>WBNO01005167.1:0-14525 GCA_013400575.1 Peucedramus taeniatus | reverse complement strand
AGGCATTTAATGCAATTAATAATGCAAGTATGTGATCAGTTAATGGAGTACTTTAATCTGAATTTAGCTGATCTTTGTCCCCACCCATAGTAAATATTTTACATTGACTTTGGCATTCAGATATGAAAATGATAGATGCCTTAGATATAGTTGAGATAGATATGGGCAAGGTGTGCCATTTTAAGTTTCAGGAATGTAACTGTCATAAGCATACCCATAAAACCAGGTTTATCTTTATTTTTATTGCACAACATCTTTTCATGCACTTTTACTGCTAATTACAAAAAACAACAAAACCTCAATTGTTAGCTATATGTAGATTGCAGAAGAGCAACTTATTTAATTTGATGTGATTCTACACAGCTTGGTTCAGTGCATTTCAACTACAAAACCAGAATGAAGCTGAAGAAGAAACCACACTGAATCAATGTATTTTTTATCACTACTGTTTTCTTCCAACTTTCAGTATAAATTTTGCTAAAAGATTTTTAATACCTATGTTTTTCTCTCTGTCACTACTCTGTGCTTTTCAGGAACTAAAGTAATTATATTTTGGCATCTGGAAGTAATTTTAAAAGGAAGAAACATCAAAGCAGATAACTATACAAGATATTAAGTGAATAACTACTTCAGAAAACTAAATGTATACTTGGCTGCATCCAAAGCAACATGGTCATCAGATTGTAGGAATTTCTCTCCCTTTACTCTGTGCTGATGAGACCCCACCTGTAGTACTGCGTACAATTCTGGGGTCCCCAGCAGAGGAATTATATGAACCTGTTGAAGCAGGTTCAGAGAAGGGACAAAAAAGTGATCAGAAGGATGGGACACTGCTCCTGTGAGGAGAGTTGGAATTGTTCAGCATGGAGATGAGGCTTCATATAGAGTTTAAGAAGAGGAGATTGCTTGAGTAAGATGATGTTTACCATCAAGTTAATGAGTTCTATCAAATAAAATGTAGTTTAACAAGGGCAAGTGCTGGATTCTGCATCTGAGACAGGGCCATGCTGGCTGTGTGTAGGCTGAGGAATGAGAGGCTGGACAGCAGTGCCATGGAAAGGGCCTTGGGGTTCTGGTCCATGGCAAGTTGAACACGAGCCAGCAGTGCCCTGGCAGCCAGGAGGGCCAAGCGTGTCCTGGGGGCATCAGGGACAGCATCACCAGCCAGGCAAGGGAGGGGATTGTCCTGCTCTGCTCTGCACTGGGGCAGCCTCACCTCGAGTGCTGGGGACACTTTTGGGTGCCACAATAAAAAAAAGACAATACGCTATTAGAGAGTGTCCAAAGGAAGGCCACAGTGATGGTGAAACCTCTGGAAGGGAAGTCATGTGAAGAGTGGCTCAGGTCACTTGATTTATTTAGCCTGGAGGAGACTGAGGAGAGAGCTCATTGCAATTTACAACTTCCTTGTGAGGGAAAATGGAGGGGCAGGTACTGATCTCTTAACTGTCATGACCAGTTACAGAACTCAAGTATATGGCATGAAACTGAGCCAGAGGATATCAGGAAAACATTTTTCACCCAGAGGCTGGTTGGGCACTGGAACAGGCTCCCCAGTGCAGTGTTCACAGCACCAAACCTTACAGAGTTAAAACCCCATTCAGGTAACACTCTCAGGCACGTGGTGTGACTCTTGAGGTATTCTGCGTAAGGCCAGGAGTTGGACTAAATGTTCCTGCTGGGTTTCTTCCATCTCAGCATATTCTATAATTCTATGACGATAAAGTGCACCTATGCCTATGTAATCTTACTTGTTCTTATTAAATTAAAAAAAAAAATCGGTTTCTTCTGCTACTTCCTTGTTTTTCTCTCATAAGCTTTATTCACACTTTCTAAATCAGATCACCCGTATTGAATAAAGTTTTAGTCAAGGTAACACCTGACATTAGAATGGACTCTATTCCATTTTTTCAGACTTTTTACACTGAGTTATCAAACTCTTTTTCTAGAAAAATATGTGAACCACTTTACATAAAATGTAAAGATATAACACATGCATAACATCATAAGATAGAATATCATAATGCATAAATCTTTCCCAGGAAATAATTTAATTCACAATACTTTTACAGAGACATACTGTCTTGTATAAGGTAACTCAATCCACTTATCCACTCTTGAAATTCTGTTACATAAGGAGGTGCATGCTTGTATGGATGCATAGGTTAGTGGGGCAGAGAAAAAGAATAAGCTTTGAGAACACGATGCTCTCTGATATTTTACAGAATCATTTGTGGTAACCTAAGAATGCTGCATAATAGTATTAACTACTGACAGATTTATTTACCACAGATAAATAATACTGCTTCTCCACAGCTCAGACCTGAAGAAAGACAGATGAGGAAAAAGTTAATCTTTCCGTAAAGAAAGAAATGGCAAACATGCATTTTCTCAAATAGGAGTTGTGTTAAAGAGAGCTCATAGTACTGGGTAGGAAATTGAAAACCACTTCAGAAAGATCAGTGAGCAATCAAAGACTAAATTCTGAGTTTTTATTGTACAGGGACAAATAACTGAGCAAGGAAGAACAGAGTGAAAGAGAAAAAGTGATGGATTTGTTTGACTAGATTTGGTAGTACAGGAATTGTCATTTATAAAAATACCTGTTGCATCTCTCCTTTTCTTTCAAAATAAAAGATTGAGCCTTTTTTTCAACCATTTTGATTGAGCCTTTTTTTCCTCGCTTATGACCTGCTTGCCTTGTGAAATTGGAATTTCTTCATAAGTTTTAGTTACTGAAGTACTATGCCTGGATCATGCTATTTTCTGACCTGTGGTCTTTAATGATACGTCCTGTGTTAGACAGACTTTGGGAGAAATTCTAAAAAAATTAGCAGCGGTGAAACAGAGTTCCTGGAGTTCTACTTTTGTTTAGTACCTACCCCAAAACCTAAAACTGCTTTGCTAAAGTGCTGTTGCACCCCAAATTTTTTATTATATCTTACTCTAGTTGTATTACAAGCAATTACACGTGACTGTAAAGGTTTTAAATATTGTGCCCTTGTGTTGTTATCTGTTTTCTATAATTTTATTTTGAAAATCTGCAGAAGGTTTCAGTAGGTTTTGCTACAAGTTTTTTTAGTTTACTGTGTAACACAAGCCTGTTAAACTCAAGCAGTCTTCCACTTTGCTCCTTACTGCATTATTTGGACTGCACTTTGCAAACTTGCTATTTTCATTTTCACTTTGCATGAGTAAATTACTGTTTTATTGCTAGTAAAAGTTTATTTGTTCTTGACTCATCCCATGGGTTTTTTCTGCAGTTTGCCACAAAGTTTTATGACAGCTCAAATTTGTATTACAAAGTTAGCCCTTCCGTCCATCTGGAGTATCGAGTCTTCTGTACTTTGGCTTTAAAGATTTCATAAGTTCCATACACAAAACATTAAATTTTACAATGTGTTATAAAATAATTCAGACATCTATTTCCATTTTTATTTTCTTATAGTAATTAATATCTTTAGATGTGTTTGTCATGGGAATAGATATAATTTTTTAGCACACTCTAACAATGAGCCAGATTTTTCTTTCATATATTCTTGAAGAGCTTCATCTTCTTTGGGATTTTTAGGTATTACTCCATTTTTTTCACTCTTGTGACATTTCTTCTGTATCTCATGACCTTTTTGGTGTTTTATTCTTCAGTTTCATTTATTACTGCACATGTTTTTTTTTTCCACTGATCATACATGTGAACACTGAGCTTAAAATTTGCAAGAGTTTATTCCAACAATAGATAAATTAACATTTAAGTGAGAAAGAGGATTGGGAGAAGGGTCTCATCATCTCTGTCTGTCGAGCTACCAGTCCTTTAAGGAGGAAGTGTTAAGTGGAACCAGCAAGTTTTACTCTGTCATTGGGCAGAGTACTATCAGACTTCTACTTTATTCTGACAAGCAGTGAAACATTTTCAGAAGGCTGATTTCTGTTCTGATCTGGGGAAATGTGCAGGCATAGAGCTGTTCTCTGTCTTCAGGTTCCTTAGGCTGTATCTGCAGTGGTCCTGCTGTTGTGGGAAGCTGCCAGACCTGTCCTTTCATTCATTCACTCCTAATGTTTGATCTTGGTCACTAGTGAAGCTTGGTAATACTGTCATCTGCTCTCACTGCAGAGTTTTAGGGAATAATCTTGTAAAACTTCGATTGCTATCCTGTGTAGTATATTTTATTATATGATACATTGTATTATATTATATTGTACTATATAGTAAACTTAGTAAATCTGTTGTGTGTTGACTTTCCATCTTCTAAACACTCAAATAGCTCTCTTATCTTCTTTCTCCATCATCAAACAGGGCATGACAGTTTGTGGCTAATGCTTCATATTGGCAGAAAACTTTTCTTCTGGTAGTTGTATATTCCCCTCTTAGTATCTTCCAGCTGTTATTTTCAGTGGTTTACTTTCACTAAACCTCTGTATTCAGTTGTTTAAAAAGGGACACATACAGAATTAATAAGAAAATATGTGAAATTTACATGCACGTGGTGAAATATAAGACAAGAAGAATATACTCTGTTTCATTTATTTTTATTTTTAAAGAACAAAAACTCATGTTATAATGTTTTAATTATAACCTGTTTTATTCTTTGATTGTATTTTTCTTCGTGATCACATCTCTCTGGTATTCTTTGATGTACCAAATTTATCAACACTCATTAGGTATTCTCATTATAACAGAGAACTTATCAGTTATAATCTCACTCTGACAAGTGCTTAACAGGTGTGTATTCCTGATAGTGGAGTAAAGTTATTGTAGGCTGCTAGTAAAAGACTTTTATTGTTCATACAAAGTTGGAATATTTTAAGGTGTCATAAAATATAAAAATGAATGGCATATAATTAAATATATTATGGGCCAGACTAACCAGCTGGAATGGCCAGGAACTTCCATAGTGTTTCTTAATGCACTAATTTATCTCCAGGATAGTCTCTAGATAGCTTTTTGCTAATTAAAAAAACCCCAACTAAATAATTGTGAATAAAGTGGTTGAACATGTGAACTATGGATTTTTTTATATATGTGTGGGTTTTTTGTGGTTTATGCATTATTGGGTTTCTGTCATAAATCTGCATCTGCTGAATCTGACAATCTCCAGAATAAGTAAGAGTTTACTAGATAATGAATCTCTACAAAGTGTTTTAAGAAACACTTAAAATGTATTAATTTTTCCTCCTTAAAATATAATAAAGTAGCTAATAACTTATTCAAAATAATGTATTTTATTTTATCTTCATTAAAAAAAATCCATATGAAATAAGTATGCATTCTGATGTGCATTTTAATGTTGTAAGAGTCTTCCAGATATATGCAAGTAATTGCTTTTTTTGACTCTTACTATAAATATAATTTTTTTGTTACACAAGTCACATACAATCACAGATATCATATATTATTTTCTTCTGGGGATGGGGTGGTTCACTGAAAGATGAATCAGAGAAGTTAGCTATTGTATTTCCAGTCTAAATACAAAACTGTAAGAAGCTTTAAAGTCTGCTGCAGGTTCATAAGCACAGTCATAAGCAATAAAATATAAATGATTTTAAAATATTTGCCTCTTGGACCTCCTCATTATTATTCACATTCATATGATAGAGATTAAGTTCTCCAAAGGTGTTAATTACAATCATAGCATGTGGTACATTACAGAATCAAAAAAAAAGAGTAATGACTTGTGTAAATGCATGCTGTCATAGGATACAGAATAGACCACATACTTAAATGTAGAAATCCAGTAAGATCACTAAAAAGTTTAATTACAATGCCTAAGAAATGATTGTACAATGAACTATATTCCCCACATAAAAAATAGTTTTCCATAGAAGAAATATTTGAAACTTCAATATATTTCACTCGTTTCCAAGGAATGCAGTGTATGTCTGTGAGAGCTAAGTTAGCTATGCCAGCTACAGGATGGCCATTTAAAGAATCATTGTGTACTTAAATATTTCTCAGATTTTGTGGATAATAGTTGCTGTCTGATGCCTTCCATGTGGTTCTCCTGTGAGTGTGTTAAAGATGATGTCATGCATTTCACTTGTAAGAACCATGTTGTGATATGCTTTCTTGATGAAACAAATTACAGCCGTAGATATGCCTGTGTTTTAACAAGATTTGATGGCAAGGTACCCTGGACTATTTACAGCATAGAGGTCAGAGTCAGACAAAGTTGTCATGAAGGCCCATTCATTAGGCCATGAGTTTCAGCCAGGGCCCCCTTGCTTTCTAAACTTCTCAGAGAGGAGTTTAGGTGGGGCTGGATCCAATCCTAGCAGTGCAGACTTGGACAGTGGTTTATGTCTGGAGGATTATATGTACACAATCAGTCCTCTGTGTCCCTCAGCTGAGATGTCCAAGTTATCATGCAGTTAATCACTGAGAATGTGCTGCTGCAAGGAATCACTCACCCCTGAGGTGTAACCTGGGCAGACACTCCTGTGCAGGGGGAGATCCTGGTGTGCAGCCCAGCTCCCTGCAGGACAGCCCCCAGCCCCGGGCTGCTCACTGTGCATGGCTTGCAGTCACAGCTGCACAGCAGCAAGACGTGTGGGTCACTGGTCCAAACAGCCCTTGGCTGCCAGCTTTCATCCATACCCCAAAGTCCAGAGTAAGCTGGGTGCAGCCATCACAGCCCCCACTGGAGATTATGGCTTCAGCTGGGGCTGGTGCTGACAGGAGCACACCACCACAGCATTGACTGTGTTTGTCTGCAGTGGCTGTGCAAGGTATAGGTATATGTATATGTATATGTACATGTACATATATATGTATATGTATATGATCTATATGTATATCTACA
This sequence comes from Peucedramus taeniatus, assembly GCA_013400575.1. NCBI lineage: Eukaryota > Metazoa > Chordata > Aves > Passeriformes > Fringillidae > Peucedramus > Peucedramus taeniatus. The sequence continues at coordinate 7,728 of WBNO01005167.1, read as the reverse complement.
TGTACATGTATATGTGTATGTATCAGAGAAGGAGTTGTTGCAGCCACAGCCACACAACAGTTGGTGCTATCTGGTGTTTATACTAGTATAGCATAACACCTGTGACAATTTCAAACTCTTGGCCTTTCATCAACAGTAACTTGACAGGAGAAACAAACATGTTATGGGGAAGGGAGTGGACTAGGAGAAAAATTAAACTCCATCGTGTGACTATTGTAAGCAGTTTGAGAAGTAACTGACACTGAACCATGTTGAGTTTAAGATTGGGTTGAATCTTTCAGCCTGTAAAAAAGTCATCTCAACGGAAAAAGACAGATTTCAGATAGAGCTTGTGAGGAATTTTGTAATAAAATATTGCAAAATACCAACTTATTGTAACTGAAATATTTAATTTTAAATACTTCAGAATTTCCCATCCACCTGACTCCAAGAAATGGCTGAGAGTAAGGAATACCTTGTTTCAGCATCTCATCTTTTAGTAAATTCACTGTATGCTCAGTGGCTGTATCTGCCAATTATTCTCTAATTTTCCCTTTTACATTATCAAAATAACTTACTGACTGCTTTTGTGGGGTTTTGCTCCAGTCTGGAAGCCTTCCCTAGGAACACTAGTATATGCACTGCTGTCTCTTCATAATAGTGTTCTGATACACATTATTCCAAATAAGAAAGTCAGCATCATATAAACCATGCTTTCAGAAGCACAATACCCAAAATTTCATTTAATGGAAGTTCTTCTGTGAGAAAAAATATTTTTGATATTTCTTTGGTAATATTTTAAATTGATTTTGTTCTGACAATTGTTCAAATTGTTTATGACTTGTGTGAGAATCTTTTAATTTGGCTTGTAAACCAACAACCCTGAATGAATGTACTTCCTAAGAATACACATTGTCAGTATTTTTATTTAAAAAATGTATAGCACAAAAAATTGAAAGTGTGTCTTCACAATTATAAATCTTTTATACAGAATCATTGTCAAGATTATTTTTTGAAAAGTTGTTTTAACTCCCTTCTTCTCCTTAGTTCAAATGATCTGCTATAACATTGTCCTGCTCTTCACATAAAAGTTGTGGGTGTTTTTAATTATAAGGCTTTCCAGAGGATAACAGTCTCTTCTTCTTTCAGAGATTATATTACAAGGTAGAAGTTGGACTCTGTACTGATGAATTTAAAGTACATGTCTTATGAGTCTTTGTGAATAGATCAATAAAAGTAATTTTTTTTTAAAAAATTCTGTTTCAAACTGTGAAACAAAAATAGTTTAACCTAATGTCCAATGAATTATTAAGAGACATGACTATTTAATAATTAATTACTAATTTGTAAATTAAACTAGATTCTGAATAGACAGCATCAGAAAGGGTTTCCACAACCCCTTCAGACTGTGGAGCATCTGTTGGAAATCTTGTGGATATACTGGGCAGGAGTAGCTCCGTTTCTGTTGTGAGGCCTTTTTTTCACATGAGGTGGGGAGGAATAAAAATAAAATTGCAGCTGATTCCAAGGAAGGAAAACTCTGTCTTTCATTTTCCATATATTCTCATATATATAGTTCTCCAGACTGTGTGCTTAGTTTAATTAAAAAACTGTTTTAGACATGCCTTACAAAATCCAAAATGTTTTATGTGTTGTGTCTTTGCTACAAGCTGCTAGTTGCGTGTCCAAAGGGCAAAGTTCATCACCAATCAAAAATAAACAAAAAGAAATTTATTAATATTTAAAAGCCATATAAAAGTGTTATAAATTATTTGAATGCATATGATGAAACATCATTGTTAAAATGGCAAGGGCAGGTAAAAACCTTGGCCTGTAAAAGTTGCTTGGTAATGTTTTCTTCATATAATCTTGTTCTATGAACTTCAGCTGTTCAATAGCTGCTGTTTTCATCCACACCCTTTCTGTAACCGAACATTACACTTTCGTTGTCACAGAAGGAGTTATAAAGAAGACAAAAAGGAATGACTTTGAAATGGAAATCACCTAATATTATAAAGGCAGTCATTTCTTTACAACCAGTAGGGTGTCATACGTTTGTTCATGCAAGAAATGAAGTTTAGAAAAATTGGTTGGAAAGTTCAGAAAGCCTACATAAGAAAAGAATATGGCTTTTCCAGAATTTAGTGTATATAATATGAAAGAACCTTTTCAATAGAAAGACGATGTAGTTACTAATGGATACAGTATTCATTTGTAAAACAAAATTGTTACATGAAATGTAATTTAATCCACTTAAGGATGTTTAAGCCTCAGAGTAGGCTTAACTCTGTGTATAGATTCTGCCAAGGTAACTAGTACTTTTGCATACCTAATTCCATCCGTATAATGACTTACAGAGAAGCTTACTGTTTAAGTGTGAATTTTGTAAAGTAGTCTGCTTAAATATATTATCTTTTGTAGGTGGTAAAAAAAAGTCTTCATGAGGAACAGTAGTCTTAGATAAGGAATTCAAGATGAGCAACTGGAAGTATAAAGGTAGCTGTTTTTAGGCCATTTGAGTACAGATGAAGTGGCCTGGGTGGGAGTATGACACAAAACTCTGCCACCTAGCAGCAGAGCCTTGTCAGCAGTGTTAAGATTTGAGGCATAGGAAGGCTGGAGAAAAACGAGAATTGTAATGCTTGGGTGTATATGAAAGTAATTTGATTGAAAGCCAGCAAAATTGTCTGACTCACTTTCAACTTCTAGAAGACTAATAATGCCTTGGTATGTTGACAAACAGGTTGCAATGCAGGCCACATACAGTAGTATCAATGGCCATCTCATTTCAGGCTATTTTAATTCCTGTGAAATTGTTAAACACCATTATTATTTACCTATTACAATCCAGTCTAATGAGTGAGAAATTATGACTCTTTCTGTAGCATGGTCCTGTTCTGTGTGCTATAACAACTACTAATTTATCAGTAGTTCTCTAGAAATCTTAATAGCTGTCATACTCATCCTGACAAAATTACATGATTGCATGTAACATGATGGATTTTGGTATTAATTTGTAGTTATTTTACCTTCTCAGGAGTTTTGTTGCCCCTAAAATGATAGTATTTGAATATAATTACATTTTAATTAAATGAATAATAAAAATAATCAGTATCATATTTAGACTAAAATGTGATATTAAAATTGATATAAAATTAATTTAAATTGTTAAAAAAATAAAAAATATTATCACAAAAAAAAAAAAATCCTGGATAATAATTTCCTGCTTGTAACTACAAGAGGAAAAGCCCAGCTTTTCTATAAAAGACTGCTACAGCATTGTTTATGTTGGTAACTTATAGCTCATTTTTTAGGGTAAAATCTTTGGGTGAAGATTAGGAAGTATTTCTGTAAAACCTACTTTTGCTCCATTAATTTATTTCAATAGAGTGTTAAATCCTAGTACCTAATCATTAATTATGAATTATGTTGTGTGACTGAGTCAAAATATCCTGGGATTTTTTAGTTGTGCCATCAGTTGCTATGCTTTTGAGTCAACAAAATTGTTTATAATATATTGTTCTAATTTCTAAATACTTGACATAAAAAATGATAATATTTATCTCAGGAATATATTGGAAAATATTGGAAAAAATATTGAGAAGTATGAAATGCTGTCATTGCCTACAAGTTAAGAAACTGTTCAGTTTTCATCTTTTAAATATGAAATACTAATTTATAGTTTTTAATGGTGTCAACATTCCAGGTATTGTAGGAATCTAAGAAAACAGTTTTGAACTTTTTAACTATAGCAAAAACTAAAGCAATGCAAGCTTTAGGGTTTCTTGACATATAATTTTTAGAGTACTCACTGACCTCTAGCAAAACATCTGAAACATTAATGTAGTTGAGCGTGACAAATACATCCAAACAAATTTATCTTGGTTGTCATCAGACTTAGCAGTTCATATGTGCCACACTAACCTTGACTATGCAGTCCAAAGCTCAGTTGTGTCTGATTCACAGGAAGAGCAGTCAATGCAAAAGTTTACCTGCTTTGATAAAGGCACAGACATCCTCTGTGGTGGAGAAAATGTCAAACATGGGTGTACAAAGTAGTGGCTCCTTCTTAAATACTGTGTGTGTGTCTTCCCTTTCTTACATTACAGTTTCCTATGTCTTTTACATTACTGTTTCCAATGTCTTCAAAAGATGAGGGGCGGCCCCTCAGTTTGAAGCTCTTTTGCCTCTTTCTCTGTTTGGAAAATACATTTGTTCTGCTCACCCAAAGTATTATTGGTCTGATGGAAAAGATGGTTGTGATCACTGTTCTTGAGCACATCTGTCATTATGTGTGCTGTACACAAAGGGCAAATTATGGCTGCTTGGACAAACAAGTTTAGCATTTTTAATACTTAAAAGCCTGTCTTAAAATCTTTATAACCTTTCCTGAAGGTATTTTCTGAGTGCAGGTTTGGTTTTCTAGTTAATTTTTTAATGAAAAAAAAAATATTTTATGTTGTCATCTTCATTACTTTCCTGTAGGCTTGGCTGTATCTGTGCTACCAAATTTATATTAGGAGAGATTTAAAGAGAGGTGAATGAATTTTCTGATGTTGGGATGCTGGAGCTGCATAATATCTAAGTACATTAGACATCTATCAATATATTCAAGATGTGTGAACATACAATACTGCAGAAATTACACTTTTTTTCTTTTTTTTTTGAAATTTTGGATTGTATTTTCCAGGCATTCAGCTGGTTACTGGGCAAGAATGTTTAAATATTTCATTTTCAATATAATTTCTTTTACTTGAAAGTAATCTAAACCATTTGGGATGAAAAAAGGATGGATCTTTTCCAGCAAAGTCTTCTTGGCTGATCTTGGCATATTTCTAAAATGGTTACCTATTAAGGATTTAACTAGGAAGGCTATGGGGACTTGTTGAAGTCTAAAACCCTTTTTTTAAAGTTTTGCATTTTAAAGGGACAGGATTCTATTTTCTTAGCTAAACTAAAGATCTGAATACAAAACCATCACCTTCAGAAAATAGATATACAAATTAAATACTAAAGAATTAAAATGTGGAAATTTAGTCCAAATATCTTTATGTATTCTCTGAGGGTTTAATTAGTTTTAATTTTACATTCTGCTTCTTGTTTGTATTTCCGTACTCACAACTGCAGTAATTAATCCACTGTTTTTATTCTTCGTTTTGCTCTCCATGAAAGGTCTATCATTTAGGTGGTGACTCATTCTGTAGATAAGCGTTAAAAGCCCTGTGGCAAAAGAAACATTTTCTTTGCATTCTGATGCCTCTTGTATATTGTAGGGGTTATAACCTTCCTGAGATCTTTGTGTGTGCTACTTCTGCACCTGAAGGCCTGTAAGACCTCTGAGTTTTAAAGAACGTTCACTGAAATTGTGTAAAGAAATTACTCTTTTTATACAGCTCTGAAAAAACCCAAAACTGGGGAAGAAGGTAAAAGAAAAGATTCCTATTCTAATAGTAGTTATACTGACATTAGAAGCACAAAGTATTTTTCTTTCAGAGCAAACAAGGACTTTTTGTATGGTGGCAAAATCATCTTTATTAATTATAAAATTCAAGCTGGAGCAATGCAAATATTACAGTCCTATTGTAATATTTACTAATAATAACTACAGAGATTGTTCCAGAGGTAAAAAAAAAAAAAAAAAGAAGAAAAAAAATGAATTAAAAATCCATTTTAAAAGAAAAATAATTTAAACATAGCAAACTGGAATTAGCTATTGGGAACTGAATTTATTTTAAATTCTCCTTGCTCTTGCACTCTGGAAAAAAAAAATAGAAAATTAGTGTTATGCTGACCATTTTCTTACTGTGAAAATTATGGAGAGAGAGGTGGGCAAAATATTATGATAGTTTTGCTAAAAGAAATCAAGTTAAATTAATTTTGCCATGACTATTGTTTTGTAAATAAGCCTTGTCCAAAACCTAAGGCCAACAGAAATGTAAGTGTTCTTTTTTAATGTAGTTTAAATTTCTTTATATCTTAAATAAAATACCCAAATGCTTAAACAATTATTGCTGCCAATTCAGAAAGACAGGCATGCAGTCATAAAATGAACATATTAAAAAAATCAAATCAGGAATGAAAGACAAGGGAAAACATAACAGTTCAATACATAAAATAAAAGACAGAAAGTACAAGTCATCTATGTACATCTCAAGGAGTAATCAAAAAAAAATCAACTTGTTGAGTTTGTGGAAGTCTTAACCTGTGAGTATTTTTGTATATATTAAAGTTGCATGAGTATATTGTAAAGCTTTAATATTTTTTTTTATCATAATAAGCCATCCATTTAGAAACTGATTAAACAGTTATGAAACCAACTTAGTCTGGGAAACAAAATCTGTCTGTTGTTGTTTCTGACCAGCAGAGATGTCCAATGTAGACATTCTGTTTTATTTGTGTGGGAGAATGAATGTATTGAATTAACAGAAACATGGCAAAATAGTTGATCTCCTTGCAAACTGATTCTTCTCAGTCACTGAACGAAGCATGAACATTGGAGCTGTGAGACTTTATTGTTCTTTGAACTGCACTGATTGCGGTAGTTGGAGGCCGTGGATGCCAGGGGAGGACCCAGTCTGAACACGCAGGGGAAGGGTGTGGGTGGTGTTGTCAGAAGCAGTCTGCTGGCTGTTTAATCCATTCAGGTTAGAGATCACTTTGCAGTGAAGTGTTGCCCAGAGGGTTGATACCTTGTCCGTGGCTCTGAGCGAGTCTTCTTCCACAGTTAGGACCAGAATTATAACTGCTTGAGGAATAAATTGTCTCCTGTAATCACTGTTATATTATATATATTTATAATATATGCTATATTTGTATCATAGATACCTTTACGTAGAGGAAGTAGAAGCTCTGCCTGTTTACTTTTAACAGATTTTTTTTCATTATTACATGCAAGTACTTATGTATTGTATGTCACTAGAGAAATACACATTTCAGATATGTAGTGACTGAAAACCATTGCAATTGGTTAAAAGTAAATATTCTACTATTTTGAATAGCAAAATAGGTAAATTTGCAGAAGACCTGCAACAGTAGAGATTTGTTAAAGATTTGAAGAGTTCTGGTTTTCCACTGCTAGAACTACAAGAGTGAACAGGAACACCGCAGAAAGTAAACAAAAATAAGGTATTAGTTTTAACTGATATCTAACGAAATTATTCCTTTTTAACAAACTTCTTTATAACAAATACTTTAGATTTTCTTTATTAGTTCTTTTGGAAGTAATTTTCACCAAATAAATTCAGACTACTTTAACTTAGGATGAGTATCCCTGTTACTGTTCAATATAATTAAAGTAAGCACCTTTAAATTAAATCTATGGAACAGCCAGTGCTCAAGCCCCTAAATGCCCTCTGTCAAAAGGCAGAGCCAATGCTCAAGCCCCTAAATGCCCTCCTCTCCATTTTCTAATCCACCTGAATCAAAAGAGGAGCAAGTTCAAAACTGGCAAATGTGGCTATCATGCAATCATGGAATGTCTTGCGTTGGAAGGGACTCTAAAGTTCATCTAGTTCCAGTCCCCCTCCTTCCATTGGACCAAACTGCTCAGAGTCCCATCCAACCTGGCTTTGAGCACCTCCAGGAAAGGGACAGCCACAGCTTCTTTGGGAAGCCTGTTCCAGTGCCTCACCACCTTCATGGTGAAGAATTTTTTCCTAATACTAATCTAAACCTGCTCTCGTTCAGTTTGAAACCATTGTCCCTTGCCCTCTCACTACAGGCCAATGTAAAAAGTCTCTGTCCATCTTC
>WBNO01005166.1:51766-64808 GCA_013400575.1 Peucedramus taeniatus | reverse complement strand
GCCTGCGGCGAGCGGCCCCTCCGGGAGCGCGGGTGCTGCCGCGGGCTCGGCGCTCCGGCCGCGGCCTCCCGGGGCTCGTTTCTCCCGCTCCGAACCGAGCAGCGCAGCCCTTCCCCGTTCATTGCACCGGTGTCCCGCCGCGCCGGGGCTGAGCCGTGCCCGGGCAAGGGGAAATCCCCGCTTGCGGGCACAAGCGAGAAGCGCAGGTGCTGCTCAGCTGCTGTGGCAATGGATAAAATTAAACGCTGCCTTTTTTTAGTGTGAAAAGCCAATCTGAGCGACCAATGGGATGTTTCCCCGTGGTTGTCCGTTCATCCAGTTCTTAATAAATCACCTTAGTGTGTTGCTCTTCAAAGACATTTCCTCTATGAGATAAGGTACCTGAATGAGTAATGTGTTTTTGCTAGTTACCTGCTTCATTTATATTTTAAATTTAAGAAAAATCTGTATTATGAGCAGAGTTGTGCTGTAATTCTGTACCTCTGTGTGATGATGTGAGGCTTAAAGTAAATATCCTTACTGCCGGAGGTTCTGCTTTTCAGAACTCGGCGATCAGTGCTGTTTGTAATGAAATTACCATAACAATTGCGGGGAAAAGCAATAATTGTCCAGGCCGTGCCTTGGCTTACGTGGTGCTTTCAGCAGAGAAAACTGCTGTAATGCGGTTCCGTTTTAGGAGCAGCCTCAGTTCTGCTGGTACAAACGATTCCCTCGTTGTTTGTGTTAATTTCTCTGTCTGTGTTTGGTTGTGTTAAATTCCGTGTGTGCGTCTGGTTGTGTCAACCTGTGTGTGTGTGCCTGGTTGTGTTAATTTCTGTGTGTGTCTGGTTGTGTTAATCTGTGTGTGTCTGGTTGTGTTAATTTCTATGTGTGTGTCCCTGGTTGTGTTAACCCCTGTGTGTGCCTGGTTGTGTTAATTTCTGTGTGTGTGTCTGGTTGTGTTAATTTCTGTGTGAGTCTGGTTGTGTTCACCTCTCTTTGTGCCTTGTTTGTGTTCACCTCTCTCTGTGCCTGGTTGTGTTCACCTCTCTCTGTGCCTNCTGGGCTTTGGTGCCTGAGTCAGACCCGAGGCTGGAGTTACCTGGGACTTTGCCTCTTTATTTGTTTCCTTGTTTCAGCCCTTGAGTCTTCTGGGCTGCTGGGACCTTTGCAGATGTTCCTGGCTCACACTCACACTTTCCTTCTCTGTCTGGTTGTGTTTACCTCTCTCTCTGTCTGGTTGTGTTCACCTCTCTCTGTGTCTGGTTGTGTTCACCTCTCTCTGTCTGGTTGTGTTCACCTCTCTCTGTGCCTGGTTGTGTTCACCTCTCTCTGTGCCTGGTTTTGCTGGAGTGGCTGCAGGGCAGTCACAGCTCCCTGTGCTGGGCACTGACTCTGATGTTACACTTCAAGGCAGATGGAGAGAGGCTTTTCACAAGGACCTGGAGTGATAGGATGGGGAGGCATGGCTTAAAACTTCCAGAGGGCAGGGTTAGTTGGGATATTGGGAAGGAATCTTCCCTGGGAGGGTGGGAAGTCCCTGGCACAGGATGCCCAGAGCAGCTGTGGCTGCCCCTGGATCCCTGGAAGTGCCCAAGGCCAGGCTGGATGGACATTGGAGCTCCCTGGGAGAAATTGTCCCTGCCATGGCAGGGGTGGAATGGGATGATCTTTAAGGTCCCTCCCAACCCAAATCATTCTATGGTTTCATGATTATGAAAGAGAATTTGCAGGTTTAATCATTCCCTTAAACCAACACAACCCAGTGTTCTTAACTGTGAGCTGCCCTCAGAGCAGTGCCAAGGACTCCTGCCTTTGATAATTGTTCATTATAGGTGTTCCTCAGCAGAGTTTTAATGTGATGAGAAGTATTACCTTAAATTCTGCTCTCAGGGTTAATCTGAGCCCCAGAGAGGTTTCTCCTCAGAACTGTTGTATTTCTTGGTCTGCTGTGGAAGAACTGTGTGCATGATGAAAAATCATCCATAATCACATATAATGTATTATTTTACACTGAGTAAGATCTCTGCTCCAGCAAAAAGCCTTCAGTAGCCTCACACACATGATTTTCCACTTGCTCTCCCCAGGGTAACATTTACAAGTTTGTCTTGTAAGGTCTGCTTGTAGCCTATATTTGCTGTGAATGTATCTGCAAAATTAATTTTGAGACTGAGAGTTTTCATTGGTTTCTGTTAAATTATTCTCTGATTGTAATTAGTTGATTAACTTTTTGTTGCAGCTTTATGCTTCAGGATATTTAAAAAATACCCCAGAGTAAAGCACCAAATGATGCTCAGCTGAGAATGCTGAACAATTTCTGTTCTGCAGAGAGTGGGGAGATGAATAATAATTTTTTTTTTGCCTGTAATGGAAAAGTGTGTATATTGTATGACTTTCTCCTCAATTCTTTTCTTTTAGCTATAGTTTGAATCAAAGTGGACTCGGCTCTTGAAGCCTCCTAATGAGTCCCCTTAGCTTTTGAAGTGTAACAGGGCTCCTTTTTTTCTACTTTCTAATTATTCCATAGGATATAGTTTTCAGATGTTTGCAGAAAAAATACACAGCTTTAAGGTTTTGTGCCTCCTCAGATTGTCCTTGATCTTAAATTTTCTGCAGCAGTGACTGTATTGCAGCATCTAAGACAATTTACTTTTTTTTTTTTTAATTTATGAATGTTTCATAGGGATTTGTTATCCTCTGAGGCTCTCAAGTAGGGCTGAGTGTGCTCCCAGTATCCCAGAGTTACAGAGTCCCACCCACAGATGAGGATTCCAGGAAGTAGTGCCAGGGACTGCTCTTGGTGATGTGGCAAAATGTTTCTGCCTAGGATCCACTTTATTTGGCTTCTATCTTGAAGTGAGCTGTAAAACTCACTGATAAGAAAAATAAAACTCTTCAATTGGTAGCAGAAGCATGGACTGAAAAATAATCTCCTTGGGTAACTTTTTTATTTGAGTTCAGGTTCTTGGCCCTTTGACTGTACAGTTTTGCTCTTGTATAAAACTTTCCTGTCACTGCTCAGCTCTTGGTGTTCAAGAGACAGAGAAACTCATTGACTGATTCCAGAGTGGGCAGCCTTTTGGGTTTGGTGCTCTGGCAGAGTCTGAAACCACTGCTGTGCAGAGTCCTGAATTTATTTCTTCACTATGTAGTTACTCAGTATTTAAAACCCGAAGCAGCTTTTAAAAAAATCTACTTACTCTGGTTTTGTTTTTTTTCCTTTGGAGCCTGAGGTGGCAGGAGGGAGGTGCTGCAGTTCATGTCTCACTGCTTAGGGCTTGTACCTCAGCCTATGCCTTAGCAAGGTGACAATGTCCAACTGGGCTGGTCCTGAATTTCCTTATGGACCTCTTTATTTCCTTCCCCAAAACTCACTGGATCCTGTCTTGCCTTTGTAAAATACCCTGTTCTTTGCTTTCTTGGACAAGGAATTTTCATTCATTTTGGCATAAATGTCCTCTCTTTAAGAATACTTCATTCAGAATAATTTGTTTCAAACAGGACAAGCCAGAAGAATATTGTGTGTAAATGCTGGCTCAGAGAATGTGCTTTAAACCTCCCTGAGCTTAGATTTTGGATTTCAATGTTCCCCTGTCCCATGTTTTGTTTCCACAGCCACCATGTCAGAAGGGGACAGCATTGGGGAGTCTGTGCATGGAAAACCTTCCGTGGTCTATAGATTTTTCTCAAGACTTGGACAGGTTGGTTTTGTGAAGGATTTTTCTGACTCCTTTAGAAGCAGATCTCACTGCAGCTTCTTGAACTCACTCCTTGTTGGCTGGGTTGTTGGAATGCTACAATCCATACAAAATACTTCTTTTGAAGCCTTTTAGAATAGATGAATACCTATAATAAATGGCTTACTGGAATATTTAATGGGCATATGTGTGACATTGCACAGTGAAAATATGTTGTTGCTGTCAGAAATGAGTGAGTTCAGGTTTAATTTCAAATTCATCTTAAGGGAGGCAACTGGCATAAAATACAGAAAATCTATTGCTTTACAGTTCCTTGAGCATTAGGGATTTTTTTTTTTTGCCTTTGTAAAAATACAGAAGCTTGTTAGTACAGTTCTGTGTAATTTATTTATAGTAAAGAATACAAGCATTTCATGTTATTCTCTTTCCCAAAATGCTCCTTCCAAATGCTTTCTTTTGCCTATACTGTCCTCAAATAAGCTTTATCCATTGTGCATCAGGTTTTTTGCAGTATTTATTATTTACTGTGCACTTTGTTTCCTCCAGATCTATCAGTCCTGGTTAGACAAATCCACCCCCTACACTGCAGTGCGATGGATTGTAACGTTGGGGCTGAGCTTTATCTACATGATTAGAGTTTATTTACTGCAGGTGAGAGAACTGGATTTGATGCTGAAGTAGTTCCAGATATTGTTGCTCGTCCAATTTTGATTCTAAGAGTGTTTTTGAAGTGTGCTGTTACTTTAGAATCAGGTGTGGTATGGTTCAGCACGTGGCAGAGGGTGAATTGTGTAGTCTGAAGAGAGAACATATCTGTGGGTGTGGAAGTTGCTGATGCAGAGAGAAAAATGTGTGAATACTTGAGGATATTCATCTGATGGCAATCAAAAATCACAAAAGAAATCTCTGAAAACTGTTGTGATTAAGTTTTTGCTTCTATATTAAAGCTGTATAACAGCATGTTCAGAGCCAGGGGTTCCTTTCTGTCATGAAAACCATGAGGAATGGCATTGTCAGCATTTCTCTGCCTGCAGGCCAGGGGCAGACTATTCCCCACTAATCAGATGTTTCTCTTCCATGCCAGTCTGCAGTTCAGTTAAGAACTTGGGAACTGTTATTCCCAAAAACTGAAGATTGTTCCTTTTCAGGTCATAGTAGTAGGAGCATTTCAGATTCTGAGGGCTGCAAAGATGGTTTTATGCTTTTTACTACTTTTGAAGTCCACATCTTGAACATAGAGAACCTGGTTGCTAGACCATGCTTTCATGTTCAATCTGTCATTACATGAGAGATTTGCTCTCCTGTTATGCTCTAAAATTTGTTTTGATCACTGAGAATTTTTGATATTTTTACAAGCCCAGAAACCTTTCAGTTAATATGAGGACATAGAAAAGTTTCTCAAGGAAGTAAAAAACCTGGGTTGTTTAATGTTGTTTAAAAGTAGCAGAAAATGATTTTCAGGAGGATTTTACCCTTGTCTGTTCCTCCCTGTGCAGGGTTGGTACATTGTGACATATGCCTTGGGAATCTACCACCTCAACCTCTTCATAGCTTTCCTGTCGCCAAAGGTAGACCCCTCTCTAATGGAAGATTCAGGTATGAGGAAAAGTTCCTTTTTACCATCATTTGAAACTTGGTTGAACTTCCAGCTCCTTTTGTCTGCTCCAGTAGTGTAAAGATAATGTAATTTTAGCACTACATTTTATTTTTTAGGCCTGAAAAAATCTATACAACTTAACATCAAGAATTGCTATAAAATTTGTTCTTTTTCATGGGACTTGAATATACTCCATATTGCACTAGTTTTCTGTGTTTTAAAAGAAGGTTTATATGACTTAAGCTCTCCCCATAGTAACTCAAGTGGCCTGGCATTCCTATTCCCTATTTTCTTTAAAGGAATCTGTATCAAGTTTATTTTAAGAAATCTATGTGAGCTTAGATTAAATCAGCAACTCTTAACTAGGATCTATGTGTAACAATGGAAATTGGGTGTGGTTTTGTTTTGTGATTTTTGGGATTCTTAAGATAGAAAGTAAAAGAAAAACTGGATTCTGAATAGTGTAAAAAACTACTTTGAGCAGGTTTGTGGTTTGGTTTCTTTTCTGTTATTTTTAGATGATGGTCCTTCCTTACCTACAAGGCAAAATGAAGAATTTCGGCCTTTCATTAGAAGGCTCCCAGAATTCAAATTCTGGTGAGTGGATTCATCTGCCTGTGTTCTGTTTTTGAAAAATACAGATACCTGCATGACATTAATGGTAACTGGGCTTGAAGAATTAATTATTGCTATTATTTTTCAGGCATTCTGCCACTAAAGGAATCCTGGTTGCTATGGCTTGTACATTCTTTGAGGCTTTCAACGTTCCTGTGTTTTGGCCAATCCTTGTGATGTACTTCATTATGCTATTTTGTATCACTATGAAGAGGCAAATCAAGGTAACTTGGCAAGAACAGAATTTGTGATGTCAGGATTTACAGCATTGCTTCAAACTGGCCATTCAGTGGAGCCCTTCAGGGGTTAAATGTGCTGCACATACTTATTTTACTGGAGGAACTTCAACAAGTAATGCTTGAACATTAATTGTTCAGGTGGGGCATGTTTACAGTGTTGAGCAGATTTTACAAAACTTTATTCTTGTTTTCAAAAGGTTTTGACTTTAGAGTGCAGTGTCAGGGTTTTATGCAGGTTCTCATCCACTTCCTGTGGCTATTTTGGATGCAGAAGTGTTGAACCATCTCTGGTAGGTGAAAAGGGAAGTTCTCACAAGGTAGTGTGAGAAAGCAGATGGGGAAAGGGAAAGAACATAGGCAAGTGATTCAGGCCTTTTAACAAATTACTTAGGGTTTGTTAGCATTTTTAAAAAAAACTAATTTTTTCCCCAGACATTCAGAATTTTGGACAGGTACTGTGATTCAAAGTGGTAAATTAAAGATGAAAGGGTAGTAAAGAGTAAAGTACTCTCTCCAGTTTCCCATGTTCCCCAACCAGTAATCTTCACTGTAGTGTACAGTTTGTTGGGTAACCCAAAATCTGAGATTTATAAAACTGCTCTCATACTTATTCAGATTTAAACTGCTGTAGGATTAGCTATTTCATTACCTTTACTAAGAACTCTCTTTCTGGATGACTCAGTAATTTACAATGTATATTATAAACCATTTTTTCTAAATATTATATATCTTTCTTGCCTCAACAACTGCTGTTTTCTCTTTGCAGCACATGATAAAGTACAGATATATACCCTTCACGCATGGCAAGAGGAAATACAAAGGGAAAGAGGATGTGGGGAAGACCTTTGCTAGCTAGGAAGAAGCAATCAACCTGTTGACCAATTCTACTGCTCACTAAAGGAACGATTTTGAGCCATTGTAACAATGCCTTTTTTCTTCATAAAAGTGATTAACAGAGTGGTGACAAAGCAGTTGAATTTTCATTTTACGAGGATCTTGCTATTTTTATCTGAAATATCAGTTTCTCGAGGAAACTGGCATTCTAACCAAATTGCATTGAGTTTATTCTCTTTTGTAAGAAGTTGGAGAAACTTTGGATAATCCCATGGATTTGGGATAACGTATTTCTTTCAAGATCCGTTGCACTGGAGAGGTTAATGGCCTAGAGTTGGATATTTTTACATAGTTCTCCTGCTCAACATCACCCTGAAGTGCTGTGCACATCTGTGGAGGAAAGTGTAAGCTGGCACACGTGATGCTGTTTTCTGCTTCATGGCCGTGTGCTGTTTTCATAGAAAAATTCAGTAGACCTAAATTAGATGCAGAATTTAAGCCAGTTTCCTAAATGCATGGTATTACTGAGTTATAACCAAACAAGTATAGATAGGAATAAGAAATTACTAAATTATGGGGTTTGCAGTAGGGCAAAAAATACTCATTTAGCTTCTAAAGCAACTCGTTGGTGTTGGGTTTTAATGCCAGTTTCACTGTTCCATCTCCCAGCAGATACTAAAATTGGGCTCTTTCTGATGACTCAGAACTTTGTTCAAACTCTATCACAATTTCCTTTGAGGACCTGGAATTATAAAAATATATATTTTAATTGTTATTAGTTGGAGTTTCTTTCATATGTAATGGTTTCTTCAATAATTGAAGTTGACTTCATGCAGCCCCACAGGATGTACCCAAACTGGCCAGAACAGTCATGGGGGTTTTAACACAGATTTTCTTTTTTTATGGGGGAAAAAAATGAGAGATAAATGACCTGCATGTAAACTTTTTCATGTGATACAACTGCAGTTTTATTAAGTGACTTTTTAATTCCAAAATTTATTAAAAGACAGTGTTCCCCTTTACTTGTTCTCTATCTTTATATACATCTCTTGATCTAACACTATTTATGACTATTTATGACATTTTCAGTAATGGTTGCCCTCAGTTTACCTTCATGCAATGCTTTTTTCAACTCTTCAGGGAGCATTCACTTGCAGAAGGTAGGAAAAGATTAGCTCTTGGAAGATTCTGAATGGAATTCAGCAGACAACTAATTGGAAAATGTATGTAAGCACCTTTTCCTGTGATCTTGTCAAATGAAGGCTTTGTGGAGCTCTGGAATTCAGTAATCCTGGGAAAGTGACAGGTAGTTCTAGCTTACATTGATCTGTGGCTTTTTGTTGGTTTGCATGTGGTTATTTTATTAACAATGTGGAAACCAGGAATGTAAGCACTTAAAACTAGGGAGACAGCACCCAGAATGGGCATTTTAAAAGTACCAGTAGTGGATGCTCCTGGTTTGTTGCCTGAAAATCTGAAAGCCTTGACTTGGAGAAGCTGTTTTCAGACTTGCTGGAGTTCCTGAATATGGATGAATCAGGGAGAAAAATCTGACATTAATACTAAAATTACAAACTGGGATGACTCCTACTAAACAAGAGTGTTGACATCCATTGCAAATCTGACATTTTTACCTAAACTTTATTTTGAGGTTTAGTTTAGGCAGGTTTAGATTGTTGTCTTCCTTTTGGGAAGGCAGATGCCCTGCATCCAGTGGGATTAAGTTTTCAAACATGGATTGTAGGAGCTGTTTGGCCAATGGCGCAGTTCCCCAGCTGCATCTCAGCCTACCATGGCCTGGCAAGTCTGATGGCATTTTGCTAAAATTTGCTCTGCTGTATCACTTAAAAATGTTTAAAATTATTCCCCCTTAAAGAATGCATTAAAAACTTGGCTGGACAGCTTCAAAGACACTTCCCAGTCACCAGTTCCTTCCTGTTTGTTTTCATCTGAAACAAAATGTTTTTCCGTACTGTTTTAGGAAGGAGCTGAGGCAGTGATTTTCTTAGTCTGTTCTGATTTGTGAAATAGATTATTTTTCTTCCACTGCTGCCTTGATAGTTAAATAGGTGAGGAATGCCTCAAAGTTTTCTGGTGTGAGAAGGGATGGCATCACTTTTGTAGTGATGATGAAGTGTTCACATAGTTACCAGCAACTGCTTTTTATTCCATTTATAGATACGAGGAAAGGTTAAACTAAATTTACTGAGTTATTATGATAACACTTGGAGATTTCATTATTAGCTGGATGACCAGGATCTCTGCAGCACAAATACCCATTTAAAAGTGCATTTAGAGCAGCACACCTGGCCCTGAGTCCACATTTAGTGCCATTTTTGAAAGATTTATTGAAACTGTAACTCCTGATGTACAGGCTGGATCACCCGGATTCTTTTCCCTGCCTGTATTTGAAAAATACAAATAAACTCATCTTCTGCATCTTCTGTCATGCAAGAAGGACAACATATGTTAACAACTAACAATAACTAACAAGCTTTTTCCCTGTGCTTCAGGAATATTGGTAACACCCCTGGGCTTTGGAAAACACCCCTTGTTACACTGATATAGCCTCAGTGTCTGGAATCCTTGCTGAGAAGTCTCCATTGCTAATGGTGATGGAAAAACCTGAGTTTGGAAATTGAGTGTTAACAGATCAATGTGCACAATCTGCATTACTGGGGCTTTGCATTTGTTGCTATTGTTGATCTAAGCAGATTTCAGTGTTTGTCAAATCACAGAACCCTGCTTTATTGCAAACACAATGGCACATGGCATTTATAACCAGAACTTCCACTGCACTTAAACTCAGACTTTGTGTACAGCTTCTGTTCTTTGCTCCTGCAGTCCACTGCCTGGACATGATGATGTTACAGGAGAAAGGGAGTCTTAAGATTAAATAATGGAATTTTATTAATACCTTAAGGATGTTATGGAAAGGTGGAGGACTCATTATCTACACTTGTATTTTGAGAACGATAATTTAAGTTTTCCATTGTCCAAAATGAAGAAAACTATTAATCCTGAGTTAAGCATGTTTTAGAAACCCATTTTTAATATGGTCAGGAGCTACATCAGAAGAGACAGAAGGGTAGAAGCAAAAATAGCTTTATTCTGTCACACAGGAATGTAGTTTCACCTTGCACAGGCAGTTTCCAGTTTAATAAAGCCTTTTCTTGGACCAGCCCGAGCTGTAGGACAAGTATGAGGAGACAGAAGAGGCTCCCTTTACATTTGGTAGTGCCGTAGGTAGATCAGTTTCTGAGGATGAAACTTCTCTCTGCACAGTGGACATTCTGCCTACAGAAAGAAAAGGGAGTGGGTGGACATACTGAATAGTAGTGTTTAAAAAAATATCTGAACAGAACTGCTTAGCTACTTCTAGAAAATTTTTCAGTCCCAACTGTGGTACAAGCTCCCCTGAGCTGGCCCAGTGTCAAGTGCTCACCTCACTGACCTCACTTATGTCATTGTCATTGTATTTCAACAGCTCTATCAGTGCTGGTCAGCTCTGGGTGCCTGAGTGACAGCCAGGCTGGGGGGCACCCTGCAGTGTGGGTGTGCTGTGTACTCACCCTGGTGTTGCACCAGGCAGTGATGCACTCCCAGCAGAAGAGGTGCCCGCAGGGGGTGGCTGTGCTGTGCCTCCGCTGCTCCAGGCACAGCGTGCAGCGCGACTGGCGCCCGGCCGCCGCCTCCTTGCTCCTGCTTCTAATGAACACAGGCACAGCAGGGTTAAGTGCACTTACTCTGCTTGGCAGAAATACTGGGTAACACATCCTGAAGTAAACCCCGTGCTCAAGTATCAACCCTTTTCATGAAGGTCTCAAAAACACCCGAGCATGAAGTCCAAGACATGCGTGAAACAGCGGGGAATGAATTGTGCTAATTAGTGAAATGTTTACATCAGACTGTAACCTAAATTGGGGTGTCACTTCTGTGCTGTCCCTGTTCAGGACAGCTGTGACATTCCCACCTCTTTCCTAGGAATTAAGAACCCACTCTTACTTCTGGTGAGCGAGGTTGCGGTGCAGCCTCCACTCCTGCCTCGCTCTCTGCTTCTGTTTGAGGCTGTACATCTGAACTCCAATGGTCAGCAGAAGGTGGAAGAGTGAAATTATTCCAAGAAATTTGTAACTTGATCGGATACTCTGATCTTCTCCTTGCAGTCCTCCAAAGTGCAGCTACAGAATTCACAGAAAGGGAGATGTTTTGTTACTGTGGTTTTAGGAAACTGCTCCCCCTCTCCCCATCTGCAATAAACTTGATTTGGGATTCTCATAATGTCAAAAAAATTGACATTTCAGGACTTCTCAGCCAGCTGTCTCTTGGAGGTGTAACCACCTTCAGTCAGGCTGGACTTAGCTGCTCTCTGCCCATAAAAATTGCAGCTTTAATTGGTTTGGTTTTCTTATGAATCTCTGAGCAAACAGACACCTCTTTCCTGCACTGATCCTGGGAATTGTTGAGAACTCTTTTGTCTATACACATTTCTATGCAGTAGGGCTGATGTTTTTTTGTAAAGATACAAAATTGTCTTCATACAGAAAAGTGCTACCTAAATGTGTACTGGGTGTTCAAAACAGTATTTCCCATGGATTTATCAAGTCACCTCTCACTTCCAGTGTATTTGTGACAGACAGACTGAAGTTACACAGGTATTAACTTGTGACAACACATTGATGTTTATTACCTGTAACCTCTTGACTGCAGGGACTCATCACCCCCCACATAAAGCAAAACCTTCCCTCTCACCCCTCTGCTCTCCCTGTATAACCAACCACAGCCAAATTCCTTATCCCTTTTACACACACGACACCCCAGAAGAGGCCAAAATTCTGCAGTGGACACATCCTGAACCAAAACCACTTACGTAGGAGATCCCTGTGATCCTTTTGGACAGGTGGTAGAACGTGCCCTGGATGTAGAACACTGCCAGGTGGAGCCGGTGCAGCAGGGGGATGGATTGTTTAAGGACATGCACCACTTGGGAGGCTGCTTTCTTCTGCTGCTCCGTCAGCTCCCCAACCTGCTTCCGAATCCAGCTGCGAATTAAGGTCCTGCTGGGAAAGCCGAGTGCTTGGGGGTTCTCTGGGCTCCTGGGTTCCTCAGCCTCCATCTGCAGCTCGTGTTCCAGGTGCAGCAGTGCCTTTTCCAGGCAGTAGGGTACCACGGTGTGCAGGGAAATGAAGAGGGCCCGACGAAGGAAAGAAGGCACCTTCTTCTTGCTTGGGTCAACCTGAATGATGTTCACATACTCTTCTCCCAGGGTCTGATAACCTAAACAATGTGTGCAACAGAAAAGAGGGTGAGAGGGCAACTGCAGGATCATTCTGGATGTGGTGAGCAGTGGGGACAGGGTGTTTAGGCTTTGGAATTTGGAAATAGGTTTTTTTTGTTGAATTAAGTGTCACGGTGACACCCAGTATCTGCAGTTTTAGGCTTAAAGCAGGGACGCTTTTCATGGTGCCATCTATTCCTGCTTTTAAAAAGCTGCTTTTAGAAGAACATCTATCTGTGTTGATAAAGTGTGTTTGAACCCAACCCCGACAATTTCGTGGTTTCACCAGAAGGCATTTATCCAAACCAAACCAACCCCCAGGCTGAAAAGAGCTGCTCTTGGGCAGTCTAAGGTGGTGATCACCAGCACAGCAGTTGTGACACTGGGCCCTCAGCTTTCAGATGTTGGCAGAAATGATAAAAAACGACAAATGACAGAGAAGGTTACCTGACAGCGTGGTGAGCACGAAATAGGCCACATCGGAGAGCAGCTCCACCTCCCTCCTCCACGCCAGCCACGGCCGGGCACCTGCGGGACGGGGCTGTCACTGCACCAAAGCCGTGCTGAGCCGAGCCCTTCCGGGGGATTCCTCCCGGACTCGCCATCAGCCCCCTCTCCCCCTCCGACCCCATCCAGAGCCGCTGTGCCGGCGGATCCCGGAACACCCGGGAGGGCTCGGGGTGGATCCAACCCCCCGCAGGCATTACCCGCCAGCCCCCGCAGCGCCGTGCCGGCCCCGCTGCGCAGCCCGGCCCGGTACAGCTCGTCCTTCTGCCCGCAGCGCACCAGCCGCGCCGGGCCC
>WBNO01005166.1:29473-51666 GCA_013400575.1 Peucedramus taeniatus | reverse complement strand
GAATGGGAAAAAGGCTGGAAAAGGGGCCGTGAGGGGCGGGAATGGGAGGGAAGGGAGTGTTAGGGGGAGGGAAAAGGGGCGGGAAGGGGCAGGAAAAGGGGCGGGAAAAGGGGCGGGGAAGAGCGTGAGGGGAGGGAAGGGGTTGTGAGGGGTGGGAAAAGGGGCGAGGAAACGGACAGTGAGGGGCGGAAAAAGGGGCGTGAAAAGGGCAGGAAGAGGCTGTGAGGGGCGGGGAAAAGGGAGGGGAAGGAATTCTGCGATCGCAGTTGAGGCGCTAGGAGCGGTAGAAGTGAAGTCTTGGTTATTTCAGAACACAGTTCACAAGGAAGCCACTAAATCACCGCTCCCCAGCAGGTGCACTCCACAATCTCGTACAAATTTTCCAGCCCTTCCGCAGCTTTTTTTTTTGTTTTGTTTTGTTTTGTNTTTTTTTTTTTTTTTTTTTTGAATTAAGATAAGCATCATGGTTACATCCACTATCCGCAATTTTAGGCTTAAAGCAGGGATACTTTTCATGGTGTCATCTATTCCTGCTTTTTAGAAAGTGCTTTTAAAAAATTGGGGATAATTCATGAGGAAGGTGTATTAGTGTCTAGCCATTGCTTTCTTAGCAGCTGTGAAAGCCTCCTTGCATCCCTTCAAGGATGAGCTGTTTATATGGGAAAACTGAACAAGCTGCCCTTTGTTTTCTGCCGAGCTCTACACGAGGCAAACAACAAACAACCTCCACACAGCAAAGCTACAAAAACATCCACACGTCAGTGCATCCATCTCCAAAATCCTGGTACCAGGCGGATAAAGGCTGTAGGCTGCCAGGGTGTGGCAGAGCTGGTGAGTTTTCCAGTGCCAGAGTCCCCAAATCAGTCCCTCAGTGCCTGCCGGGGTTCCTCTGTGGCTGAGCCACTGGGAACAGAGGGGATTTGGATTGTCATCAGAATTCCTGATCAATTCCCAATTTATTTAAGGAGTTGATGGACTCCTGCCTGGCGACTTTTGTCATAAAGCTCACTGGCCTCTCGATGGAGAGAGACAGTCACGGTCCTGCTAGCTGCCATAAGGCTCTTGCAACTGTGCCTGATGTTTAAAAATAATGCTAATATTTCTGTAAAATTTTTTAAAAACCCAACAATTTAAAGTTAATGATAATATTTTAACGAAGGTAGCAGCATTCTGTTAATGGTTATGACCTCTACATGTATATATATATTTATATTTTTTAAAATATATTTATATATATTTATATATGTTTGTATTTCTACATATTTATATATATTTACACTCTGAGGTCTGGTACATTCATTTTTGCCAAAACACGATTTTTTTTTCCTCCTAGCAGATTTTAATGTCGCATTGTTATAAATTCAGTTTTGCAGCACACTAAAGTGAAGGGACAGTTATATAGTTCCACATTTAATTAATTTATTTGACAAAACTACTTTAATTGAAATTGCAGTAGGTGTTTTCCTGAAGAATTTACAGACTGATATGGCACAAACTCACTGGAAAGTTTTGGGAGAGCAGGAGCTTGGTAAGTTTTTTTCTTTTTACTGAGAAGCGAAGAAAGGCTCCCTGTGGCCAAACATAACCACAAATAAACAGGATATTTGTAATCCTTTCAGTAGCCTATTAGCACACTGATCTTGCCATCAAAGTTCTAATTAAACTGTGCCAGAAGTTGTACGTGATAAGTAAAGCTGTGATGAATCTTAGAGATAAGCAAAAAATTCTTAATCCCTCCCTCCCTGCTCCAGGCGCTGCTCAGTTTTTATTTGTTAGGGTGTGTCGCAGCAATGGAATCGCAGATTGTTCCCTCTGTAAAATTAATGAAAATAGGGAAAAAACCATTGGCACATTTTCCGCCGTTCAACAGTAGGGGGCGCACCTGCATAAGGAAATATCCCACGGGAAGGGGGGTCTGGAACGGGACATTTTCACTTTTAATCTTGGGGATCTGCTATTGAATAAGGAACTCGAAGCTGCCACCTTAAATTATAGAATTTAAAACATATACAAAGTTAATTGGTCAATCCTTTGATCGTTTGGTTCAGGATTCCAATCCAATCTCTCGTGGTTTGATTTTTGTTTAAAGGCAGAGCTGTGTGTATCTTACACATCCAACAGCTCAATTGTTAAGAAAAATGTCAAACATATTTGTTGCCCTTCTACTGAAGTGGGTAAATATGATTTTCTTATTTTACGGGTCAAGAAACCAAAGAAGAGCTTAAGAGTTCTTTTTGCAAAGCTGAAATCCTCACTAATGACCACTTAATTGTTAGATTTGAAATCATTTATAAAGCTGAAGGTTGGACTCTGCCAACAAGTGTTAAAACATTTGAAGTGTGTAAGTTCTGCCCATTCTGACATATTATATGGATTTTATTATATTCTAAAAGTTGTTTTGTGATGTTTTGAAGGGGGGGGGTGGGGGGGTCCTGCCAGTGTGTTTTGAACTGAGGAGGTGCAGCATGCCAAGTAACCTTCCCATTTTGTGATATGCTTTTATATATATTCATACATCGATATAAACACGCACATGCATAAAATGTTAGCTGTTACACTATGATCTGCCAGGAAAATCTGATTCTTCTCCTTTGTATTCTAGTTGATACTGGTGACTTCAGAAAACTGCCATTATCTCTTAAAACGTAGCTGTTGTGCTTTTGATTAAGTTTTTGGAAGCCAAGTTTCTTGATTTCCATGCCATGCTTCTCTGCTTTTCCTTCTAGCAGACCTGACAGGGGAACGAGCTGCTTTGCTGACGTTACCACAAGGAAGTCCAAAATGTAAAAAAACCTCGGTGCTCAGCAATGATTAACTTTTCTTCCCACAGGCTACTTGTCTGTGCATCATAAAATCTGATTTTGCCTCTGCAGACCTGTTAGGAGACAAGAGGTTCGGAGCGCAGCTTTCAAACAGGGCACCGGGCAGATGTTTCAGTTTCCAACCTGAAGAACAGGTTCTGCGGATGGAAAAGGAGCGAAACGTCTGCTCGGCATTGTTGCCACCCTCCGATTCCTTGTGCCTCCTCCCACTTTGAACTTGTTACCCTGGAGCTGAACTGTTTGAACAGGGGCTGTAAAGCTGCTTTGTGATCAGAGAGCTCAGAGCCCTCAACATGTGAAAGCGGGGCGGGATTTCGCTCCAGACTCCGCCGCTCCCTCCCTCCCTCCCTCCTCCCGGTTTGGTCCCGGGTATGAAGGTTGGACGCTCCGCGCTCAGGAGCCGGGACAGCCCGTCTGCACTGGCCGGCCGGGAGAGACAAAGGTGTGTGCGGCGTTTGCTTTGCTACTTTCTCTTGCAGCCATCGTTGTGGTGTGCTTTTAACACTTTCGCCCACTCTTGGGTGTTAGAAACAAAGTTTATAATACGTTACCCCAGGAGCATGCACAGCCTTATAGCTGTAACAGAATTTGCTACTGCTTTTGCTCTTCTTTTTGAAAGAAGAGGGAAAATGGAAGGAGCATCATGTCTAATGTTTTATTTTATCATGCTTTCTCTTGTTCATGAAAATGTTCAGGAACCTTGGAATTCTGTTAGTCCTAAATTTTTCGATTCTCTGAGCTTGTAGGGATGAAGCAAACCACATTTGTGATTCAAGTTTAGACTTTTCTAACTGGACAACTGTTTGGTTTTTTTGTGAAACACTACTGCATTCACTCTGAACTGATAACCTGAGCCTTGAGCTTTCCCAGGTGTACAGAGCCAAAATGAAAACTGACTTGGATAAGAGAGGTTGGATGTAAAATAAACTTCAGGTATTTAAATAAAATACCAGTTTAGCAATAGAACGTGGCTGATTCTGTGACTGAGCAGCCAAGTCTTAACTTGGGAGAGAAGACATGCACAACACTTTGAAAAGGCATGCAAGTTTTTATTTTTGAAATTTTAAATTTTTTTTTAAAATTCTCATTCTTTTGGGCTATAAAGAAATAATTTTCAGTTCTTTCCTGGCACAAAAATGTGCTAATGATTGCAGAGATGTGGCAAATAATAAGGATGGCTGGATTGCTGGGACTGTGTATGCTCCAAATGCCTCAGGCTTCAGGGTTCAGATGTAGGTCTTAAATATACCCTGAATCCTCAGGGTGATAATTTCTAGAATCATGTTCTGTTTCATGGTAGAGGTAGGTTGCCTGTTATAAAATAAAACAAAAGTAGAGTAAGAGTCTACTGACTGTGGTTGGTTTGAGGTAGGAAATTGATGCCACGTTCAGAATGGAGCTCAAAGTGGTGAAAGAATGTGGTGAAAGTTTTGTCTACTGGGAGAGCTTTTTTTGTCCTTACTGAGGGTGCAAAAACTGTGCTGGGGAGAATTCCTTTTTGCCCAGTGAGATTAGCTGTGGGAAACTGTTCAGTGCAAGTGAGGGGAGGTCAGTGAGTGCTGAGGACACTGAGTTATCTGAATGTGGGCAAGGCTGAGTGTCAGAGTCACTGTGTTCTGGTGGCCTCAGGACAGGCTGTGGGGACAGGGAGAAATGATAACTTGGCTCTGGGCTCTTCAGCAGGAGCACTGCTTGTTACAGGCTCTCTGCTTCAGGCACCAAGGGTTTATTACAGAGAGCAGAGGCCATGGCCAGGTACAGAAATATTTGTCATGGCAGAGCTGTTAGCTGTAGGCTTTTTTTATTCAATAAACAATATTTTACCAGAACTGCTTCTGTCACACCCAGTTTTATAATATAAACCTGTATAACTGAATCTTGAAACACTCAGGGCTCACTGAATCTTATATTTAATGACGCTGTTGGCAAGATGAGCTCCTATAATGCAGCGTATTTTGATTATTCTCAGCCAAAGAACAAGTTTATTCTGGCTTTGCAAAAAGGATGATAACATTCCAGTTTATAGCCAAGCTCCTTCTACATTGTCTGAAAAGGCTTTTGTTTTCATTCATCATTTCTGTAATTTTTCTGAATTAAAAGCTACTCCATACTTAACCCAAAGTGGCTGAGAGTATCTTAGTGGATGGTCCTGCAGGACAATAAAATATACGGTGTGCAAGGCTCTTCTAAAATCCTGTACTCATAGTTTCAAAACAGCACAATCTCAGTTTAGTTTTGAAATAAATGGTACAGAGCCCTCAGTTCCTAAATATAGCTCAAAGGGGACAACATACTTGTGAATATCACTGGAATTTGTTCTTGTTAATTTGTCCAGAACTGAGAAAATTACTGTATACATGAATTTGAGTGGGTTAGAGGATAAGGCTGAAGAGATTTTTCAGCAAAGATAGTCTTGCAGTTACTGAGGATTATTTGAATTTACTGCAATGTAATTTTCAAGCACCCAGATATCTCAGTTCTTCATTAGTTATCATTAAAATGACCCACTTCTTCCCATGATAAGCTTAAATTGATCTGATCTTAATATTGAAATACATTCTCCAGTGCTACGCCTGAATCTTTTTTCACATCTTGACCTCATTTTTGAGTTCACCTCTGCTTCCACTGTTATCTCTGGCCTTGCTGGATGATGTCAAACCTTGTGTCCATCCCTTGTGACAATTCCTGGTGGCAGCTGTGACATGAGCAGTAGGTACTGACCATGCATCCAAGCTCAGCTGGCAGAGAAGGAAAGCCCTGCATGAGGGGACAGCTATCCATGGCCACTGTGCAACTCCTCAGCCCAGGTTTTGCTGCAAGTCACTGAAGTTCTGGTCTCCACATTACTGCTTAGGGCACAGACTCTAAATCTGTAGGGAATTTCCAAACTTTTTATTCATTGTTTAATCTTCCTTCGTTTTGTGGGGGTGGAGCAGTTCCCCTCAGCACACGTAGGTGCACAGCAGAGTCATTGGATAGGTACCTGCACACTGCAGGCTGTGACAAACCTTCACACATGCTGAGACAAAGTTCTCAGCTTCCTTCCTCTTTGCTATCTGGCAGACTGCTCATGAGACTGTGCAGTCCTGAGAGAAATGTTGGGTGCAGACATCAAGACAAGCATAACCTGAGTGAGGATTTCAGATCCATTTGCATCACAAATACAGTGTGAAACTTGAGAGACTGATTTTGGTGTACCTGGTTCTCATCTTGGCCCACATTTTTTATTGTTCATCACAGCCTCACTTGTTTCCATTTAATTAAGGAGTGGCTCCTGTAGGATCTTCTGACATCTTAATAGTGTCAGGGAGCTCTGGGTTGCCTCAGATGTGACAAGGGAGATCAGGTGGGAAGGTGAGGGATCTTTCCATGTTAGCATTCCTGGGAGAGACTGAAAGTGCTGCACAAGCTCTGTAGTTCCCATTCCCTGAGGTGTTTGCCAAGGGCCGTTATGTAGAAACTTGCAATAGCTCTTTTTATGTTCAGTCTGGTGTTCAGAGGATGTCTCTTCTCCGCTCTCCTTGCAGGATTAGTTACTGTAAGATAACTTAAAAGAAGCTCCTCCCTGCCTCTTCTCCCCTTAAACATAACCCCCCCTCACCCTCCCCTACAGCTTGTTTTCCAGATTTCCTACTGCCCTTAGATGCTGGAATGGATTCTCTGGAAGTTTTCTCTCTGCCCTTGACTGAAAACATGTAATTTGTGTTTCATTTAATAATAACAATACTAATAAAAAAAACAAACACCAAAACAACAACAACAAAAACTAAGGAATGGAGCCTGAGGAAACAATGGCAGCTGCAAACTGAGGTGCCTGGAAGAAGTTCTGTAGACTGCAGAGGAGAACCTCAAAAACACAACTTTGGGATGAGTTATAATGCCATGATTTAGTGGGATTGCTGCAAGGACTATGTGAAATATTTTCTATTTAAACAACTTAACAGGTTTTTGTCTCCTACAGTATAAAGTGACCTATCCCACTTCTTCCCCTCCTGTGAGTTTAGACTGAGTGAGATGAGGTTATTGAAGTAATGTTATTTATTGACTAACCAAATACCAAAGTCCATGATAAGGTGGAGAGCAAAGCAGAGCTGTACTTTGATATTCATTGGATCAGGCCCTAAAGACTTGCTGCCTTGTAATTCCCATGTGTGCACATCACTGCCCTCTGTTTAACAAAATGAGGATGGATTGAGTGGTTCCCAGACCCATTCCTGCTAATAGAGAAGGAGATTCATAATTGAGGAAATTGGTTTGGATATTTGGCAAAAAAAAAACCCAAACCAAAACAAAACAAAAACTGCAGTGTCCTCTTGAAGTTGCCAAACACAAGCGTGTTTTTCTTGTTTGCAATATTCTCTTAGTGTCTGTCTGTCTGTGCCTGGGCTCTTGTGTTTGACCCTACCTGGCATCCTCAGGAGAAAGCTGATGTTTGCCACTGACTTGTGAAAGATGACAAGTTGCCACCTTTTCTCTAACTCCCCCAGCATAAATTAATCCTTAATACCCAAGAGATTCATCAGTGCAGCAATAAGCTGCAGTACAGAATTAAAGCAGTTTGATTAAAGGCATTATTCTTAAAATGCCTTCTCTTCATGCTCATTTACATGAAATTGAAGAAAAATTAAAAAACAAATCAGACTTCTGGAGAGTGACCAAGACTGCCAGCACAATTGACAGCATGAACATTATTAGAATTATAGATGTGATTGCAAGTGGCATTGGAGCCCACAGCCTATCTCTCCTCAGTATGACTCACAAATTCCCAAGTGCAGCAGAATCTTTTCCAGCAATCCTCACTTTCCGTCTGTCTCCTAACAAGGAGATCTTCCTCCTCTCATTTATTCTCAGAGGCTTTTTGTTTTTTGTGGTCTAGAGTATGAAACTTTTATTTTCAAAGTTCTTTTGAGCCAAGCTATTGGATGAGATTTAGAACTTTGCTTAATTAGTTCCTTTTGCCTCCTAATAGAAATTGCCAGTTCTCCCTTGCTAATACAAAATGCAAATTTTCTTCAGAAGCAAGAGGCTGCTGTGTTTCCATTGTCACTTCAGACAGGTCTGGGAACTGGCTGGTGACAAGGAATGATGGTGAAACCGAGAGGAGTTTTGGCAATTCTGGATAAATAGGGCAGGGGATTGCAAACAAGTCTATCCCTATAGATATAAATTGTTACAAATTTCACATTTTGTTTCATAAAGTGAATGCTGAAGTCGTATGACACGGTTCATACAGACCTGCAATAAATAATTTGGATTTAATAATAAGTCTGCTTACTTGCATAAGGAATATTCAGTTACATCATGCAACAAAAATGCAGGGCTCCTGCATGTGCAGCTCCAGCTCAGGCTGTAAGGGGCGGGAGAGGAAAAGCTGACAAATGTTAAGTGTTCCTTTTAAGTGGGATGTTCTAAGTGAAGGTGAACACAGCAGCCTGCCAGAAAGGTATCCTGATGTCCTCTTGTGCCTTTTCTTCACTTTCTCCTTTCTAACCGAGCTGTTTGCCGCGGGACTCTCTGGCACGCCGGTGTGTGAGTGTGCCCGGTCCCTTGGGAAGAAGAATGCGGGATCACACCCTAAGGTGTGGGCTCAGCCCTTGTTCCGCGGGGCTGGAGCAGCCTCCTCTCCTCTGGAGCAGCCCTGGCTGTGCACTGGCGTGCCTGGGCGTGCAGGTTATCTCCCTGCAATTCCCTGCTGAATGGAGCTGCATTCCTTCAAATGAGCAGCGTGTCAGAGGCAACCACACTGCAGCTTAAAAGCAAATCCCAGCTCTCACATTTAAATTCTTTAAAGTATTATTTTTTTATCCCATTTGGTGGTACTTTGATCTTTTATCCATTGATCTGCTTCCTGATCAAACTATTCAGGTTTAGGTGATGACTTGGTTTTTGTGTGTTTCATCCATGGTATCAGTGTATCTGTCCTGGGAGGATATCAGAGCTTGTCTGAGTTCTGTGGATGCCACACAAAACCTCCCTGAACAAAAGCAGGTCTTGTGGGGTTAAGCTTTAAATACTACAGTGATATAAAAATGGCTAGAGAATTGTTAATGGTGTACACAGCTTTTATTGTCTGTAAGTGATATGGATCCTGCCTCTAGGGTTTTAAGTCCTTTTTTCCAAGGGAATACAGAACCTCACACAATAACCTTAGGTAGGGCTCTTAGCCTGAGCAGACAGTTTAAATCTTGTTCATGTGGTCTGAGCAGATACAGTTGCTCTCTTTTGGCTGTTTGATGTCTTCTGCCAATGAGCAGTGCTGTTCTCAGAGCCACCGTGGTTCCTACTGTAACAGAGGTGAGGTATTTCCAGACAATGCAACTGATATTTTCCATCATACAACCTTCACAACAAATTTTCCAGGAACGCCAACTGAGCTTCTTTCATTTACTTTAATAGGAAATCTGGCCCTGAATGTTGTTCTGAGATACCAATCTGTATTTTTAGGGATTCATTGTGTACTTTTCCATTGGCTGCGTAGGATTTGTGGGGATTGGTTTGGGAAGAGGGGCTCAGCTTTTATTTTTTACCAACATAGGTATGCTGAAGAGAGGGAGGGGAGGAAGGGAGCTCTGAGGACCTGTAGGAAGCTGTAAAAGGTGGCACTGAGTGCAGGAAGAACATCTTTTGCACAGAAAGTGAAGACATTCAGGGATCAGCTGCCTCAAAGTAGCTTCACTTTCAGATCATAACAAAGCATGAAGAATATGAATTTGACATAACTCGAGACAATAAAATATTTAACGAGCCACATCAATGTAAAGCTCATCTGCTTTCCCTGGAATGACTCTGCTCTGGCACCAGCAGGAACACCCGTGCCCATTCAGTCTTCCTCGCCCTCATGGATATGTTCTTTGGTGTCTAATTAGTCACACTGATTGAACTTCCTCCAAAGGAAATGGCCTTTCAAATAAGCCCTGAAGCAAAGAGGTGAGAGAGTCAGCAAAGTAACTACCCACCAGTTCAGCTTTCTGCAAAGGAAATGGGCTGATCTTGTCTTGATGTTCAAACAGTTCCATCTGTCCTGTGAGCCCATGATCCCTGGATTAATCCCAGGGTTAAACATTCAGTGCACAGGTACCAGAAATGGCACTTTGTGGCTAGTGGCTATAAAACTGTGGTCAGGAGTTGCCCAGATGACCAAAGCAGATGGTAACTGAGGCAGTGCCTGTCATCTGCAGAAATACCTGCCCAGAGCATGCAACTAAGCAGCTCCAGAAATGCTGTTGGGTGCAGTTTTGGCTTTTTCACAAAACAAGTTGATTTAAATCCTGACATACCTTCTAACATCTACTTTGGGTTCCATTCTAAATAAAACAAGTCAGCTCTGTATATATAAGTGTATTTTTGGTATAAATTCAATGATTAACCTTAAGGAAAAAAAAAACATTTATTTTGGGATGCACAAAATGAATACATGAAATGTATTAAATGAATATATGGAAATGTATGAATTGGTTTTGCTCAGTCTAAAGCAGAATGCTAGCTCTGTATTCTTTTACCTAATTATGTACATGCCAGGGAATAATGAAGGGATACAATTACAGGGACAGGTGACAGCATGTACAAGAATGAGTATTTGGGGGGCACAGGATGTATCTTTGATAATCTGTTATCTTCCTCCCCTCTCAATCCAGTCAGCTTTTGAAATCTGCCCTAAGTTTCTAATTTGGGTTTTGATTACTCCAGCTGTGCTCTGTAATAAAGATATTCCTTGCCAAATGAATGTCACTCTCTGAGATGTCCACAACGATTGCAGAGCCACAGGATGCCCTGTGAGATATTTCCCATTTAAATGTGGAAACAAATGATTGTAATGATACTGATTTTTTACAGGATAATTATTGCCAAGCACTGCTGTCCTTTAGATGAAGTTGCCATGCATTTGGCTCCACATAAGGGTGTTACTTCACTGACTGATGCTCCCTCTGAACAGAGGAGTTTTTAAAGCATTAGAATGGAGAAGGTGGGGCTTGGTGAAAAGATAATGGCAGGGAGGAAGTGACTTCCCAAAGAAGCTGAATGAGGGACCAAAAACAAGGAGAGAGGTACAGCTTCAAAGAGGCAGATGCTCTAGCAAGGCATTCTCTTACTCATTTTTTCCTACAAATGTCTCAAACCCCCTCCTCTATTTCTAATCACTGTAATGAATAGTGAGCTTCATTGCCCTCTCTCTTTAAAATAATGTCAAACTGGATCTGTGCTTTCACAACAAAACATGTTAGGGCAATGTTAGAGCTCAACTTGTAATTACAAACTGAAGGAGACTCCCAGAGATTCAAACAGTTACCATCACCAGGTAGGATCCCAAGTTTCTGTCTGGTGTGATTGCTGTTTTGGAGGGAGCTTTCTTTGACCTTCTTTCTCTGAGGAAGGTATCCACTGAAGGTTTTGGAAAGGTGAGTCTTCTGTACCCAGTGGGCAGAAGATGGGTAAGAAGAGGGGAAGGGAATGCCAGACAATGACAGAGATACAGGATGGAGACAGCTGACAACAGGAGAGGAGCAAAGAGCTTCAAGGGTTGGAGATGGAAGTGAATGAAGGAGCCATCATCAGGCAGAGTCCTTTGGGAATGCACCCAATACATTCACTTGTGCAGAATGACTGAACTAAGTGTATATGTACATATTACATCTCTGTGTTTGTGTGTATAAAATAATTAACCCCAGCATGAGCACTTTGGCTTCTGGAGAAGTTGCTGCTGGCAAAAATGGAGCTTTCTCTGTCTGTGGAAAATCCTGGGGTGAGGGAAGGAAGAGTTGGTGCCTTCTGTCTGCTGAGGTCAGTCCACTGTACATAACCTGAGTATGTTCCTGTAGTAAATATCTCACAGTTAAAGTAACTTCCACTATTTAAAAAAATGTCTTCTCCAGGGTATCCACATGCAAGAAACACTGGGAAGACACACGGAATGTTTGTGACTCCTGTGCTCCTGGGAAGGGCCCTCACATCCATCCTGTCAAGACTGAGCTCTGCGGCTCTTTCTCCACACTGATCCTGCAAATTCTATTGTTCAATGAGTGGAATATGTGTCAAAAGAATTAAACCAGGACAGTCTCCTGAATGTGGAATTCCAGAGGAGGAGCTCACTGGCACTTCCAAAGCAAGCAAAGCAGCAACATCCTGAAATTGTTGCTTTTTCTGGGATATTTTCATTGCTTGACTGAAACTTTCTGCAGATATCCGCGCTGAAGTGCTTTGTTTGACTTGGAGCAAGCACTGTTGCTAGGCTGCTCTGAAAGCTTGAGATGGCTCTGACTTCTCCAAACTCTCTAGCAGGAGATTTGACACAAAGAGAAGAATCCGTTCTCCATGAGGGAAACTGCTGCCATTTCCTCTCTGCAAACATCATCACAGTAGGTGAGTGGAAGGTGTCATCCTTTCACCTCATAGTTTGGTGTTGAAAGTGCACTCTTTTCTTCTTCTCCAAATTTACTTTTATTGTATTGATATTTCATATAGGACTGCTAGTTTTCCTTACATTTGAGGGAACTGTGCTTGTATATTCCTCAGTCCCGTTTTCCTGTGTAGTTGGTATTGTGACTAGAGTTTGGGTAAAGTGTATTAAAAAATCCCCAGAACAACCATTGCCCTGTACACTGAGGATAACTTTGAATCAATCTTTCTTCTGTCCTTGCTTGTGCAGGCTGTGAGATTTCAGTCATGTGAACGGACCTCCATGTGCAGAATTTGTAAAACTTGTAAAAAATGCAGATTAGTACCCTGGGATGAGACTGTCAAGAGATTGCAACTTTTTTCCTTGATTCTTTCCAATGCTTCTGGAAAATGTTTCTTGAAGTTGATGAGACTGGGATTTATAGTGCCTCAGGTTGTGGCTCTGTGCCATGGAGTTGTCTGAACTGAGCTGGGAGATGCAGAGCTCAAAGAATAACTATTGTTGGCTGTTGCTCTTTTTTCAGTGTTGACAGCTCGCGCAGGGGAAAATGAGCTCTTCTCTTAGGAAGCTCTGGAGATTACAGATGTGATTGTGCACATCAAGTGTAGACTGGAGATTGGGTAGGAGGGAGGGAATTGTGTAACTGATGTCTGTGGCAGATGAATTTGTGCTATGGGAGACATCTGAGGGAGGAGGGCCTGGGTTTTTTTGCATTTAAAATATATAATAAAAAGATTATTTAGCTTAATATTTAAATCTAAACTTCATTTATTCAACAAAGGACTCATTTGCTTGAAATGCATTTAATTTACTGCCTACAATCATGAAGTAGACAGCACTGAAAGTTTTGGCTGGTTTTCACAGGACCTAATTTTGTACATTTGGTTAAATATCCGGCAATTGTGAGATCAGTTTTGCTTTCTGTTGGCTTACAATTTGTCCTGATAAGTATATTTTTTACCAGCTGAATATATTTCTATATAGGTGTATATATTTATATATGTGTGTGTATATATATATGGGTGTGTATATTTATAGATGTATATATTTATATATGTATATAAAATATATATAGGTGTACATATATTTATATTGTAGGTATATTAAAAATAGCCTGTCAATGAAATAATTAATCCATGATTGATTGTCATTATCCTAGTTCTTATCTTTCTTACACATTTACTGATGTTACTTTTCCTAGTAGAGCCATCAAACCATTATCATTGTCTCAATGTGCTTCTTTCCTTATATTGATTTGCAAGGAGTTTGAAAAAGTAAAGTGCAGAAATTCAGATGTGCAATGGGTGTATTGCATCATTTGTGTGTTCTGGCACTAGAGAAGTGAGGTGATCTGTTCCAGTTATTGCTATATCACACAATCAGACTGTTAGGGAACTCATTTTTTATTTGTAGGGTGATGACTCCTGGATGTGCATGACATATTCCTGTACATGAAGCTCTGTCAGTGTGCAAAGTGCAAAGAAAAGGCAGAAATAGCTGGAGGGAGAGAAAGTCTGCCTTGTGCCTGGGCAGCACTTCCAGCATTCCAATGCAAGTGGGTCTGGACCTAAACAAAAGCTGGTCTGGGCTCAGGAATCCCTTTGCAGGCTGGTCCAGAACACCCACTTGAGCCTGGCCTTGGCTCCCTCATTAACTCTTTCCATGGCTCTGTAGAAATGCAGCTCTGATGTGGCTTTGCCTCTGCACTGTGGTGGACACTGAGCCACCTGCACAGCTGTGACAGTGACACTGCTGAGCTGCTGCCTGGAGCAGCCTGTGCCTTCAGAAATAACATTTCAGCTTTGGCAGGCCCAGGCTGCCAAATGCAAGGCTTCTCTTTTTGTATTTGGGTGAGTTTATCTGCCAGAAAACTTAGGAAAGGACAGGGCTGGAGAGTTCAACCACTGGTTGCAATAACTCCATGAAGTTAATGAAGTGCCCCTCAGCTGATCCTTTGGCCCCACAGTATCACAGTTACCTGCAATTTCCTTCTGTGCTTACTCATCTTCAGTGGCTTGGAACTCTTGACACTCTTGTGCAGCTTTCTGATGTTTGATCAACTGAGACACTTTTCAAAGCCTGTTGCTTTTTTGCAGTAAAATCTCCACTTTTCTGTGTAGGCTGTACATGGATGAGGAAGCAGATTGCTATGTAAAAAGGAAATCTGAGTGGAATGCAATTAACTTTTATATAATTTGGTTATATATAATGTCATTAGTCCTTATTACAGCAGCATTGGGAGAGTCCAAAATCAAGGAGGGATATGGCAAATTCAGTAATCCTCTATTTTTCGAATATGTTCTGGCATGTCTAGACTCACTTTTCCCTTGTAATCTGATGAAAGAGTGTTGTGCACAGACATGCAAAATCCTGTTTGCTGAGATATGTGGTACATCAGATTAGCCTGGAGAAGCACTTGAGCTGGCCCTCAGCTGGGGCTCCAACATCTGCCTGGCTGTGAGCAGCTGCTGTCATGGCAGGGCTGGGGCATCTCCAGAGCTCCCTTCCAACACAAACCACTCCGTGGGGCACAAGCTGAGCTGAAGAACAGACAGGCAGGTGATATTTTGTGAATTGGCAGCAGGTGTCTGACAGGAACTTCAATTAGAGTTAGATTTCTGTGAAACTGCCCAGTTTCACTGTTTTTTCAGCTAAAAATAAAATGTGACCTGCTGCTGCAGTTCTGCTTGTTCTGCATGTACACGGGAGTGAGGGAAGAATGGGACCTGGTTTGGGTTTTGTTGGTGCAGTTTGAATCCAGTCTGAACAGACACACAGTTATCCCTTTAATGATTGAACTCAAACATGTCATTCTCCTCAGTTTGGTGTGACACAGATGGTGGTGCTATAGAATTGTGACATCGAATCCTGAAGGTTTTGCACAGTCTCAGCTGAAAGTTATGTTTTCAACACCTTTTTTCCTTCCTGAATGGAGGACAAGGCTGTAGTGTAATGAACACTGAGAGCTGCTGCTTGTCCTCCCTTTTTCTGCAGAGGCAGAAATGCACAAGTGAGGTTTGCAGAATGCACAATTGTTTCCTTTGTTGGCAATGTCAGCTTATACTAATTTATGTTAATGAGTCCACAGACTGTTGTAATGAAGATATGAATCTAAGGACACAATACTGGACTGCTCAGCAGATCCAGATTCTAGTTCTGATTCTGTTACTGCCTTCTTGTAACTTCATTTCAACCTTATGTTGTCTCTTATTCTGATTATAAATGGGAGCTGCTGTCCCTGCACAACAGACACTTCTCAGTCATGTTTAGGTCTTTTCAACGTGT
This sequence comes from Peucedramus taeniatus, assembly GCA_013400575.1. Taxonomy (NCBI): domain Eukaryota; kingdom Metazoa; phylum Chordata; class Aves; order Passeriformes; family Fringillidae; genus Peucedramus; species Peucedramus taeniatus. The sequence goes on along the minus strand of WBNO01005166.1, from coordinate 36,165 downwards.
TCTGAAATACAAATAATAACAATGTCCAACCTCAGCAATTCAGAACTGCAATAACTCTGGTAAGATCTAGAGAGTGGCAATAGTGGGTGCTGATATCAGCTGCTTGGGAACTGTTCTGCAACAGGCAATCTGTAGAGCACAAAGGAGTCTGAACCCTGGAGGTTTTTAATCTTGGGTGGTGGTGGCCTGGAGTAGATCTGAGGACTGATGGAACAGTGAAACTGAATCAATTTTCAGTTTGTGAAAAAGGCTGGTTTCAGACGTCCAGGCTCATGTAGAATTCTTTAAAACTGTTCAAGTCTTAGAAGGAAAACTATTTGCAAGCATTCAGTCTTTGAGAATTTTTATATCACATTAAGAGATTACAAAATTATAAGAAATTGTCCCTTTCTGTGAAGCAGAGTGCATTGTAAAGACGAGGAAGTGTCTTGAGGTCACTGCAGGCAGAGGTAACCTTGGCTGGGGCTCTGTACCCAAGGGCAGCTCTCAGCTCTGTCCATTCACTCACACCCCATAAATACATCTCCTGCACCTGATGGAGGGCAGGGATTTGGGAATCATGTGTGGCACAAGGCACCTGGAGGATGTCTGGCTCCTTGCTGCCAGGAAAGGGCTGAGCAGGAGGGTCAGGGTCAGGAGTCCAGAATGAACCAGTGCAGCCCCGGACCTTGAACTTCATTAGGACTGTGCTTGTCTTTCAGCTGATGTGACTCAGATTCCTTTTTCCTGTCTTTGAGGAATGTATATTTGTTTCCTCAATGATTTTAGTTTGAATCAAGTGAACTTTTCAAGCCTTGCCATTTAACCCATACAGATTCAACAGGTAATCAAAATCTCTAAGGCTTTCTAGATTAGCTTCTTTCTTACTTTTTTTTGGTTGAGATTTTTCCTTGCCTGTGTTTTTGGTAAAGTGCATTGTAATGTTGTTTTTGGAGGCTCTGTGCCAAGATGCCTAAAGGTGTTTAGTCTCCTAACTCCTATTCAGGCTCAGACATTCCTGCTGCAATCTCTTGGAAGCAGGAGCCTAAATACCAATGAATTGACACCTGCTATGGAGCAGGGAGGAATCTGCTTTGTCTCCAGCTCACACAGCCTCTGCCCTTGGTAGTGATTTTGTTTTAGAATCAGGAAATACTAATAACCACCTGTCTTTGTCTCAGTGGAGATTTGTTAGGATAAATGTTTAGAAGGTTGTAAATCTGACACGAAAAGCAATGTGCACCACAAAGGTGCTTCTGATAGAGCTCTCCTTTGTTGGTCCTTCTCCGTGGTCTGTAGGAATATTGCAGTTTGGCCTCACCTTTCTTTGCTGTGTGCTAGTGAATCATGAGGCTGTAATAAAAAGGGCAGCGTTACCTGGATACTCAATTTATGTAGCAGCTCTGCTTCTCCTGTAAAAGTTAACAGGGGAAAAGGAGATAAAAGGCACTGACTGAACTCTGTTGCAGAATCCGTGTTGGTTTTTTTTTTTCTGAATTAGAAACTGAATCACCTGAATGTTACCATCTGTTTCTTCTTCTTCTCCTCTGCCCCCTCAAGTGTTCCTGCCCTATCTCATGTATCTGCTTCTGCCTGTAAGGATTTTGGACGTGTGTAGTGGGAAAAGGAACAAATCCAGCAGAGCAAACAGCGCCGTGTGCGCCCCATCCCCGACTCAGGACTTGGCTCTCACCATGGGCTGTGTCGTGGTTGCCATCTGCTGGGTGAAGGTGTGCTGCGGTCACACATCTCCATCCTGCACAACCCAGGGCTGCCACGTTTCAGCTGCCTCACAACCAGCTGAGTGCCGCTGTTCCTGCAGCTTTTGTGCCTGGCATCCCTTGAGGGCTATTAACCAGGGTAATTAATACTTGGAACTACTGCTCCTTGCAAGGCAAAATGAAAGTTCTTGATGGATGTACCTGGGAGCAGGGAAGTTACCCTGGTTTGATCCTAATAACAGTGAAATAGGTAAAAATCATGCTCAGTCAGATGGTTAGAATAAGTGCAGAATGTTTAGAGGTAGTAAACCGACTTCTGGATTGACTGAACCAGTGCTGGAGCAATTAAAAACTAGGACTTTATAAAAATATGTTCCTTTCATTCATTTATATGAATGCTCAGCCTGTGTGTTGTCAGAGATGGGAGGGGTGGAAATCCAATATTGTTTAACAAAGTGCAACGATATTGGCATTATCGGTGGGAAGTTCTGGAGATGCTGCCATTAGCTGTGAATAAGCCTGTCAGTCAAAGCCACTCACGGGGATGCTGCTCTGAGGCTCTGTAAACAAGAGCTGAGTCTCTCTCTCTTACACCTTCTCACAAGCAAATTATTTGTATCTGCTGATAGTTCTGGTAAACTTAACCCCCCTGAAAGCCACCGAATGCAGGAACAGCCAAGTGACTACTAGCCTGTGTGCCTTACAGCATGACTGGCTTTGGTTTGCATTTGGAGTTTGGCAAATCATTTTTTAAAATCCAAGCAGTCCCTGACTGTGATGCTGTGAACCTCCCTGGTTTTTGGTATTACTCACCTTCCCAAACATTTCAATGCCCTTTATCTCCAAGCAGTTTTCTGTTTATCTTCACATCAGAATCTTATCTGCCAGTTTGATCTGAGGTTAAATGCTTCATCAGAGAGAGGAATGCTTTGTTTCTTGAGAGAACAAATAACTCCAGTTGTTTTCTGAAGCAAAGCACAGTGGTTTTGTACAGTTATCAAACTATGAGGAACCACTTGATGCGTGGCTGCTGCCATCTCCCAGGCAAATCCAGGATCCTTCAGCTGCATTGCTGGCTCTGTAGAGAAGAAACGAGAATATTCTTGAGCTCATCATCTCAGAAGTACAAACCATGAGTTAAACCTCTGTAGCCACTGTGAAGAGAAACTGTTCTATTATGGCCCTTTTATGCTGAAAATGCTCTGCACAAAATAGAAGAGCTGTGAATAGTTTAGAGAAGAGTGAGTGAGATTGTTTTTGACAGTATCAGAACCACTGATATTTCCCTGAAGTAATAATCTTTTTCCCTGCTGAAATGCTGAAGTTCCAGGCAATTGGCTCAGTGAAGAAGACAAAAGATTTTAAACTTGTTTAGAGACTATTCTAATCCCCTTAACTGGTGTCTCTCTTACTGAACTGAGGGGGGGATGTTGATTCCCAGGAGGCCAGCAGGATTTGTGATTGGATCTAAGGAAGAAAAAGCTTGAGGTTTGTGTCACAGTGAATGAACTGTGTGTTGACATAGGCAGGTACTTAAAATGCGTGGGACCATCAGTGAAAGTCAGAGGAAAGTCACTCCAGGGAAGTGTGCTCCAGCACCAGGCAAGTCTTTGGAACAGTGGCAGATACAGGAGCTGGGCTGCTGTCAAGATAATGCTCAAAAATCAAGAAATGGAAGTTCAAAATGCTCATTTGCTAGAACTAAGTATGAAAATAGAAATATGTTAGAGGCACTAGCATTCAGATTCACGATTGCAGAACAGGTTTTGTTCTCATTTACCAGCAGAAAAAAGGAATAGATGGACTACAAAGTGCTGTTTGAAGTGGGGGGAAAAAAGGTTTGTGCTTAATCCTGCATGCTGTTCTCTGGAGGAAAATGGTTAGTGAGGAAAATCTAGTTAATTTAACTCGTTTTTCTCATAGACCTCTAAGTAAAAATTTGCATCAGAGAGGTTTTACTGTGGGCAGGGATTAAAAAGTTAAAACTCTCTCAAGAGATGCAAATATCTGCAGAGTTTGATATACACATACATACATATATATATACATATATGTATATATTTATATATATGTAATAGTTCTCCCAGGAAAACACTAAACTTGGGGAAACATTTGCAGACCTGGTTGAATGTGGAACTGGCTATGGGGTGGTGTTACTGAATGGTGTTTCTTTTTTAGAGCAGTTGGTGGAGAAAGTGAAGCAAGATCATTTGTTATTACCTAACTGAAAATTCACTGCAGAGGAAGGAACAGGATTCTGTTCTGTCACCTTGAAAATTTAAGTGTTTGGGAATGAAGGTGGTACACACAGTGCATCCACATTTCATTGTTCTAGCAGCAATGAATTTGGTTTTATTGCAAATAATTCTGTTCAGTTTTGGATATTCAGGGTTAGAGGTGTTAAATGCTCTACCTGAAGAAGCAGCAAGCATTAGCTGGTGGAGAATAAATCCCTATTAGAGACCTCTGTACGTTTTAGAAGCTGTAGGGACTGGGCAACAAAGTAAACTTAAAAAGCTCCTAGGATTTGTGACCCTTAGTCCCTCTGGCATAATTGAACAGGGGCACCTGGTGTGGTTGTAGGAAATCATGGCTGTGCTGGTGTCTGACTGGAGTTCCCAGTTAAGCAGTGGAAGAGAAAAGCAGAGGAAACCTTAAAAGAAGGAACATGAGCATTTAACAGCTGTCAGAGAGAATCCCCTGTAGAGGAGCAGATATTTCAGTGCCAACTGACAGGAGACACACCAGGAAGGAGCTGTCAGCCAGCAAAGAGTTAATTGTTCCAGCAAAAAGTAGTTTAGATCAAATCCTACCTCTCCTCTCTCCCCCGCTTCCTCGGTGTGTGTAGAGGAAAGGAGCTTGTACATCACCAAACTGACAGTGATTCCTCAGTGCCTGAGCTAATAAACAGGATGAAATTCAAACTGCCTTCTCACTCGGACACAGACTTGCAGAAGAGGGAGCAAGACGGAGGGAAAATGCAGAGTATTTTTACTTCCTAACATAGGAAACTGAGAAAAACACTCTTATCTCTACGAGATGATGGATTTAGGAAGCCCATCGCAGAAACACAGTAGGTGGATTTATTCTTTTTACCTCATCCACTAGAATTTTTGCTAGAAGATAAATTGTACTTGTGCTTATGGGCTCAGTTGTTGTTCAGTAGTACTTTCATAACATCACATTACTCTTCCTTTTCCTCACTTGCTCAGAGATATTCAGCCATTTGACCCTGTTTGTTAGAGGATATTTTTTAGATCTTATCAGCTCACTGTCATTTCAAAAGATCTTTTATCTTTAAGAAGGCATGTTTTAATAATTACGGCCGTAGTATCTAGATAAATACAAAGACTGCTAAGTAAATGAAAATCCATTCCACTTACAGCAAATGAAACATGTATTGCTTTGGAGAAACCATAATGCTAAGGACAGAGCAATTCCCAGTTCTCTGAATGAATTGTTTACTCCAGAGCAGTTTCAGTAGCTGTAGGCATTGCATCTGAGTGTGCCTTGCAAAGTTTACTGATGGAGGAAGGGAAGGTTGGCTTTTAAACAACAGAAACTCCACCACAATGCACTGTGCCAAACTCTGCCCATCATTTCTTAGTGTCATTACTCAGTGCTGTGTGTATGGAATGATTTCTGCTGGCACACAGTGCTGATGTTCCTGCCTTCTCTCAGTCATTATACAGGAGTTCTGCTGGTGTAGATTATGCTGATCAGGTTTGATTGTGCAGTCATCTTATCTTTACCTGTGGTCCATAGTTCATTAAAGCCATTCCCACGTGCAGCTCTCAGATGGTTCTGCAGTGTTTTGTGTTCCTGGGGCTCTGTACACGCCTTTGTCAGCTGCATGTCTCGTGGCAAAGTCTGTTTGTGCAGAGGGGGCTGCTCCTCAGATCTGTGCTGGAGGATCACACTACTGCATCTCTAATGATGGTTGTAACACTTCAGGTACCCTGGGTGATGAGCCATTTGGAGGAGATAATTAATCAAGTAAATGACTGACAAGTAAATTACAATCAACATTCGGAATGCGTCTCTGTTAGAAGCACCTGCAGGCATTCAGGTGCTGTGCAAGCCAGGTCCTCAGTTCTATTCTGCATTTTCCTTCTCTCTGTGGGCTTTTTTTTATATAACCTTCCCCACTCATCTCACATGCATTTGCACAGTCCTACTGAGATGATTAATCCTCAGCTGGAAGAGCTTTTTTAATAGTACAAGTACCAGATTTTAGATTCAAGCTTCTTACAGACAGTGTAGGGATAAAGTCTGGATTCTCTGCACAGCGTATCGCGGTTGTGACGTCCTGTAAATGTGGCTGTGAGATCAGAGAGACTTTGCCAATAACCATCACCAGAGGGTCTCTGAGTTCTTCACGGTCTGGTTCAGAGCCTGATTTGCTTTCCTGCCCTGAGTTCAGGGCTGGACAGGGTGTGCTCTGAGCAGTTTGCTGTTTGCTTCTCAGTCAAAGTTGTGAGCTGACTGCAAGCACCACACAAGATGTGCAGATTTCCTACCTTGGTCAGAATAAAGTTTAAAACAATAATAAAAGTAAGAATTATGAGGGAGTTGGGAAGATTCCGTGCTTCCTTTTTTTTGTGAAAGGTGCAGCATAAGTAGGTAATTTAGGGGCAAGAGACAATGCAGTGAGAGACTGTGCCATTCATTTTTATAGCAGAGATATAGCTGTTCTATCAGCGTTCAGCACCTGAACAGGTGATGCTTATCTCGATGGATGAGCTGCACTTACTTGAGAGAAGTGAGGAGGCTCGGTCAGGTCCCTGGAAGACACTACCTGCATTGGCACAGCTTTTTGTGTCTTGTAGTTCATGCAGTGCGCTGTGCATTGAATTCTCGTGCCCTTCTACCCGCTGGGATACTTGAGGGTCTGTTTGCAGTTTCTGTGAGGATGGAACAGCCGGGGGCTGTGCTGCTCAGTTATCCCCCCGTGCCCTGGGCTGTGCTGCTCTCAGTTATCCCATGCTCTTC
>WBNO01005166.1:0-29358 GCA_013400575.1 Peucedramus taeniatus | reverse complement strand
GCTGTGCCTGTGCTGCTCTCAGTTATCCCCTGTGCCCTGGGCTGTGCCTGGGCTGCTCTCAGTTATCCCCTCCTGTCCTGGGCAGTGCCTGTGCTGCTCTCAGTTATCCCCTGTGCCCTGGGCTGTGCCTGTGCTGCTCTCAGTTATCCCCTGTGCCCTGGGCTGTGCTGCTCTCAGTTATCCCATGCCCTGGGCTGTGCTGCTCTCAGTTATCCCATGCCCTGGGCTGTCCTGCTCTCAGTTATCCCGTGCCCTGGGCTGTGCCTGTGCTGCTCTCAGTTATCCCATGCCCTGGGCTGTCCTGCTCTCAGTTATCCCGTGCCCTGGGCTGTGCCTGTGCTGCTCTCAGTTATCCCAGGCCCTGGGCTGTGCCTGTGCTGCTCTCAGTTATCCCGTGCCCTGGGCTGTGCCTGTGCTGCCGGGGCTGGTCCCAGCGCTGCCGCCCCGGCCGGGAGCGCTTCCCGTGCTCCGTGCGCCCGCAGCGCATCCCGCTGGCAGCGAGCGATAACCGCGGCCGTGGGGGAGGCGACTGTCCCCTCCTGAGCGCCCTTCTGAGGCCACACCGAGCGCTGTTTGCAGCTGGGGCTCCTAAACACACGGTCATGTTTCCAGCTTGAGATCCAGCAGCGCTTGGTCCCAAGTTGCCGTTCTGGAGCATTGATGCGCAAGCTTACTATAGACCAAGAAACTTCTTCAGCAGCCGTTCTTCACCTTTTTTCGTATTTGCAGGCTTTGTATTTTCGAATGGCATCTGTTCCCCTGACTGAGAACTCTGTTAGTGAGAATTAACAATGTATTTCGGGTGAGAACTATCAATTCACTTGTGACCTTCACTCCCAGTTCAGACTGACACAAGATAGCAAAGACCTTTGATACCCATGTGCTTCTGGCAAGATTTTCATTTGGTGTTTCATTCTCTCCCCGTGTTTCTGGGCCAGCTTTCATGCCATGCCCCTGCTGTTCAGCCATTCATGTTCATAAGGTGCTAGTTCTAACCCTCTTAAAAAATAAAACCCAGCTGAGGTCAAGCCTGGCAGTACAGCTTTGATGCTTGCTGCTGTAGCAGAGAATTCAAAGTTTAGTCCCCCACAGTTCTGTCCCCTCAGAGCAGTCTCTTCATTTATTCATACATTATTAACTGGTGATTTGAGTAACAGATGCAGATGGGGGGGCATCCATAATTTATTACAAGGATGAACAAACCGTGGCCTGTGGGCAGTGAGGACAGGCTGAGCTCCCTGCTCTGGTGGTGGCAGGGGCTTCCCTTAAAGACACACAGGAGGGTTTCATGCACTGGGGCCTTTGGGCACCTGGGAGTAAGATCAGCTTTGAGGGAGAATTCTGACCCTGGAAATCTCCAAGGGCTGTGCCTGAGAGGGCAGAGCAAACATAAAGTGGGTGCAGGGTGTCACTAAGAACAGTGAAGCTGCTGCTTGCAGGTTCATTTTTTGCTGCTCAGACTGGCTAATCAGATAAACTGAGTTCTGTGCTTTCATTTAATCAGTGGCAAATAGCTAAGAGGGGTGACTGTAATTGTAATTTAGCAGTGACAGGCAGAAATATGTGCAGAGAATTGACTTGCTGCAAGCTCTGTGCTAAGGCAGGACCTGCAGCACCTCTGTGCTGTTTGTAGGGCAGCCCTGGGATGTGACAAGGCCAAGACTTGTGTCTCTTGAACCCTCTGATTTGCTCTGCTGGATTTTGGGTCAGGTTTATGTGATTTTTCTGTCTCCAGTTAGGAAAGCTCATCTTTTCACTGCAAGACTCAGGTCGAGAAAAATTTTGTACTAAACATTTTAACTAGAGGTGGCTTGAGCAACTTGAATGAAATCACTTACTTTGGCCCTATGGGGTTGCACCAAATGGGAAATGTTTTGTAGAATAGAATTTTTTTTAGATTTGTTTCTCATGTCAGATTAAAAAGAAAAAAAAGTATTTCACTGGAGGTTCTAATAAACAAATTTTTTCAGTTTTAGAACAAAATGTGCAGATTTTTTCATTGTTTTAAACCATCTCATCTAATCTCATTTTAATTTATATATATCTAATCTATACTAAATACTACCAGGTGCATCTAATCTATAATATATATATAAATAACATATACTATATACTATCTCATGTGCTTTTTAAGCCAGTAACTATTTTGATGAACCAAAACATGTTGATTCAAAATACATGAATTATTTTGGGAACTTCCCTTTGTAGAAATCCTGAAAGAAAACCTTCTCATTTCTTTTCACAATTCTCTGCTGCAACACTGCCCACTGATGCTTCCAACACCTGAAAGAAATCTAAGCAGATATGGTTGTCAAAAGACATGAACTGTGGCTTGTAATAGGAGCAGAATAAATATAATTGCTAAAAGAAGCAAAGGGACTTTTGGAACAAACCCTTCCCATCCCATATGTTTTAATTCTGCCTGTGCCAGTCTGCATTTGTGTCATGGCTGAGTCTTTGGTTCCTTCACGAGGTGATCCAAAGGAAGACTTTGGCACCCTTAGTGGTTCTTGGAAAGAAACTTGAGTTTTATTCTTGAGTCTCTTCCATTTCTAACTTCAAGCCCATCTGTGAAAGCCCAGTATTTTGGGTTAGGATTTTTCAGCACAGGTCTGTTATAATATTCTGCTATTTCTGTGCAGAACAAATGGCAATGGTGGCATTGAAGGAACTGAGGCACAGTCAGTTCTTTCACTGTTGGGTTTTATTAATAAACAGCAAAGACCAAAATGTCACTTTCAGCGGTGTTCTCATGGCAGTGTGTGTGTTAAAACCAACATGTCTGTACAACTCAGCTCTGGAACTGGAGCAATCCTGGCTCTATCCACACACAGTATGTGGCACAGCAGCTCCTGCAGCAGGCTCTGTGAGGAATATTTACATCCCAGACTGGAGAAGGACACAACACACCCCCTGAGCAGGGCACTAACTGCTACCTGAGCTCCAAAAAACCACAGCTGAGGGGAGAAAATCAGTGAGCAGGGAATTGCAGCCCCCCCAGAGGCTGTGTGAGAGCCCAGCAGGAGTGACCTGGAACAGGGAACCAGTCTGTGGCTCCATGGACTGGCTCGTGGGGATGACAGGGCACAAGAATGCAATTTCTTTTTACAATAAAATGGTCTAGGTATTTTGTAATAGTCTCTAACTGACAGCTGGGAGAAGGGGGATGAAAGGGAAGGCAGGTGAACTAGCTTGCAGGTATGAAACAGAGCTCAGGATTTTAGCTGTGTAACGCAGTTTAAATTCCACATCTCTCTGCATCTTGCAGAGAAACCTAATTTTTTTAAATCTCCACAGGCTTCTCGGAGACAGAAGATGCTAATTTTAGAAATGTGGCAGCTCGTCTTCTTCCCCACCCCCTTCCATTTGCTGCCAGAATGCTTAACAATCCAGTAAACAAGCTGTAGGAAAAAGGGGAATAACCTCAAGAGCTGAGGTTGGTGTTGGCCCCTTGTCCGTGGCATTTTTGGGGAAGGATTTGCCCCCTGCCCGTGGGTCTTGAGTTTGAAACCGATTTAAAAATAGAAGAGTAACAGCTGAAGTGACGGTGAAAAGAAGTATTTAAAGGTGCAGTAATCGTGGCTGGCAGGCCCTTTGCTGACCTGATTAATTCTGCACCAGTACTCAGGATAGTCTAAATTAAAGCATTGCATAAGGAGAGTGCTGGGAAGTAAAGGAACAAGCCTGAAAATTTCATGTAGAACTCGGATATCTCATTTTTGGTTTCTCTACACACCAAAAACCCGACACAGAAATCTCACGTACCTGCTATGGGAGTTTGTTCTAATTACAAAATACAAAGTACACTACAAAAGGGTCTGACTGGAGATACCTTTTTACTGTGCAAAAAGGTGAGTTAGTTCCTCTTAATGAGTACCCAGAGTCCTAATTAGTGCAGATAATGAACGATAATTTTCACACTCTGTACTGATCTTCTTGTATTGCTGCATCTTCATCCTCTGCTTCAATCTTGTGTGGGCAAACAAAGTTTGTACAATGTTTATCCAAACCCAAATGTATTAGGGTTGCAACCATCTAATTACCAGCCCTTAGAGTGCAAATTGGTTTGTCCTCATTTTGGCAACAGGTGGAGTGATCTGAGTGTGTCAGGTAGAATTTTCATGCTGAAACATTTATTTAAGAACTTCTGATACAAAGTACCCAAAATTCCTTTGGCTTAAAAAGACCCGGCACTTCTCCACTATTATTATGCAAGTCTTTTATTGTACCTGCTCTTGTGGGCACTTGAAGCTGTGTGAGCATAAATATATAGGGAAATGTTTAAAATTAGGCATTAATTGCTGCTTCGAAGCATCTGTATGACTAGAAATTTTGTGTTAGACCTACACAAGACACACGTGTGTGCTCAGTCTAGAAAATCTGCTATTTTTAAAGTAGGAAATGTGAGGCAGTGAAGTGTTCATTGCATTCGGAACACGTGGATAATAAATCTGCTTAAATTTAACATGCATCATAATTTCAAACACCCTCAAGTGCCTGGAAAGTTTAACAAAGCATGAATGCCTCATCTACTTTGTGCCTCACAGAGCAATGCATTTATCTTTTCCAATTTATTTGGGACAATGGAGCAGAGTGCAGCACAGCTGTTTTCTATGGATGCAGCATATGTGTCTTCTATTACTAATTAGTAATCAATTCCACCCCACCGTGCGTTTTTCATGGCTCAACTGTCTGAGAACTGTGTCTGTGCTCAGAAATCCATGTCACAGTTGTGACTGAATGAATTGCAAGTTTTGATTTTGGGAGAGAATTAGCTCAGGAGATTTTGTCATATGTGTCAGAGTGCTGTCTGCTGAAAAATGAAATGATTAATTTATTTCTTGGCTTCATTCCTGTCTTGGGTATCTCATATCTTGTCCCCAGCTTACACCAAAGATGTGATTTACCCTGAAGCAGGTTATTATCTGTTCATAGGGACAATCCATGGAGTTCAGGCAGCCATGATTCTCTTCTGGTTGTGGTTGTTTTGTGCCTTTTCCACAGCTCTCCCACAGTGCTGACACGGGATTCTCAGAGGCAGCAGAGCTTTGCAGACAATGGGCTGCAGGGTGGAAATATGTCAAAAGCAGTAACAGGACCAGGAGCAGGGAGCTGTGAGCAGGCTCCCTCCACAACCAACAGCAGAAACATGGAATAAAGCAACTGTGCTGGGCTGCACTCGAGCAAGAATATTAATGCATTTCTATTTTTAAGGGGAGAAAAAAAGATTGCATGGAGAAACAAAGGGATCTGAGGTAATTTAACATTCATCTCTGTGAACTGTGTCTCTGTTGCTTGGATGCATCTGGGATAACCAGACTCACTGGAGTAACTGAGGTTTAGCACCTCACTGGAGGAGTTGACAAAACTAAGTAGAAAAGACAGGGAAAGGATTGTGAGGGAGGAACTACAGTCACAGGGAAGAGAAGTGATCTCCAGGATCATACTTCAAACACAACTCCTTGCTAGGACACCTGGAAGATCTCCTGCCCTAAGGTGTCCAGCTCCCAGAGGCAGGTGGGTGTTTGCCTGACAGCTCTGGCTGGACAGAATTCCTGAATTTGGGAAACAGCTCTGGCTGCAGGCAGGGCACCCACTCTGCAAGGCAGCTTACACTGCTGCCTGTGGGCTGCTTGCAGCTTGTCAGATATTTAATGATACCACAATGAGAGCAATTGTGCAGCAAGATATAACACAGGGTTCAACTTTTCAGTTACAAACCTTGGAGGGACAAAGAGGAGCAGCAAGACAAGGGATCTTTACATTTTCCTTTTAGTGATCTGAGAAGAAGTAGCAGGAATTCCAGCAGCAAGCACATCTGTCTGTCTGCAGCTGTCACTGCAGCACCTCCAGATTTTATCACCTGCACCCAGTATAAACCACTTACTGAAGTGTTTTTGTTTAAACAAAGTGGTCCAGCCAATGATCTTTCCCTCATTTTCAGATTGTTAGTCAGAAGTTTGAAAACACGCTGAAAACTTAAAGTGCTGCAGAGAGACTCATGGTGTGTGTGGGGCTGGACTTGTGGTGCTGTGGACTGTTCTTGTCACTGAAGTGGTTGAGAACTCAGGACTGATTCAGTTTGCTTGGTAGTTGAGCTTTACTTCTAAAGCCTTTCTAAGACCCCAAGATCAATTTGGAACTGGTTTTGCCTTCTTTCGTTGCTGCCTTTCCCCCTTCTCTGATAGACATGAGCATCTTCCCATCTTATGTAACATAGATTTTCTTGGAAGAATGTGTGTTCCCTGAAAACCTCAAACAGCCAAGATGATTTATGGGTCTATAAGAAAATAGGCCGCCAAAACACTTCAGTTCTTCCAATCTCTAAATCAGAAAAAGATCTAAGACTGAAATAATAAAGATTGTAAATGTTGTTTATTCTGAAACTGTGGAGTGAAAAAATCAGGTTAAACCAGCTTAGTTCAAACAACTTTCTCAGTGTTCTCTTTCCTTCTGGTGTGTTCAGTAGAAGTTTGGGAGAAGGGGGATGAAAGGGAGAGCCAAAGGAATGGTTGATACCTCTGAGAGCCAAAGGAATGGTTGTTATCTCTGTGTTATAAACAGACTGGTGAGCCCCCAGGGAGGTGAGCTGGTCGGTGGCAGAGGGTTTCAGGAGCAGGTACAATTTAGCTGTTAGGTTTTGATTCCTGTCCTGCTGTCAGACACGTGGCAGGATGGGAGCCTGTAGCACTGGACATGTGAAGGACATTACCTTTGGTCCTCTGCCTGAGGAGAAGCAGAAGGCAGTGGACAGCACACAGTACCACAGTATCTGATTTTATTATAGAAAGAGTCACAAAACTTATTTATGCAAAGCTTCTCCTTGGTATTTACAGCACATTCAATGGCAGTCATTTTGCCCTCTATTTGTGTTGACAATGGAGAAGTTATTACTTTCAAGCTGTGAGAGTTTTGATAGCAGCCTTCAAGTCAATTGTTGTTTTAGTTGAACAGACTGTTGGTGGCTGTTTTTACTGTTTCTATCCCACAAAGATAATTTTATTTGGAGAAATCTATCTTGTACACAGTGTGCTGGGCCTCTTCACCTTTTCTCTGCAAAAAGCACATGGGAAGGTATCAAGGGGACCTAGGGAGAATTTCAAATTATAAAGACAAAACTATTGCTGCAGTAGATTGTGCAATCCCATGGCATCACCTGATGCAGGGCTGGAAATTGATCATCCTACTGGATGTTGAATTTTTTGTTGACTCAGGATTAAATGTATGGAAGGATCTTAGAGTTTTCTAATCTGATAGTGTTTGTCTTGGTTACTGTCTGTAAACATTTTGCAATAAAACCTTAATTTGAAACTTCCCAACTCTTCATATGTTAAAAGAATGGTGATTTTGTTCTATGTCTTGCCACCTGCTGTTCTCTTCTGTGGTAAAGTACATTGGTAACTATGGGAACTAAAACTTAAGAACAGACACCCACATGTGTTGAAGTTGATTTATAGAAGGTCTTGAAGTGATGCCATGGATTGTGAGAGATGGAACTCTCTGGATGGAGTTTAGTGGCTTTCAATGAGGGCTCAGTGTTCAACTTTCAGAAGTTATTTAGAACATCCCTGACGTTGTGGATGTTCCATTCTCCACTTAACCATGGTGTAATGTGGTGGTGCTGCATTTCCCAGCTGGCTCATTCAGTCCCCAGCAGTGCTAATGCTCCTCCCCTGTGCTGGGCAACAAGATCTCTGTTATTTCTGCCAGGAAACAGGTCTTGGAATGTGATAAAGTGTGGCAGCTGGAGCCTTGGGATGAAGGATGTATGTGTAGGTGAATGTGTAGTCAAATTATAATGTAGCCTTATAGTGCATATGCCACTGTGACCTGACCAAGCTGTGCTATCAGCTTGGGTGCTTTGTGCTGCTTCTCTGGAAGTGCCCTGTTCCTTTCCAGGCAGCCAGGATGGGGCTGTGGCCCTGGCAGAGGTCTGGGATAGCTCAGGATCCTGTAGGGACAATGCAGGCACATGGCAAGGGCAGATCTTTGTCAGGTCATGGCTCAGCCCCTCTAACCAGGATCAGCTGCTTGGTAGCATCACTCTGGGCTTCCTCTGCATATCTGGGAAAGTAGGAATTGAGAGAAGTCCTGGCCCCTTTTAGTCCCTTCTTGGGACTTTAAACCTTTGTGATGTGACAGCTCCACACCACAAGTCACTCTTCTGCTCTGTTTGGTAGAGCTGGAGAGCTGGGAATGGAGGATGAAGGAATTAGGGCATGCTATGCTCCGTGTAATATGGAACTGACAACGGGGTAGGTTTGCTCCATGCCAGCACTCTGCTCTCCAAACTGGAGTGCTGGTGACCTTTCCCAGTCATGTATGAACTTCTGGTGTGAATCAGAGTCCACAAAGCCAGATAAAAGTTTGTCATTGATTTCAAGAGTAAGCAGATTGTCTTTGCACTGAGAAATTTCCTGGTTGAGACTAGACATTACTTGGAATAAGAGAATCTTTTAATGTAAAATGCTTTGGTCTTGATGATAGCACAGTCTGTGTTCTCTTTATTTCAAAAAATTTGCATGTGTTGTGAAGGCATTCAAATGTTTCTCTGACGTTTGTTCTGTGACCCTGTTCTGACTGCACAGCAAAAAAACTCCCAGAGAAACAAAACATTTCATTTTATGAAATTGATGTCATACAGTAATTAGGTTCTGATTCTGAATCTCTAATGGTCTCAGATGGGAGCATATTTTTTCTTCTAAAGAAAGCACAGCCTGGTGAAGCAACAAGCTTTGCTCAATTTGATGGGGTAATTAGTGAATTAGTTGATCATCCTTAGCTGTTATCTTTAAATTTGCTGTCTCTTGACCAGGTTGTGAGGAATAGGTGGTGTTGAATGGGAGGTTTGTCTCTAGCAGTGAATTGAGCCTACCCTGCAGTGTGAAGATTTCCTGCCCTGGGATTCCCCAGAGAAGTTGTCTGACAGGCATTTTCTGGGCCTCAGCACTTGCCCATCTTCTCCCTTCTGATATAAGACAGAGATTTGTTGATAACCTGCACTTGCCAACAGGAAATAGGAACAGAAATGAGAGTTACTTTTAGATAAACCTGGCACATTGCCTGCAGTGTTCTCCCTGATCAGCCTGTGTTAAAGCACAGTGGTTGCAAGAGGAACTACCCAAATGGAACCTGGTGTAAATACACGAGGCCCCAGAGGCTCCTGCAGTAAGTGCTCCTCAAGTGCTTCTGGATGGGTTGCTCAGGAGATGAGACCTCAGGGGATACAGCTAGTGCTGAAAGCCACTAAGCAAAGAGGATAATGTTTTATTGAAATTAAACTTGAGCCAAATCCTGGAGCCATTCCTTAGATGGCAGTGACCATGGGATGAAAACTGCAGAGGGTTGTGTCAGATCTTGCAAAGATCTTGATCTTTCTACAATAGTGACTGATACCTAAAATGCAAAGAAGATGTAGGATGGAAACAGCAGGAGAATCCTGCTGCAGCAGCTGGGAATATGAATGAGAGTCAACATTCCCAGTGTGGAGAGCCTGAGTGGGGTGGGAGAAAGGTGACTCTGAGCATTCCACAGCACCTCGTGTGCTGCACTGGGTCAGGATGAGGAGGTACAAGGCAAGAGAGCAACACCAAACAGCACAAACAGATTGGCTTCAGTTCCTGCAGGCAGGGGGGGAGAGGATCCAGAGCAGCACTGCCTGATGAACCTGTGTGAGGTCACTGCCTGCAGGGCTCCATGGCAGGGATGCTGTGATCCTGCTTACCCAGCTCCCCCAGCAGCAGATTCCTTTCCTAGAGGGGAGACTAACTTCTCCCAATCTATTATCATTCCTGTTTCATTAGATTTTAAGTCCTCCAAGGAACAAATTGTTTTATCCTGTGTATTTCAGTGGCATGTAGGAGGGGCAGCAACTATTCCTGGTTGGAATTTTTAGGCAGCACACTCATACCAAGATGATGAAATTCTTCTCCAGGGTTTAGACAGGACTCAAAGGTCTGGGTCTGTCTTCTCCTGCATTGTGCTTTGGGACACAGACTACAATATGTGCATTGTTTCCTAGCCATATCCCATTAATTCTGCATTAATATTTCCTTGCAAGTTAAAAAGGTGGGAAATTTATCATCTTTGCCAAGAAAAGGAATTGGAAAGAAATCCAAAGAGAACAGCTTGCCTATTTTTATCAGTAGCTGTAGACTTACTTTCTAAACTTAAGCAAGTCTGGGAGGATCCCATAACAATGTGTAGGATGCTGAATGGACACAGGGGAGGCATTAACATAAAAAAGAGTTTGGTTTTTTTTTTCCCTTCTTAAATGAAGCAGCACCTCACTGATGTTTGCTGCCTACTGCAACACATCCCAGAGGAATTAAAAGTGAATTATCCTCTGTGCTTCTTCGCTGACATCCCCAAGTTTTTCCTTGAGTTCTTTTCCAAAGGAGTAAAGCAAAAGCCATCCCCACATCCTGCCTGGGAGCAGGGAGGCAAAGAGTTAAGGAACAGTTATCCCAGGTGGCTGAACACTTGAGTTGCAGGGAAAGGCTGGGAACATTCATTGAGCTCCTGCGCTGGCTTCTACCTGCCAGCAGCTCCTGATGCACCCCTGCACAGGGAATAAAGGATGAGCCTGCTCAGAGCACAGGCAGCAGGCATCCCTAGGAGCCCTCGGATGCTGCAGTGAAACCACGGGCAATGCTCTTTTCCTCATTCTTTACAAGAGTCTTTTGAAAGATCAGGGATGTGCATATGGTCCTTGCTGCTTCCTCTGGTGTTTTTACTTGATTCTCTCACTGGAATATGGATGATGCAAGCACAATTAAATGCCTCAGTCCAGAAAAAGGTAAGGGGAAAAATGTTTATTTTAACCACCTTTCTGAGGGAAATTAGTTTTACTGTAAAGTGTAGTTTACAAAGCTTCCTTGGACACTTCTTTTCTGTTATTCAAACTTAAATGCTTTAAACAAATACAGCAGGCTCTTAAGGGAGCTTTTGCTGTACCTTTGCCTCCTACTATCACTAAAGCTTAAATAATAAATGTATCTCTAATGGCTGTTTCCTCCTGCATAAAGTGTGCAACGAAGGAGTGCACCAGGTATGTTCATGTTCTTTTTCTGCTTGCTTAACTAGCTGCTGTCACCATAAGAAAGGCTTTCTATTTTTAACCTGAGACCTTCTGCTACCCACATTAGAAGAGAGAAAAGAGACTCTAGTACTGTTGTGAATCAGCTGCATTGTTTTAATTTTTTAAAACAGGTGATTTGCTACTCATTAGATGTAGTTTCTTTACACCCATCCAACAAGAAGAGTGCACAGAATCAGCTGGGGTTGAAGTTCTCCCTGGTGGGATTAAACCAGGGGTGAAGTCAGGGAAGTGCCTCGAGCTGGGAAAACTGTGCTGCAGTGTCCTGCATGCTGAACTTGGAGCTCATCCCTCCTGTACTGAGGCTGCTGAAGGAATCTGTGAACTCAAGACCAATTCTCAAAAGCCCAGTTTTTATTTCTAAAAGCTTTAGTTCCTTGTTGATTTACTCAGGAAAAGCCTGGAGAGAGAAACCCTTCCCTGTGATGTATATTAATTGACTCCAGTGCCTGGTTGCTTGTCTGAATGCATTCTGTATTTTATGCCTGTTAGGCTTGTGGTTTTACAGGGGTTATGCAACAAGTAAAAAAGGATATCTTGGGTTCTGTGTTCTCAGAAAATCTGCTCTGGACACTGGTCTCACACTTTGGTGTCTTTGGGAAGGCAGAGCAGTATCCCTCACTCCCTGTGTTTTCAACTAATCAATGCTTAGTGCCATGTTCCTCAATCCCTTTTGAAGGAAACACTCCTTAAAGTTCTCTCTTCTTTTCTAAAAATCATTTCTAGATGAAAACTTTACCAAAGTGGAAAAATGCTTGGCTCTAACTCAGTGTTTGGGTGTCAGAACCAAACCTCATACCCGTGAGCTCTGGTTTGGCTTTGCTGTGTCTTTGTTATTAAAATACCAAAAATAAGCTCCAGCAATGCCATTCACTGAGAAAAGGACAACAGGTAACTCAGGTGTGGCTGTACCTGTGCTCATCCCTGCAGCAAATACTGCTCCTGTAACTGAAGAAGGATGTGGATGTGAAAATTACAGCAAATTGACTTTAAAGGGTCCCATTCTAGAGCAGAACTGTAATTAAAAAAGAAGAGGGTGACCTCAGAACATCACAAAGTAAAAGCTTCTGTTGTACATAGAAATTGCCACTGTTTTTTCCATTTTGGAAATTGTTTTATTTATTGATGAAATTAATATAAAATCCAAGGATACTTCTGGGCTGCAACAGATTTAATGAATCTGAGAAGTATGCAAACAATTCAGGTAAATAATGAGGGAATCTCCATGTGCATCACAACAACAGACAAATGTTAACCAATATTTCCTTGGAGATTTGTTAAGAATGAAGCTGAGATGATGAGATGCATTTGGGCATTGTCAATATTTATTTAAAAAGCAAAAAAGCAGATTTTAATACTTGGCATAAGAATTTATTTACCTGTACCATATTGCTGGCATAGAGGCTGGAGATTTGGGAGTGTGGAAGCTTTAAGTGAGCAATGTGCTAAATAGGGAGAAACTATTTCCTATGTGCAAGAACTTTTTTTGTTCCTAGTAAAGAACGCAGTTTTCTTAAATCTTCAGAACATGTAAATTCTCAAGTTTTGGACTGAGTTGGCTGAAGTGGTACATTTATCATAGAATCTTGGAATGGTTTGGGTTGGAAGGGACCTAAAATAGTGTCTTGTTTCATCCCTCTGCCATGGCAGGGACACCTTCCACTATCCCAGGTGGCTCCAAGCCTCATTCAACCTGCCCTTGGACACTTCCAGGGGCAGCCACAGCTTCTCTGGGCACCCTGTGCCAGGGCCAACCTCATAGGGAACAATTCCTTCCCAATATCCAACATCTCCCCCTGCCCTCTGGCAGTGGAGAGCCTTAACACACTTTTAATGCTTGCATTTTCTAACAGAAGTGTTTCAGGACTGAAAACCAGAATAGTTTGGCTTTGAAAATGTCATGATGGGACAGCCTGAGTATTCCTGATCCAGTTATTGTTCTCTGAAAATGCACCAGTGTGCATTTGTACTTTAAACAGACAAGGTCCTCAGGGAAGGTGTGATGGAGCAGGAATTGTGTCACCCAAAGTCCTTTTGCCTTCTTCCTACTGGGTTCAGCTTCCAACTTCTGAAAGCAGGAATGAGAGAGAGGGGCTCTCACCTGAGGATCTCCCTGGAGACCATCCAGGTAGCAGTTACTCAGGTTTATTCCTTGATTACAGTAGGAAACTGCTGAGCCTGAGATTGGGTGTGTGTTTGTGATTAAACCAGCTCAGTGTTTCTGCCAGATGGTGTCCTTCTAAGCCAGGGAGTGGAAACACCTGGAAAACAAATGGGGTGACTGAAAAGAGCAGAGCTTCCATGGGCAGGAGCCACGGGCAGGGGGGTTGCATGAAGGTTCTTTTTAAAGGGTTCCACTTCTTGCTGTCATCTGTAGCATTAAAAGGAAATGGGATTCTCCTCCCACTTAGATATAAAACCAGTCATGATGCAGCTGAAGCCAGTAATTCCCCAGTGTATGGAAGCCTCCAGAAGCCCTCATATGATGGTCTATTCAAACATTCATAGTGAGGGGCACCAACACTCAGGCTCTCAAGGCTTTGGTGTTCCAGGGACTTGCCACTCTCCTTTTTTAAGGGGCTCTGGCTGACTGGAGGCTGAGGAGTCATTGATGATGATCCAAAATATTCCTTGTTCCCAGTAATTCTGAAATGTTCAGCTATCACTGAAGAAACAACTGATACTGTCAGTGCTATTGGGAGAAGAATGGGCCATGTCCTGAGAGAAACATCTTGTCTGGGGAAATCCTTCAAGAATGTGGCAGCTGGCAAACATCTTCCAGTGGAGCAGCTCATGGGATGTGGCTGCAGAATTTCAGCCTCCAAACTGCTACAGACTCCCAGGAACAGCATTTGCACAATGCCTCTCACTGAGGAAGATCAATATTCAGGTGTTCTCTGGTTCTCCAGCATCATCACTCCTGATTTTGCCTTTTACTGAAGATGTTGTTTCTGCTGGTCTAACCCTAAAGTAGAGATGATTTCCAGATGTCTCATCTTCAACTTGATTTAAAAAAAATAGGGAAACATTGCAAAGAAAATGTCACGTTAATGCTAAGTGCACAACTTCAAATTAACTGGTACCATACGTGCAGATTGCTGATTCACATCCCTTCTGTCCCTGACAATCATTTGTGGGGGGAATGTGAATCGAGTCCAGCTAAATGGGAAAACTTTCCCACTTCAGGGAATTACAGAGGGATAATCAATATTGGCCTCTGCAGGATAATCAATATTGGCCTCTGCAGGTCTAAAGACATTATGTGGCAGAGAGCAACTAAATTTTCTGGCATGATGTGATCTGACATGGAGTGAATGTGGACCTGCCAGTGCTGAACAAAGTCCAGAACCGCTGCTAAATGTGGCTCTCTGTAAAATATTTTCCTGAAAGCCCATTTTTCCAGTTCAGCCAGCGAGCTGACACTTTCATCAGCCTTCAAATGCCTGCTTATCTTCTGGCTCTAAGCCCTGGGGAGAAATGAACCTGTCAGGATGCTTTGTTTCGAGCTGAGGTGGATATTGGAGGCCATAGCAAAAGATAGAAACAGATTTCCTGTAAGAGCCCAGGAGCAATTACTTTACTTCCTGTATGCTTACCTGAGCCCTACTGAATCCAGGACCAAATGAAATTGGGCAATCAGCTGTGAGACTGCAGCCCCTGAGCTTGCTGTGGGCTCCAGCTCAGCACCCTGCACTCTCTGTGCTGTTTTCTGCTGGTAATCCTCCCCTCTGGGATTGCAGCAGGTGCTTCCTGCTGGAAGGAAATCACAATTATGGTCATCTTTCAAGCTTCCAGAAAGACCTGCCATTGGTTTCTCAGATTTCTCAGACACATGCTGGGTTCTGTTGAGTGATAAGTTTTTGATAAGTTAAGGAAAATTTAAAGAACAGCCTCATAAGGCTGTCTCTCAGATGTCACAGAAGCTGAGAAAAGCACTGAATGGAGACAGAGACTGAGTTATTCCTAGATAAGGAATTGCAGCTCCTTTTTTTCCCATCTTTCATGAAACTGGTCTATATTTGAAGAAATAGGGAGTCTGTCACATATTTCAAAATGTACATGGCACAAAAGGAAGGTCTAGAAGAGTTCTGAATTTATACAGATAGAATACATTAAAATTCATCCCAAATAAGAAGTAAAATTTGTGAGTTAAAATCACTTTTTGGTGATGCATTTCAGTATCAGGTGTCTTTTCTGAATGTCTTTCAACCTGTCTTGCATTCCTGTGCCCATTTTGCCTTGGATTCTTGAATTCTTAGAGGGGTTTTCCTAGAAGGACTAATCATATTGATGGATTGTTTTCGTCCCAACCTGCCTTAATCTCCCTCTCTGTGTTTATGCCCCATGGCCCTGAACAGATGGTCAAGCACTGAAAGACCTTTAAATGTAAAGGGTTTATGATCTTACTTCAATTAAGTGTGTAGGGACATTTTCTTACACGAGTTGGTGGTTGGAGACAAGGTGACCTTAGAGCACCATTTATAGTCTTAAAATCTTCATTTTATGCTGACATTTTTCTACAACTGACAAAATTTGTTTGTAACAGCTTTGCAAGGAAAAGGCTTCAACAGCTCAAATCACAAAGCCTGTTCTCACTTAATTAAAATAATTGCATCATTTTTTTCCAGATGAGCCCAAGAGAACTAAACATCATGGCAGGAGGCAGAGTAATTGTCATTAAATTAGTGCTGTTGTTGCTAATGGGTCCCCGTTCCACAAACACTTCTTCAAGTGAATGAAGTAATTTAAGGGATTTCACAATTGGTTCATTTTAATAATGGGACTTTCTAAACAGTTTTGGGGAGCCCTGGGAACCTTCATGGTTGTGGTTGCCTAAAGCAGCTGGCCCACTGTGAATTGCAGCATGGAAAGGAGCACCAGGAAAATGTGATGTTACAGCCTCTGCCAGTGGAGTCAGTGCCTTGCCAGGGGATGGGTACTGAAGAGAGGTGGATTTCAGACAAGCTAAATAACTTGCTGAATATTCTCTGAGCCAGTGTTTCACTTGGAGGCCTGGTGGGTGAGACACAGGGGTCATGGAATAACCTGAATTCCACTCAATCCAGGCAAGATGTGCAGTGTTAATCTCCAGGGGGATTACTGTGCTTAGAGGTGCTGGCCAGATGGTCGGGCAGGCTCTGCCCGTGCCCATGGCAGAGGTCAGCAGGGTGGGGCTGGGCTAGAATTAGGGAAAAGGCAGCTTATGCACAGTTGGGATGAGGTTGTGGCCCCAGAGCAGGTGCTCTGGCCTTTCTGAGCCAAAACCATCTGAAAGCGATTGATTTAGTCAATTCTTAATAGAACTAATACAGAAGTTTAGTTTTACGGAAGTTTTAGTTGAAAGACAAAAATAGAAAATGTAACTGTGAATGTCTTTTTTTCATCAGCATCTGCTCCCCAAATGCCTCTTCTTGGGAAGAGCCCAAACTAAAAACAGTGGGCAGCTGTTGCATACAGACACAGCTGTGAAAAAGCAGAGTGCATTGGAAACACAAAGGCAAAAGACTCCAGCAGAGAGAAAAAAAACTGCAGCTGAGCTGGCTGGTCTGGCTGCCCAGTTCATGCTGCTTTAGACCTCTTGGAAGCAGCATTTCTGGGGGAAAAGGAAGAAACATAAATCACATGTTTAGAAGTAGTGAATGAGCATCATTCACCTTTGGATCATCAAGTCCAGTCATCTCCTGCTGCTTGTGTTTGTGCACATGTATGTGAGGTTTTGAACCTTTACCACAACTGAGAGTATTCCTGACTTGTATTTAGTGATGTGCACTTCAATGAGGTGTATTTGCTTTTGGTATTTCAGAAACATCTTTGCATTTAGTGCTTCAGAAGGTGGTAACAGGCTGGCTAACTCCTATGAAGATCTTGGGCTAGGGTAGCTAAGATGTAGCTGTAAATGGAGTTTCTGCAGTTTTTACAGGACTTTTTGACTGGTGAAAGTGCAACAGGGAGAGTAAAAGTAAGTTAAAGAGAGAGGTGTGATATCTTCTGTTTCCTCCTTCCTGTATTTTATGACTGTCTTGTTGGTTGGCAATCGTTTTCTTGTGATTCTACGGCCATTAGGAGCAAGATTTCCCTGGGTGGGAAGTGGGAAATGGGAGTTCCTGTATCAAAGTTCTCCTGTGTATCACTAATAGCTGCCCATGAGCAGCTCAGTGTTTTAGAATCAGCCTCTTGTGACGAGGTCAGTTTGTTAATCTGGTAAACTGGGTCTGTAGTGTGTCCATGCAAAGGTAAAGGGAGTGCATGGCTGGGAAGTCACAGGTCTAATCCTGGTGGATTTGCAGGTCAAAAACACTGTCAGCTCTGTAACATTTCATGTCTTTGGCAGTCAGGATATTAAAATTTCTAGTTTTGGTTTTTCTACTCTGAGGGCTGCAGCTGTTTCCCTGTGTATTACATAACTGTTCACACTTTTTCCATCCCTCAGCAGTCAAGTGAATCCCTCCATCCTGAAGGATTGCATGAATGACAAACCCATGTGTCTCAGGAGGATCTCCATCCTGTTCCCTTTTCTCCATCTTCCAAACCATATGTGTGTTGTGCTCCTGTGTCTTCCTCAAGATGTTCTTTCTGTGGGGTGGAGTCTGGCTCCTCTGGCACTCTCAAACTCTCAGACTCTTCCTCTGCAAGACTTTGACATTCCAGCATTGTTCAAGTGTTCTGAGTTCCATTTTTAGCTAAGCCACAGGCCAGCCTGGAGACTCAGACAATGTTGGTTTTAAAATCTATCTCGTGGCATGAAAAGCCTTTGTTACACTCAGACAAGAATAAGTTCCTAAAGTGCTGTGGAAAGAAGTCTTTAATCTCCGTGTTGGGTCAGGTGAGCAAGATTGCTCTGAGGATGTCAAGGGAGGCAAGAATAGAAACCCATTTCAGTAGGCTTAGATCCTAAGTCCTCAGCTCAGTGTGCTTAAGAGTTGGGAGAGGGATTGTATCCAATTTAACCCTTTGTTATTCCCTGTTGCTTTTCCACACTGTTATCCAGTATCCAGCATAATAAATGGAGGAGCCTTCTGAAGGATTTTATTTTTCTCTGTTTCCATGAGGATTTTCTTAGGAGGCCTGAAGGGGTGTATGGATAGTCAACTGAAATCATTTAAATTAACCTTCTCTGTGTGCTCTTAGGATTAAAAATCTAACTTTAACTTCAATATTGTAATAGTTCTTTTCCAGTGCTTTAAATCACTGGCATTTCTCTCTACTCAAATGAAACCAAATCCATATTTGAAGCCCTGCATTTGCAGAATTCTAATTATGAACCATGACACCAATATCTTGAGCAACACTGCAATGGGAGTTACATTTCTCTCTTCTCCTCCTTTCCCCTTGTCCCCAGGTTGATAACACAAAATGGTAAATGCAGACTCTAGGATGTCCTGGCAGAACTGATATTTGAATTTTGAAGGGAGTACCTTCAGCATTCTGTGCCAGTCACTGATTTTGTTGCATGTACAACCTGGAAAAACAGCAAGGAAACCTGATTAGTACTGCAAGAGGGGAAAAAGCAGCCAAACAGCTGCAATATTTTTGGTTTATGCAGAAGATTGCCTTAACTTTGTCTCCTTGTAATTGAGAGCCTCAAAGTTCTCTCTCCTTCCCTGTGTGGTACAGCAGTGACATTCTCACCATCTAAGGTGGTATTTCTAAATCATGGACATTACACAAAGATGTTTATGGGTTTATTTGAGGAATTCAGAGAAGCAGGTGATGGAGAAGGCAATGAAACTCCCAGGTTCCAGCTCTCATCCTGTCCCAGGCCTCATGTGAAGAAAGGATTAGGATCTTTAGAACAAAGTTTCCCTTGTTCCTCCCTTCAGGGCAGAGTTTTCTGTGGGATGCATATATCCTTGTGAGCATTTTACAGGAGAAGTTGTTCTTTCCCTGATGACAGTTTGCAGTCATCTCACTAAATTGCTCTTGAAAGATGCCTTAGGAGGGTGGAAGGCTGTGGTTGAAATGTTTGAATAAATAGTGGCAAGAGTGTACATAGCATCAATGCCTCCCATGGTGCAGACCCAGTTTGGTTCTAGTTTGGAATTAATCTGTGGTTAAACTCTGAGTCAAGCCCAGTATAAGAACTTTGGGCATCGGTGGTGAAATAAACAACTTGTAATTGAGAGTGAATCATCTCCAGAATTAACTACTCCAAAGCTTTTTTCAAACTGTGAAAGGAAGAGTAGGAAGCACTTAATGAATGTGTTTTTAAATGGGCAATTTGTGTTTAGCTCATCAGGGTGGAAGCATATGAGGCTCCTTGTACAGATCACAGATGGCAAGAGAGATTGTCTATTGTACTTAAAACTTAATGTAGCTTAAGTGGTTGTGATAACCCAAGTGACAGATTTCTCTGTTTGGAGTTCAATGGGTGCATTTCAAATGGAATGAGGTAGTGACTTAGTTCTTTTTAAAAATTAATCCTCACCTGCTTTTATCTGTCAGTCCTGGAGCCCCCTCAGTGCTCCTGGTTCTGTTACAGCAGTTCTGGGCACAGGAGCTGCCTGGTTGTGCCCTAAACAAGATCTATGGCTGTGTCAGCTTGCAAAGACATCCCTAATTAGAGTGTGAGATGGAAAGATACTGCGGAAGAAGGAAGAGGAGGAGGAGAAGAAGATGAAGAAGAGAAGCAGAAGAAGGAGGAGAAGAAGAATTTTTTGAAACCTTTTTTTTTTCAGCTGTAACGTGTCACTTAAATCCCTTGACTGGATAGGGAGGAGCACGGCTTTAGGATTAGTGCCTATGATGGATTTAGGATTTGAAGTAAACATGTGTTGCTGTGTTTCCATCGTATCCAGTTTTTGCTGCCTAGAGAGAAATATTCTTTCTTTTATCAGAAATGTCCATTAAAATAGTGAGGAGTACCTTTGGAGAAGAGAAGAAGCCTGGCACAATGATATTTTGAAGAGCTGTATGAGAAGAAAATGTGATTTTTTTTTTCCCAGCCCTGGAAAGAGACTGAAGAGCTTATGCACCTGGGCAGATCCACAGTGAAAGGCAAAGGTAGCTCAGGAGGGCAGAGAGGGGAATGGATTGTGCTCTTAACTGTGCATTATTTACTACAGGGGATGTTGTTGGTTGGTTTTGAAGAGCAGGTAGAGCCCCAGAAAGAGTGGGACCTGCAAATCTCTATGTAACCAAAGGAAGGAAAGGGTTTTCTCCTTGGGAATTGGTGTCAGGAGGAGGAAGCCGTGGAGGAGCCAACAACTATAAATTGCTGTAATGTCTTGATGATGCAGAACAGTTGGGAAAGTACCAAAGGAAAAAGAAAATCAGCAGGAGGAAGAGAATACCATCAGGAGGCCTTGCTGTCCAGAAATGGTTTCATCTACATGCCAAATTGCCTCATGCTCCATCATGTGTCTTCTTTAAAATCTTGAACTGAAGCCCACCCAATCCTCCAAAGTAGTCACAGGTACATCACAATAAGAAGGATTTTATTGGGATTTTAATGTTTTAAATTTGGACTGTGAAAGAGGTGTAAATTAGCTGAGAAACTGTTCTGAAACAACCCGAAAAAGACCTGAAAAATACCACTGGATTTTGAAAATCAATGGCTATTTTCTATTTTTCTGATAGTATTTTTATTCTGTTACATGGAGAATGTGTACTACAGAATTTTGATACCTCCTAAGGCCATCAGTGCTTGTTTCCAGTCCAGCTCAGATATGGATATCTCAAAATCTCCCTTGCTTCAAAATAAGTTCTCAGTGGCCCGTCTGGCTGAAGACTTTTTCTGGGTTGGTGGCAGCATCGTCGCTTCTCCGAGATGGAAAATCGGCCACTTTGGTAAGATGCTGAACCCCTGCATTGAATGAAATGGGCACACCTTTAAATCTTTCATGTTGAATTCTTGGTTACTGGCACCTTTGTGTAGCAGCAGCGCGGGGAGTAGAAAAGAAGGAAGGAAGAGGCAGTCCTGGGCTGATGTTACTTTGCTTGGTTGGTAGTGCAGTTCTCTTTGTCTTCAGCAACCCCCCACTTATAACTTCATGATTGATTTATGTTCTTCAGGACAAGCTAGAGCAAAGTTGTACATTTTGACACTTGTTGACCCTTTTAAATATTCTGTTGCATAGACTCTGTCTCCTTCTCCTTACCCACAGCATGACAGTTTTGCTATCTGTCCTCTTAATTCTTTAATTTTATTTGTAGTTTAGAGTTTTAAAAATGAGCATTTGGAAGTATCTCTGCTGTCTACATCCACAGCAGGTCACTGGACTGTCTGGAGGTTGTTTTCTGAACACAGATACACAAAACTCTCAAGCTTCACTGGCTCTGTGAGAAAAACCCCCTTTGGGTGCTCACAGCAGCCTTTCGTTTAAATAGCTAATAAACCCTGCAAACCTAATTAGAGATGGCCAGAGAAAACAGATGTTCTAGTAAAAGCACTTTAGCAACAATCTTCTTGAGCCACTTCTGCATGGCCAGTGAGGAAATCTGCAGCCTGACCAGAACCACCCATTTCTCTTGGAGCACTTTTTTGTCCTATTTGTCCATCAGCTTCATCAATCAAAGTTTTTTTTTAGCAAGAAAGATGGACACATAGCTTAGCAAATACTGGGAATTTTTGCAGAGGAAAAACACCATCCTACTCTGCTTCTGCATTTCCCTGGATGCTGGTGGCTGATGGAGGGATGGAGAGCTGACAGCCTAACCTCAAATCAAGCCCCTAATTTCCACAGGATTAAGAGCATCTCTTCTCCCATTAACACCTCATTTAATAGGGGATGTGTGCTTTAAGGATGGGTTCAGTCTTTCATCATCTCTTGCACACAGTAAACACTGTCCCAACCACTGCTGGCAGAATTATAGAGAAATGTTCTTTTCCAAAGACACTTCCAGATTTTTTTGGCCAATGAGCAGAACAGTAGAGAGTCTTGGAATTCAGTGAAGCTCGAGCCACTGAGAGCCAACAAGGGGCAGAAAGCTATGCTAGGAATAAGATGGTTGGTTTAAAAGGTGAGAGGGACCTGTTCATTAGGCTGGAGGGATGCAAAATGAAAGAAATGAAGATTAATGAGCTTGGATGTGATCTGGTTTTTAACTGGATCCAATGTAGTGATGAGAGTGAGCCTGCTGTACCTGGGCCAGGAACACCACAGACAGTTCATGGGCAGGATTGGCAAAATACCTTCTGGAATGTTCAGCTGGACAGAATTCCCAACACACTCTGCTATATATTTATTTGGATAGATTGTATCACTATATTGATATATGGATTTTCAAAAAGATGTTATGCCTCCTGTCTAGAAAGAAAGTGATATTCCTGGCAGGAATAGTTGGAGCCAGTCAGCTCTTTGGTTTACGTATTGATGAGCCACTTATAGCTGTGAAACCATTTCCAGTGAGACTTTTAAAAATGGGGCAGTCATTATGTCTTCAATGGATTGGCAGTGCTGAATGTGTGACAAGTGTGGGAGTCCTCCGTTTGTGTGTGGGAAAGCTGTTTTGGTTTGGTGATATTTTAAGGGGATATTTTCTTGCCCTTCTGGTGCACGTGTACTGGGGGGTTTCTCTGGGCTCACAAACATCTTCTGGAGGCCCTGGAGAGAAATGAGCTGCTGGAATCTGTTCTCCTCTCCTGATGTTGTTTGGGAGGATGGCTGTTGTGAGGCACACAATGAGGATTCATCCCTCCAGGGTCTGTTCATGGGGCAGAACTCAGCACAGAGGGGTTTGATGCTCCCTAAGCCTGCCTGGGGCAGAGGTGTGTGACACAACCTGGGCTGCCTTGAGCCCAGGGATGGGAATCTTTTGACAAAGCTGGTCCATGTACAAAAATACTCAATGACTCAATCTCCTGACTTCTTTTCATCCCCACATGCTAAAATACTCCCACTCCTTCACATATTTATATCAAACTCAGAGACTCCTAAAAGACAATAATGCTACTGAACCATAAATAATTAATTTGCAGACACTAGAACATCTTTCTAACAATAGGCATGATATTGGTCTCCTTTTCCCCCCTTGTTTCAGGACAAATTGTAGGGTTTATGGTTTGTTTAGTTTTTTTGCTATTTATTGTTACTTTAACACTTTGTGTAGTAAATATAAATGTTATTAAGAAGCATGAGAAATCACTGGGAATCTTTTTGCTGCATCAGTCTGGTGTGGAACTGGGTGTTCCACGTTTCTGTTCCCTGCTCTGCTCTGCTCTAACAGTGCTCTGTGCTGCAGTATACAGAGATCCATCTTCCCTCCACAATTTTTTTTGTTCAGATGCAAATTGAGGCAACTCATTAGATCAGAAGAGAACTGAACATAAGCTGAATTCTGAAAAAAAAAAAAAAAAAGGAACTAATGAAGTGCAAGACAGAAAGGCTGTAATTCAGCCTTAATTGAAGATAGTTAAGAGCCATTTCTTCAAAAACCTGATTCACTGCAAGACTGGGGGATTTTTATCTGAAGTATAGGAATGAATCCTTAAAGAAGGAATGTGAACAATGGCAAGGAGAAGCAGTTCTACTTCTCAGCAGTGTGCCCTTTTCACTTACATGCTGTGAAAGACTTCAGGAAAAAAACCATATCATTTTCTGTTTGATATAAGTACCACTAAGATGTCTTTTTTTTTTTTTTTTCCCCTTTCAGTCTCTGGAGTGTTCTAAACTTTCAGTCCCACCAGGGAGGGTGTGTGTGTGAGTGTCACACCCAGGGGCAGCTGTGGAGGTGTCCCTGCTCCATCTCCTTGCCTGGTGCCCCCAGCAAACACCTCTTCATTCCCTTTGGGGTTTTCCTTCCCCCTGTGTTGCCAGGATCCAGAAAATCTGCTGCTCTGACACGGGAAGGGAGGGATTTCTTGTGCCCTCCTTTCCCTGTGTCACCAGCCCCAAAAAGATGGCAACACTGAAATATTGGGGCTGGTCACAGATGACCCAAGCTCAGTCCAGCTGAGCTGGAACTGCAGCAGGCAGCTGTGAGGTGCTCAGGGTGAGAAATCCTGCAACAAAATAAACAGCAGCATTGAAAAGGCAATCCAAGGGTGCTTATTAAAATTTTAATAGCAGGGAACGTGTTCCTACTTCATGCAAAAGCAAAGTAAATGTGTTGCAGAAAGTGTGGTTTTATTTTGGTGCTTCTTCATTATGTTCTGCTTTGCACAGGTGTGATCTTTGATACTTTTCCCATTTCTACTCTTCTGATTTCTTCCAATAAGATTATTTACTGCTATAATTCCCAAAGAGGAAGCTGAAAATTTAATGTGATTTGAAGTGTGTGTGATTAGTGTTCAGAGAAGTTCTTTTATTAGCTATTTTGACTGATTTTTTTTTCAAAAACCCTATAAGCCTTGTGAAATGAAAATAAGTTCAAGCTTCCCATAATTATTATTTCAGTAAATCTGAGAAATATTTCTCTCCTTCTGAATTGGAATGAAAGCAGATATTGAAAAGATTGAGTGTCTGGGAGAGGGCTGGGCTGAGTTTGGATCTGATGTTGCAGTGGATGTTTCTGCACAGCACTTGCCTTTATGGCTGATACCTGCTGAATATTGATTTTCTCTAAAGGCATCTGTGACTGAAGACAAGGGTCCAGCTTTAAGAAGTAAAATGTTCCATGAGGGATTATCTTGCTCTCAATTCCACACCTTTTCTCCATGAATATTTTATTAACATGGACAATGAACTCTACAGAATTGTGCCTTCAAATTAAAATGTTCTTGTACCATAGAGGTCTGCTTTCAAATGAATCTATTTTGTTGAACCTTTTCCAGAGTGAATTAATTGACTTTATCTGAACATGAGCTCTAAAGCACAGGGACATCAAAGCTTTTTCCCATGTCTTTTTACTTACCTTGCTTTTGCTTTTGCCTGAGAGGTGGACTTGAATCACCCCAAAGAGTTGTGTTGGTGTTTGATGCATGTTGGAACACATGGAATCAGTGTTTTCATTTGGACACTGTTTAATCTTTAATCTTGATGGCAGAAGATTGATAAAAGAAAGCTGACCTCAGAATCTCCTTGCATTTATTTCTGAATTAGAATGTGTATTGCATATATTAGTTTTCATTCTTCAATCCAGAATCTCAGTAGTAATTTTCACGTCTCATCTCTAGGGCTGAAAAAAAACCACAGAATGTTGAACACAGTAATAGTTTTAATTTTACTTAAGCAGATCAGGCAGAAAGTCAGAGGAAAATCAGGTCACAGGCTCTGCTCTGTCATCAGGGGAAATAAATGGGAGACTTGGCAGAAAATGTGAGTCTGCATTTATTCCTGGGACAGAGCCAGCCGCTCACACAGTTGGATTGAAGTTGTTGAGCTTAGTCCTTGCAGCAGCTGGATTTCAGAAGAGGGCCCCAACCTGGCTCCCAGGGGCTTCCAGTGCCAGAGCCCTGGTTTGGGAGCTGCTCCCCAGGAAAGGGCAGGAGCCCTGCAGAGGCAGAGCAGACCCTTGGAGGGAGCTTCTCCCAACACTCGTGGCTTTTAAGGCTGCACTGTCTGGGATGCTGCCAAACCCACAGAGATGGAACTGGTCCTGAGGCCCAGAGGCAAAGTACAACACAGGTGAGAGGCCTCCTGCTAGGAAAATGTGGGTTTGGGGGATTTGGGGGATGAAAAGTTTTTGAGTTTCTTGCTAAGCAGATCTATAGGGTCAGTGACTTAATCCATAGAAGCAATGGGGCCCTGCTGGCCAAGGATTCCAGTTTCCAGGTGAAATTTCATCCTGTGTCCAGCACAAGGCTTACATGTTGTAAGAGCTCAGATTTGAGATGGTCTTGAGAAAGGTACATACCTTGTGCTGGTTCCAACATATGATCATTTCTTATAAATTAATATGGGATTGAAAACTTTCACATTTACAGGTAAGTCCAAAGTCACCAAGAATCTTTGACTTTTTTATCTTAACACCTGACCTCTTATACCAGACACTAGGAACCCTTGTCCTTTGACTTGAACTCTTCATTTGGCAATTGCTTGATGTGTTTTCTTCCTGTGAAGACAATTCCAAAGGGAGCAGGGTCTGACTCACTGCTCTCTCTTCATTCCCCTCCTCAGTGGAAAGATGTATGAGCTCCATGCAGGCGGGCACCCAGATGATCAAACTCCGAGGTGGCTCCAAGGGGCTGGTCCGTTTCTACTACTTGGATGACCACAGGTCCTGCATTCGCTGGAGACCCTCCCGGAAGAATGAGAAAGCCAAAAGTGAGTGTCAGCCACAGAACCTCCCCTCTGACCCCTCCTGGGACCTTGTCCTCTTGTAAACAAAGGAGAATGAATGGTCTGGCTC
This sequence comes from Peucedramus taeniatus, assembly GCA_013400575.1. Taxonomy (NCBI): domain Eukaryota; kingdom Metazoa; phylum Chordata; class Aves; order Passeriformes; family Fringillidae; genus Peucedramus; species Peucedramus taeniatus. Next base: position 3,032 of record WBNO01005166.1, on the reverse strand, counting down.
AATGAGAGGTGTTGTGTAGCAGCGTGGGGTTTAGATGGTGGATGCTGCTGGTGGATGTTATTTCCTATTTCCCAATAAGCATCTCCTGTGGAGAAGCTGCTTGGGTAAGCATTCAGGCAAAGCAGGCAAGTCCACACACCACACCCACCATGGCTACCTCAGCCAAGAGAGGCAGAAGGGCCTTTTGTATGATAAATTCCAGCCAAGGTTTATTCCAGCATGCTGAAGGGAAATCAGGGACAGAAGACACAACCATGTGCTGTGCACAGACTTAAGTATGGGGTCAGTGGCCAATGACCTGAGGGTACAGGGGTGGTGCAAAGGGCAGCAACCTCTAGGAGCAATGAGGGATGAATAATTGGGGTGGGTAGGGTCAACTGGCCAATGGGGGAAGCAGTCTACATTAGATTGGCAATAGTGCTGCAGAGCGCCATGGGGAAAGTCCTCTCTTACAGCCTAGGTGGGGAAAACTCTATAGCATTTCTTCCAAGGCACGGCCCTGGGGATTTCCCTGAAGGGTTCAAAGGATTCCACAGTGTTGTACTTGACTTTAAAGGGCAGTAAATGATTTAATGATGGGTAGTTTATGAAGCTGACGTTGCTGTGGTTGGCCGTGCAGGTTGTAGAGGTGTAGGGTGTTGTAAATGAGTTGGAAGCAGCCCCTGTGTGATCTGGGGCCTCGCAGTGTGAGGTTTGAGCTCTCCCTCTCTGGGATTTCTCTGGGCATGCTCACAGCCATTACTGAGCTGCACTCGTGTCCCTGCAGTTTCCATCGACTCCATCCAGGAGGTGTGTGAGGGGAAGCAGTCGGAGATCTTCCAGCGCTACGCCGACGGCAGCTTCGACCCCAACTGCTGCTTCAGCATCTACTACGGGGACCACATGGAGTCCCTGGACCTGGTGTCCTCCAGTGCTGAGGAAGCACGGACCTGGATCACAGGGCTGAAGTACCTGATGGCAGGCATCAGTGACGAGGACAGCCTCTCCAAACGCCAAAGGACCAGGGACCAATATCCTTCCTGTGCTGCCTGGGAGCTTTCCCAGCAGTGAGAGCTGTGGATTCCTTACAGTATTTGCTTTGCTACAAGTAAGCACTAGGCTCAGAGCTTCAGAGCAGTTCCCACTGTATTCCCTGTTTCCAGAGACAGAGTTCCTGAAGAGGATTGTTCTGGGCAAGATGAGTGTCTGTGGTGGGCTGAAAACCACACAGGTATATTCTTCAGTCTCACTCCCAGTGTAAAACCATCCATTTAATTTGGTGATGCAACACTGAGATTCACTCTCACTCTCACTTCATTCAGAAGTTTTTCTTCTGTGCTGTCAAATAGGCACAGAGCACATGTGGCATGTTGAGCACAGCAAGTCTAGAAGCTGTTACTGAACTAACATGAGGAGAGTTAGATATTAGCTTGACCTTTCATTCCCAGTCTCATTTGCAGTGTTTCCTAATGTGAAAAAAATCATATATCCATAATGTTCAGTAATATCCTCCAATATTCCGTGCTGTTCCTTAACTCCTGTTCAATGTGGTTGAAGCAGACATTTGATGAGGCAGATAAAAATGGGGATGGCAGTCTGAGTATTAGTGAAGTGCTCCAGCTCATGCACAAACTGAATGTGAACCTACCCCGACAGAAAGTCAAGCAAATGTTTAAGGTAAGAAATTTTTTTTTTCCTGGAAAAGCAAGGATTTAGTACGAAATCCAGTAGGAGAGATTGCAAATACTTCAGCAGCTGGTTTGTTTCCACTCTACTGAGAGATACTGCACAGTCCATTTGGTAAATTGGAAAGAGCTCCAGAAACACGTCACAGATAAATTGTTATGCACAGAAAAAGGCAACACACCAGGTACCTTCTGGTGTTACATAACATGAAAACACACAGCACCAAGATTGCTCTTTTGCTGTACCTTTTTGATCAGAAACTCAGTCTTGTTTCCTCCTCCAATTGTGTTCTCTTACAAATATTATCAAATAAAGTATCCAATATCCTCTGATAGCTGGCACTAATAAAATACCCAGCATGCAAACTTCTGTATCTGTCAGATTTTTGCACTGCTGAGAGCTGTTTGTTTGACATTGCATTCTGCTGACCTTGGCCCAGTTTAGTGAGCAACAATGGAGATGTGTAGCTTTTGTTATCACAAAGTCCCTGCAGAGACCAGCAAGCCTTTATGTGAAATCCCTGATGATTTTTTCTTTACTTGCAAAATTAGTATTCTTCCAGATCTTATTAGTTTATGGCTGTGGATTTAACAGATATCCTCTCAAATCCTGGATATAAAATTAATTTCAAGATTACTTGAGCTCCAATGATCTTCTGAAGATGTGAGTGGGTAATTCTGCCAGACACATGTATATTGTTGGAGGGTACCTTGCCTTCACTTGATTGCCATAGACAGAAGAAATCCTTCAGCAGGGCTCCCTGTGGAACAATTAAAACCTTCAAAATTGTTTTTTGGCTCCTGCACAGATGTATCCATGGGAGAGGTTCAGAGCTGTGCAGAGGATTCCTGTGACAAGGCTGATGGATCAGTCGGTTCTGGCAGCCACGTCACGCAGCTTCCACCTGCATTTGATTCCAGTGCTTCACTCTCATGCAGGGGTTTGTTTATTCAAAATTGGTGCAGGCAGTTGGGTTGTGACTGTCTGGTTGCTGTGTGCTGCAGGAGGCTGACACAGATGACAACCAGGGCACGCTGGACTTTGAGGAGTTCTGTGCCTTCTACAAGATGATGTCGACGCGGCGCGATCTGTACCTGCTGATGCTCACCTACAGCAACCACAAGGACTACCTGGACACAGATGACCTGAAACGCTTCTTGGAGACTGAACAGAAGGTAGGCCCAAGCCAGGAGCAGAATTCCAGCTGCATGCCTTCCTGCTTGCCATTGGGGATGAATTACCTTTCTAAAGGTGTGGGGACTTTGATGCTGTGAAAAATAGACAGATGTCTCTTGATTTTCATCTAGGACTATTTCTTGAATCTTCTTGCTCTCACTACCTTTTTGCCCTGTAGGCTCTTTTGGTGT
>WBNO01005165.1:58642-83944 GCA_013400575.1 Peucedramus taeniatus | reverse complement strand
TATAATTTTTAAAATACTTATATATTTTAATTTCATCCAATTATAGCTCAATTCTGACTATATGTTCTGAATTTTTTTCCTTCAGGAAGTGTCTTTGATCAAGGCAGTTATTTATTTGTTTTGTTAAGTGTTTCAAAATTATTTTATACCTCCCTATTTATACCTGTAATATGATTAGATATAGAAATCAATAAATAAGCTCCATGAACTATTTTACAGTTAGTTATGATAGTATTACATACTAATATAGTTATTAACATAATAACCAAGAAAGAGTAGTGACTTCAGTTATTGAATACCATAATGATATCTGATACAAATACCATTCATGGTGTTAATTAGAATCAGAAGGGCATAACTAAGTACTAAAAGTTCTGTGATTGAAATACCTTTTTGTTTTTAAATAATTATGTACAGACACTTCTTTAGGCTATTATATCTCTCACCTAATTCTAATACTAACAAATATTAGGAGGTTGTTTCAGCCACCTAAATTTAGATGGCATATACTGGGTGAAGGGGCTGAACACATAAAGGACAGTAAAGGTCCCACACAACTGGCAGCTCTGATGTACCACCAACAATTTTCTAGAGCAGCAGCTGGAGGTCAGTCAGGAAACAATGATATTCCCATTATAATCTGAATTTCTAATTTAAGCAGTACAGTCAGTGGCACTGAAACAGCAATTTGACTCACCTGGCTCACTTAGGGCAGGATTTGCTTACTTAAACAAAGGTATCTGCTGCCATTGGGAAGCATGAGAGTCCTTTAGGTGTAATATCCATTCATCCCATCCTAACAGACACAGGCACCATAGGAGAGAGGAGGTAATCCTTCCTCTTCATTGAAAAAAAAGGCTGTTATAAAGCTGAATTACATTGTCACTTTTGGGATTTCCTTCATTTGCCCACATGTATCTAGCGTCACGTCAGGTTTGTTGGGTCTGAAATGACCACACAGTGATGGATTTTCTACAGCAGCTGCAGCAGCTGGGAGGAAAATGAACCGAGATCCTCTGGTGAGATCCAGGCATCATTAGATGTCATTTTAGATATCTGAAACTTCTGACAGTTATTAAATAGAACCTACAGAAAAGCCACACCTTTCACCTGAACTAAAGGCCACGTGGGATCCCAACTGAAAGTCAGGTGGGATCTCACATATGGTGTCTCATGAATCCCATTTATATACTCTATCACCACTGTTCCAGCCCTACTCTGGAATTTGGCCTGTAGATCAAAGTTTCTACCAAAGTAGAAGCTGTTGGTTGGAGGTCAGCTGTATGGGAATTTGCTGAATTGACTAATGAAGCCTTTTCAGCTCCTCCTTTGTCTGCTCTGTGCTCTCTCTGGGATTATTCCTGTTTCTAGCAGAATTATGTCCCCAACATTATGGAGTATGACTGGTCAATTCCTATGTACTGGTGCTTTCCTGAACATCAGTCTCATTAGATGACACTCTGCAGTATTTTCCTCTTATGGACAAGATAAGTAATGCTGCTAGAAATGCATTAATTTTGTGTAGTTTCACCTCTAAGTCCCATAAACACTGAGTCCAGGTTCTGTTTTTCTTTTCCCTACATTTCCGAGGCTTCAACTTTTATATATAGGACAATTAAGCACCATTCCAAGCCTAAAAAATGTTACAGAAATGGGTAAAGATAGCAAACCTTTGGGTTTAGCCCAGAAAGGAAAAGAGAAGGAAATACTAGGAGCATTTTTTCTATATCTGAATATGTATCTAACATCTGAATCAAAATAATTTCTACTTAAAGAAGAATTACATTACAAATACTTTTAACAATGCTGCATACAGCATCACAAAACACAAAAGCCTTCATGATGCTTTGGAAAACCAACAGGAATTTAAATGAGATACAAACCAGGCATCTTCTAATCCTTCTTCAAGTTTTGTTCCTTCTTTTCTTCTTGTTCACAATATGACTCAGAAGGGCAGATCCTACCTGATATAAAACAGTCCATCCAGCTTTATCAAAGTCAAAGTAGTTACAGTCACACTAAAGGAAAATCTGGCATGATGCATCTGAAGTCCACTTTTAACATTAACTGTGACTAATTGTGAATGCTGTAGATGTTTCTTCCTACGCAGAGTTATGTCTTTACCTGAACATCTTTCTGCTTTTTATTATTAGGCCTAAATAGGACATCAAAGGTTATTTTTTTAAAAAAATCTTCATGGAAAATGTCTCTCATTTCCATACAACTTCTCCTTCTTACTTTAATTTGCTTCTGAGAACTTCAAAACATCTTATTGTCCGCAGCAGAAGAAACATCGTTGAAGTCATACATAGTTTATTGGCTGGAATCAGTGATAAAAGACAGCACAGAGACTCACCAAAACATGTCATTGCTATCAATATAAAACAAAATATTACAAAAAACCAAGGTTTTTTGGTTTTGGTTTTTTTTTTGGTTTTTTTTGGTTTTGTTTTTTTTTTTTTAATAAGAGAAACATGGGGAAATTTTGTAAGCCAGATAGACTAGAAAACTGTGATTTTAATTCATTAAGCCTCACATGACCAGATTTTGTATCACAGCCAGCTGAGGCCCAACCACACTACAAAACTGTTTTTTAATTAGCTAAGAAAGAGAAGCAATTTATGAACAATGGTATTTCTCTCCACAGGATTTCCTGTTTAGAGGAATTGCTTTCTACACTAAAATTGATTTTTGCTCTTTCTACCTACTAATCTGTTTTACCACTTGCTTAGTGCAGCCTGATATTAATTACTAATCTTTTTTTTTTGGCGTAAAACAAAACAAGGCCCCAACATCACATTTCAGATCTAAGCCAGCCTCCTAGAAGTGAGGTGGGAAGTATATGCAATGAAATGAGAACTGCCATTTTTTTCCCTTTTTCACTAATCCTCCCCAATTCATCAACTCTCTGCCTTAGACACAGAGAATTTGAGAAAGAAGACCACCTTGCAGGTTTACAGAAACCTGACTGTCTTATTGGCATGATGATACAAAGGCAAAAAGCTTTAATAAAGTTTCTGGTGATGAGGATGAAGAATTGCAAGGTGCTATATTGGAAACCTCGTTTCACAAATTACACATCTTGGGTAGGAGCAAGGAAGACTGCATCATCAGAAGGAACTGATACTTAGCAAGTGTGGTCCCCTGCAGATACTTTGGCAATTTGATACAATTGTCTATCCAACTTCCATCTACTTGCAGGTATTCAACCAGGTTCTAGTGCTTCTGCTCAATTATTCTTGACTCTTTCTATTTTGCTATTCCATTACCTTTTTTATGGTACCCTACCTACCTTCTCCTTTATGTTTTTGGTTGTTTTTTTCCTCCCTTACACCCTAGAAAATGAAAATTTTCCCATTTTATCACTAACTAGTCTCATCTTTTCCTTTTGCAGATACTCTCCTCTTTCCACCATTTTCCTTACCCTTATGCATAATTCTGTGTGAATTATCTTTTCTCCCTCCTGATTCCTACTTGTCTTCTTTTCCTATTAGTGCTACCTATACCATTTTCTTTTACTTCATGTCCAGTTTTGTCTAGTTTCTCTTATTTTCCTTTTCCTTTATTGTCTTTTTTCCCCCAGATTCTCCATTGTACCTCAGTTTCTGTTGGACACACACACATTGGCATTAGAGAGCATGAAAAAAGGCAACAAATGAAACAAAGTCAGCTGAGGAAAGCACCAGAGGTCTCATCTCACACATTTATTTTCTGCATTTCTCTTTTGCCTTTTCTGCATTTGCCTCAAGCTTGATGATGGATTTATTCCTCAATGTCCTTCACACTCTTCCAACAGCATCCGCTGTTTTTGCTTGAGGTAAGCATTGTTTATTCAATAAAATGTGTTTTTCTCCTGCATATACAATTGTGAAAAAGGCTGTTAACTATGGATGAACAAATAGGTTTTGCTTTTTTGAGCCAGATTTCTTAATTCCAAGGTCCAGAGGTTTATGACTTGTTTTTTGTAGTTCCAGATTTGTGGTCAGGATGCCCTAGCACTCAGCTGGAAGCATCTATGGCTTCTTTAAATATTTTTTGTATTTTGTTATTTCACAAAACTCTAACATTTATGTCAAACATCAATATTTTTTAAAAAACAATAGCACCCATAAGGATCTTCTTCATAACTTTTTTTTTTTTTAAAGCAAGTAAGCATTCGGTCTACTTTAAGGAAGCTGCAGACTACTAGAAGGATACTAAAAATATCGGGATAAATTAATGATTCAGAGCAGAATCTTTACAAAACATATTTTAACAAGGTAAAATCAATATGTAATAGATACCTACAAAGTCCAAAGCAGAATGTGTAGTGAAGAGTCATTGCTACTTGTTCCTACTCAGCAAAGGCTGTTTCTGCACTTGGCTGCTTTTAGAAAGTCTAGAAACAGCACAGAGCTGCTTTGTTTCCATACCTGAGATTTTAATCTCTTCCCATACTTCTGAAAAAGGAAAAAAAGTTTTAGGATATTACAGATATAAACATAACAAGATTATATTTCTCCTCAGAGACACACACTATAATGGTTCTTGTGTTTTAAGATGCTTATGAGTACTTCTGTATTGTGTATGAGCAAAACTATGAAGATTCATGGAGTCAGATAATGTAGCTGTATTATAACATTACAGGGAATTTTCTGAAATTACACTATTGTCATTTCTTTTCTAAAAAAAAGATTTTCCAGGTAAAGCTTAGCATCATAAGCAGTATGCCATGTTTTCCAATGCAACTTGTTGAATTTCTGTAGATAAACTACCTACAGCTGTACTTGCTAAACTGAGCAACCACAAATTCTTCTTTCTGCGACCTTAGTCTTGCATATCAGAAGTTCCTAAGAATACAGATTTACTATATTTATGGCTGTTATGGTGATTATCAAGCACACAATGATCAACAGCAAATAGTTTGGGTCTGCAGTCAAAAAGTAAAATAATGTAACCCACCCACTTGCTGCTGCAAGAGAGAAAACGTTTTGCTGAAGAAATCAAATCCTGAAGGAACTGTATGATCATAACAGTAATGGGAGGAGTTATTATGAAAAGCCAATATATAATTAAATGTAACACTCCTTTGAAAAAGAAAAATCCCCACACAGGATCATTTCACCAGGGCTAGGGAATGTAAACTAAGTAATTTTTGGCTACTGGTTACTGCCATTTGACAGTTTCTCTATGGGCTGTGTAAAACAGAAAGGTGGCTTTAGCCACCTCCTTAGGACTGCAGACCATAAAAACTCCTTTTGTGCTAAATACTCTTTCCATAGAAAATTATTTGTCTCATCTAGCTCTATGGCATATGGCAGTTGTTAATACAAAGGAGTCCCATGCCATTTCATTTGCCTTACAGAATCCTCTCTGGCCTCCAGATGGGTCTGTTGTACACTGCTTTCTCCAGGGGGACATCTCGGGTACCGTAAGTCACAGGCATCAGGAATTTATAGTCTGGCAATCAAACAGTTGCCTGCATCATCAGTAAGGGAATCTTAGATACCCAGCTCACATGCAGATGCAAAATATTGACAGTTATTTAGGTTTAGGCTCTGAATTTAAAGCAATTTGAATTCTAGCCTTCAAATTACAGGTGATCCAGAGCTGGTAGCCAAAAGGAAGACTTGTTTATGTTATGCTCTTAAGTTAATCTTATGATATTTGTTTAAATTATTTAATTTTTTCAAATAATTTAAACTAAATATTTAAATTATTCAATTATTTAAATTAATAAATCACTGACCTTTCCAGGGCCAGAATTATTGCTTTGTTTATGAGGATTTGCTATCAGAGCTTCTTTGATTACTGATAGGTGCCTGCAACAGCCGAAATATCATAGGTAGAGTAATTTCTGCATTTAGAGAGGTTGACAATTCCAGTGCCTTATACAATACCGTGCAACAATGTTCTAATATTTGGCTTTTCAGGTTCCCACTGAATTCAGGAAGGTCAGAAGATTGGAGATATTCCCATTATCTTTGGCTTCTCAATTGACATGTACTTCAAGTTCCTATAAGGAACACTAATTAAGTGTTGGAGGTTTATCTACAAAAAGTCTCAGCATTCATTAACCTCAAAAATAACTACTGCAATATTCAGAGCTGAGTAAATACAGAATACATACAGAATTCACTGAGTTTACTTCTCTGCTTTTATCAGTATGGATCTGCTTTAAAGACTACCCTGAACTGATCAGCCATGTTATCAGGATTATTTGCTTTCTGAAAATGTTAGAGATCAATTAGGACTGAAATCCCCTTACAGCAGGCACTGTGCCTTCCTTCCTTCCTTTAATAGCCAATTTCTGCAGCAGCGCTTCCAGACTTCAAAGACAAGATCAGCTAACTCTTCTTGTAAAATAGGCCAAAGTCTACCCAGAGAGTGCAAAAACATGTAAAATTGGATATAAACTGACAAGGCCTTCAGATGTATTGCACATAGTGAAAGAACTCTGAAAACCTGAAATATGTGTCTGAGGTTGGAGTCTGTAAAATTGCTGCAGTTTTGCCAACATAAAATTCTCCTACAGACTTGAAAACACATAAGAAACTTAAACATTATAGAACAAAGATGGATAAAATGAACAAAAAAAATCCAGATTTTACACACTTTATGGTGAATTATATTTTTAGGACCAATCGAAATGATACATTTCATAGATTATTATTATACAATGAAAGGGTTCCTACTCAATTCAAGCAATTAATTAGCCAAGATGGTGGGTTGGCCCTGACTAGCTGCCAAACACACACCTACTCACTCAGTCAACTCCTCTCTCCCTTACGATGGTGAGAAAGTAGAAGGAAGGTGAGAAGACTCACAGACTGAGTTGATAACAGTTTAACAGAGAAAACAAAGGTTGCACGTGCAAGAAAAACAAAGTAAGTAATGAATTCATTACTCCCTATAGGCCAGTAGATATCCAGCCTCTTCCTGGGCAGCAGGGGCCCTGCACACACAAGTTACTTGGCAAGACAAATCCGTAACTTCCCCTTCCTCTTCTTTCTGCCAGTTTTTCTTTCTGGGCACAGTGACATAGGGTATGGGATATCCCTCTGGTAAGTGGAGATCAGCTGTCCCAGATGTGTTTCCCTGTAATGTTTTTCCCTACTCCAGCCTTCTCACTGCAGGTAAACAAGGGGGAAGAAAACCTTGATGCTGTGCAAGCACTGTTCAGCAAAAGCCAAAACACTGAAGTGTTACCAACACTGTTTCAGCCACAAGTCCAAAGCACAGCACCACACAGGCTGCTGTGATGAAAATTAACTCCATCCCAAGCAGAGCCAAAGGGAAATTAGAATTTGTCTGAGTGGCTGGATAGTAAATACATAATAAAATAAAAAAGACTAATTAAAGCATAACTGGGTTGATGAACTGTGGATGGAATAAGCATGTAGAAGAGTCACCAACTACCAGCAAATATGGACTTGACCAAGGATCCCATTGTCCTTAAAACCACATAGAATCATAGAAAGGCTTGTATTGGAAGGGACCTTAAATCATCCAGTTCCAACGCCCCTGCCATAAGCAAGGACACCTTCCACTAGATCAGGTCTCTGAGAGTCCCATCCAATTTGGCCTTGAACGGTTTACAAGAGTTTCAGTGATCCCACATGAAGAGCGATGAGGAGAAAGCAAAATGTTTCATGAAGGTGAAGGATCTCATCCTCATGCAGTATTACAGAACCAGCATAACACCCATCCTGTGGGGAGAAAAGAAGGGGATGTAATGCAAGAAGCATAAGTAGAAGAAGTGTAAAACATTTTATTGCAAACACTGCAATGTGAACAGTATGTGCAAATTCCTTCTTCTGATGAAAAGGGGTTATCAAGCCAGCAAGACAGGCAAGTTATTTCAAAGTTCTTCCAGTTTTGAGCAGTTTCCATACATCTAGGCACAGTCCCTGCTTTTTGCACTGTTTTATGAGAGAAAGCCTTGATTTTCTCTACATTAGCATTTCCCACAAACCCAACCACAAGTGAGCTCACTCACCCACTTGTGCAAACGGAAGTGGGTTTTCACACTTGATGTTTTACACAAAAAAAAAAAGTTTTGGATCTCTGCTTTGGCCTGGAATCCATTCAACTGTCACTGAGGACAAAAATTTTTCCAGTAAAAAAAGATATATTTTTTTTTCTTTGACACTTTACCTCAGATCATTCTCTTCAAGAACTTGGCTCACCCTGTTGTCAATACACATTGTTTGGTCACTGTTTCGGATTTCTTGCTATGCACAAGAAGTTTTCGCACTATCTTTCGTAAACTCTTCCAAGAATTAATCTGGCAGGATGCTGACCACTCTGGCCTGATCCAGAAAAACACTTAAGGCTGTCTTTAGGCACCCGAGTAGTTCTAACCAGACTGAGCTCATAACACTATTGTTTTACAAGATGGTGAAATATCTGTTTACTCATTAAAGTCTGAATATTAAGATTCAAGATTGCTTGTTCTATCCATTACAGATGTTTTCTCCTCATAAATGACAATCAAAATTTCATTTGTTTGATGTTTATATCTTTGTTCAGTTTTCTACTCTATTGAATAACTCTCAGTGAAAAATTCCAGGCTCTTCTCAAACAATTTATTGTTCTTTTCTTTTTCTTCATTATTATTAATGGGAAATTCCAAACTTTGCAGATAAAATTTATATACACTTTCAAATAGGTCAGAAAAAGAGAATATCAGCAAAGTTTAAAAAGCCTGTTTTGCAATTTATGGCTTTATTGAAAAAAAACCAAAACAAAAACCCCAAACCAAAAAACAGCCCCAAAAGCTTCAACTGCTTTAAAAAGTCTAAAATTGCCAAAACCTCTGTGACTGATGCACCACAAAGGAATCTGTCTTGCAAACATTTATGTGCCCAATTAATTTTAAGCACATGAGTAGCTTGTATACCTCACTGCACACTTTCATTAATGACCGAAATAATAGGAGACAGAACATGACTATTAAACATTCAGATGACACTATGAGAGGAGAAATAACAATGTCCTGTTGCAAAAAGAGTTAGGCTTTATATTTGCTACATAATATTAGATTTACTTCAGTTTTCAAGGGGATTTTTCTTTAGTTTAACTCTTTTTTTTCCTTTGGTAATCACTCTCTTAATACAGATAGGAAAAAGCAATAACCCTTTTCCAAGCAATCTATTTAGATTCTCCTGTAATTGATTACCTTCTCATCTTAGTACCATGACTGTGTTACAGATTGTGCCTAATTTTCCTAAACACATGCAACTTGAAACATAGTGTTTCAAGCAAGTCAAGCATTTTCTTTCTTCTATGACTTTCTAATTCTCCCTAACCTGGGGATACTTACCATCTTCGTGTCAGTGGATTTTAATGGAAATATCCATATATTTCTTCTGCACTCATGAATATGTTATGCTTTGGAGAGTCCATTTACTCAAGGGAAAATTCTTTCAATTTTTTTCCCTGGATCTTCAGGTTTATTTTTGTCTCAGGAAGGAACTGAGGGTATTGGCTTCTGGATAAAAAACACTGTGACTTTGGTCATGTAATACTGATAGATATCACCTCTCTTTATATTGCATTAAAAATGCAGCTTACTTGCATGGCCTGACATGAGAGCATAGAGATTAAAACACTAGATCTATTAATAGTGTGGTATTCTCAGTGATATATTTTGTTCTAGGATCCTTCATTTTTTTATTAATTTTTGAGACAAGGCATGACTTTTTGTATGATTGCTTAAGACTTTTCTCCTGCTTTTGGCTGTGCCTTTCTGAAATGATGACTGTATTTGAGCAGAACTACAATAATTTTTAACAAACATTATCTAAGTGTGCTGCACAGTCTACAGTATTAAAAGCTTCCAACGTTTCCTAGTTAAAAGAGTTCAAAAGGGAAGGAATGAAAAAGATGGAGCCAGACTCCTCACATTGTCACCAGGTGACAGGATGTGATGCATTGAAACAAAAAATTTCATTTCAGAAGAAGAAAAACTTTTTTTTTTTTTTTTTACTGTGAACATAGTCAAACACTGGAACAGTGGTCAAGAAAGCTTGTGGAGACTCTGTCCTGGGAGATGCTCAAAATCCAACTGAACACAAGGCTCTCTGCAAGTGGCTCTAATTCACCCTACCTTGAGCAGGTGGATTGGACTAAGGAACCGCCAGAGATTTGTGACAACCTCAGCTGCACATGAGTGGATGACTATGAAACCAGGCTCTTCACTGCTGACATTGAAATACCCATCTAGGATGTGGACAGCTGTCTTTCAAAAACTACAGCAGTAGAACATTTGGTCAACTTTAAAACTGAAGTCACTCTAACAAGAAAGATTGATAATGAAACCCAAAAGCAAAGAGGAGAGAGCACTCTGCTGGGATAGGAGATGCCAACACTTGGATTGTTGTTTATCTTAGTCACTGGACAATGTAAAACCAGTTTCCACATTGTTAGCAGTGAAAACTGAGTAAACTTAAAAATCAGGGTTCCTGGTGCTTCCTCTCCTTCCAGACACCAGTACTTTCTAATTTGTAGATACAAAATATTTTAACTTCAACAAGAGTGGTAAGGTATTAACCATCTTACTGCTTTTCTTCTGTCTTCAGCTGACAGTTTCACGGTTAGCAAACTTCCTTAGACTATGAGATAACTTTTCAGTCCCAATCTTATTTGTTAGGTACATATCTTAACTATGAAACTGTGAAACTTCTATACAAAAGACACTGCTGCTGCTCTGTGGGTTGCTGCATAGGGGCTTAAGATATTAAAATCCAATTTTGTGCTGACTAAGGAAGTCTTTATTCATCCATGACCACACATTTAATATCATAGCCAAGTGCTCTTGAGCTTTGTTCTGATAAGCACAAAAGCTTATAAATTAGTTAAGGTTGGTGGGTTTCTTAAACTATTCTTTATTAAGTGTATATAATCCAGCAAATAAATTAAGAGTTCAAACACCAGTCATAGGTAAATGAGACACAGGAGGCATGTGTATACATAATTATAGTTTGTGTCCTGTAAAGATAATCTTTCTTACGGAACAATGAAAACAAACATAGAATCAAAACCACAAAAAATAGGAAAGAAAGGGTAGAGAGGAAAAGATAACATGAAAGATTAATGCAATCTGCAGTATATTACTCTGCTATCTGATACTTAACCCAAGAGTGTGCTCTGTAACACTGAACTATGACTCGACTGAACTGATTGGAATAAAGGAGTCAATCGCTCAGTTTATGACAAAAAAGTGCAGGTCTTATATATTCAATTTATTTATACTAAGCAGGTCTTCTATACAAAGCTTTTAAGTTCTGGTAGACAATATTAACACTGCATCATAAACCAGTTCTAATAATATTAAAGGGTATTATTTTGGTCTTATTTGCAGAGTGCACTTAATATTATTTACAAAAAGGAAAGTAAAATAAAAAGAATATTCAGTTTCCCAAGTTCTATTTTGCAGGCATCACTAGTATTCCTCTAATGTTTTTCAGAAAATATTAACCTTTCCTGGTTGTTAACTCTTCCTTATTCAAGAATATTTGTCAAAACATGTCTGCCTAAAGTCTCAAGACCCTGGGTATCAGTTTCCAAGAGGGCTGTCCTGTATCAGCCTGCCAGCTTGTTTGGAAACCACTCAAGAATCTCTAGTAGGGCACTGTATAACAGTGGCAAATCCCTCAACCTAAAAGTGTTATGTCACCTTTGAAAATAGGACTAAACCCACTTAGCTGGTGCCACTAGAGCCTCTATCACATTTTTTTTATATTGCAAAACTGTAGTGCAGATAGAGAATGGCTGAGAGCCCTGTTATTCTCCTGGAGAAACAGTGGAATTTCAAAGCTTCCAGTATAACAGTCTAATGTCACAATCTAAATGGTATCATCCTGACATACTCTCCTGAGGATCTCAATATATTCCTCCTCGTGCAGGACTCTTCACCACTGCCACCTCCCCAGCCAGGCAAGGAGCTCCCACAGATCCTCCATCACATCTGCATCAGAAGCCAGTGTCTCAAAAGCCCGGGGGCATTTCAGGTGGAAGCAGAGACTCAAGTGTGGACAACTGCATCAAGGCCATAGAGTTTGTTCACTTATCTAGGTAATTGATACTAGCTGTACTGTAGACAACCCAATTTAGATGCCTGCATCTGAATCTGAATCCAAATCCCAAACAGAATTTTGACTTGGCATCTAATATTAAGCATAAATTTCCATAACTGGAAAGAAAGTATTTTCCAAGTCAGCATATTGACCAGAATTCTATTACAGAAAGCTTAAAGGAAGTCAGGGGTAAAATCCCTAATTTTTAACTGTATACATAAAACTAGACATTTAGAAGCTTTGCAAATTCCAGTGCTGCATATCTATGCACTTCAGTATATTAAGTGACCATTAAATGACCTGATATGTGAGCATTTGCAAGCACAGGACCTCAAATATCTTCTGCATTCTTCCGAATAAAATGAATTTTACAGTAAAGTAAATACATTGGCCACAGTAGATGGTTTTGGTGAAATACTTCAGAATTTATAAGCAAGCATACTGATGTGATGATTGCACTGTACCATTATAATGTTGCAATTACATGCAAAACAGGGTTTGTGGATCTCAGTCATTATATTAAATTGTCACATTTATCCTTAGATTGATTTAACATGGTTATAAAAATTTATTAACACTTTCTTATAGTACATTAAATTATCCCAGAAAAGACATGTTCATATTTCAAAGCATCAAATTTATTTTGAAAAACTTGTTTCATATTTTAAGAAAATATTTCATTTTTCATATCACATTTTAGAGAACTACATTGCAATAAGAAGAATACTGGGATTCTTCTTCACATGTCAATGGCTGGCCATATTTTTAGTTTCCAAAGCAGAAAAGCTCTAATTAAGAAACAACTGTGCACTTATAAGTGACACATAAAAGCTTGCAGGAAAAATGAAAAGGCAGCCCATTAGGTTTCTTAGATTTTTCTTAGCAGATTTCTTTAAGGATTTTTCATTTTGGAAGTTCATCACTTAATCTTTATTTTCATCATGCATACTTTAAAGAAAATCACCGTGATTTTCAACAGTCTATTTATTGTGCTACACATCATAATTGGTAATTTAGAAAAATTAACAGTTTCTCTAGAACACATTATCAAAGAACATGTATAATTCTTATGTACCAGAAAGATTTTTTTCTCCCACAAAATCCACTGATGCACATCCAAGAAACCCCTGGACAAAGCCTGCTGAAGATCTTTTGCACTTCATGTATAAGACTACTCAATTCAAATAATGTGTGCAACGCTGAACCTAAGAGGCATTAATGCCAGAAACAACAACTGCACCATATCAAGCCCAGGAAAAAGTAATGGGACTAGAAAGGGAGATTTTCCAAAAATCAGAGGTTTTATTTCATCTGTAATATTGTTGATAAATGGAAACGCTACCATGCAAAATCTCAGCACTTTTTTGGCCGGAAAGGCACTCATGCTAATATAATGAGTCTGGATTACAGAGGTTTGCCAAGCTTAGATCATGTATAGATTAGTAATGATGCCTTTTAATGTCTTAATGACCTCTTAATGAAATACATTTATAATGCTACAATTTGGTGAGGACTCACTAAACATTTTTCATATCAGAACATGATGTTCAAAGCTAAGTTCTTAATAATAATTAACACATGTATTGTTCTTTTACTCTTCAAAGTGCTTTAAGAACATTAGTAATTAGTTAAAAACCTGTGTGCTGGATGCATGTTATCTGTTTAGGCTCGAAGAGGCCCACAACAATCAAACTGGAGCTAGCCAGTAAAGTCCAAGCAGAAAATAGTCCCTTCTTCTGTTTCTAAAGAATTTTAGATCAAGGCAGGAAAGACCTGTCACAAGATAAATTAAATGCAGGTGGTGGCCACTTCATACAAATAGTATTAGACAAATAATATAAACATAGACTATACTTTTAAAAAATGTACCCAGAATATTAAAGCTTAATTAATTTTTTTTCTAAAAAGCAGAGAAAGAAAAGGCAACCTCTGAAACAAAAAACTCCCCCAAACCATCTGAAACCTCATTTTGCTAATTTATGTTCTCAGCATCCAAAGTGAGCAATTCTAGCAAAAACAATGGGAGGCTTGTGGTGCTGATTCAAAACTTGCTAATACTCAGTAACTGTGAGCTTCAACAAACCCCATGTAAATCACAGCCGTTTGCTCCTGTGACTGAGACACGGCAGGGCAGGGGTTAACTGACCAAGGGAGGGACTGCAGCTGGCTGATTTGCAGGGGCTCATCATCTGCCAGGACAGTACAGACAGAAAAAGAAATCAGAGGTAGTTGTAGCCAAGCAAGGCTCATCTTGAGTACCCAGAGAACATGGTTGCTTGAGAAGTGAGGCTTCCCCTCCTCAGGTTCACAGGAATAGGTCCCCCAAACCAGGGAAAACTATTCTGAGAGCCTTCCTTCAGTGCTAGAGGAAAAGAATTGTTTCACACCATTGTATTGCTTCAGATGGAGCAATGAACTATTGCATAACAATGTGAATTCAGAGACTTTGCTTTTTATCTATGAATATTATAAAATTTTGATTTTAACAAATAATTCAAATACACATCTGAAAACTCATGCTAGAAGCCAGCTATACATGAAAATCTCATTCTAGTTAGGCTAGATTTTAAATTGTTTTAATACCTAATGCAACTGATGTATCTGTTTTCTAAGGAGAGACAACAGCAATTCCTACATTCACAGGAATATTGTGAAGATAAACATATAAAAGATTCATCAGCAATGGCATTATGTGCTTAAAATAAATCTGCAGCTAGATTTAATCAGTTGGAGTTGGGAAAGATTTGGCTGTCTGCTTATGATCTCAGTTTCAAGGAGAAAAAAAATGTTTATATTTAGTTGAATTTGAATTTCAGCAGTCAAGAAAGGTGTTACTTATTATCCTTTCTAACCTCCTTTGCCATTTTTAGCAATGTAAGATTTAAAATAAAGAGATACTCCAAGCTAATTTAACTTGAAGCACTATGAAAAATTTAATATTAAACCCACTATGTTTTAGCAAAACATACTTTTTATTTTATTTGAGAAAGGAAAAAAATTAGGAATAGAGGAGAATTTGGTGATTAAAAATGGCATGAGATATTCAAATAATAAAGAACTGATTGTGACAAAGGAAACACCTTTAGTAAAGGGCAGAAGCTGAAAGTCTGATTATTTACATATTGCACTCACTTGGATTTCTTCCAGCCATATGCTGGAATTTTACTTTACCTTATGTTAATTTTTTGGCAAATGGCAGTGTGATGCTTGTGAGGTCTTCAGAAATATGACCTAGAAAAAGCCGATAGCAAATTCTTGAACACACTTGTTCTACTTAAATTATACAGACAGCACAAGAAAGGAAGGGGAGAAGGTTCAAAAATGCTATGGGATCTCAAGCTGCTGACTTCTGAGTCTGAAGAAAAAGTGACCAATTTCCATTCTTTTTCTTGGAAGGCACAGCGAGGCCAAGTTTTATGGAGCAAGCCTTGCCCTAGCATAGCTACCTCCCTCCTGCCTGCTGAAGAGTCAGTCTCCCCAGTAAAGCAATTCCAATAGACCTCTGAAATCTAAGGCAGGAAATTCCTTTCAGCACCGTTTTCAGCAATGAAAAGGACTGTCAAAACACCTTCCCAGAGGATTACAGGGCTCCTGCCCAGAAACTAGTGGAGAAAGTTCGGCACTTACATGAGTACAATGCCCCCAGCCCCAGTTAACGTGTAACAAGAGCAGCTTTAATGCACATTTATACTAAGGCTAGTTAACACTTTCAAACTCAGTGCAAGAATGTCACTTTTGTAACGTAGACTGCTAAGAAATTCTAAAAATACACCAGATTTATTCTTCTCTAAGTGTGTATGCTTCTCAGTTTGCAAATGGAATTGTTTCCTTAATTAAATACTCTTTTTTGTTTTGTATCTGGGAAATACATAATTTTATTAGAAACCTTTTTATAGTCTTCCCTTCAACCCACTGCATAAACAATCACATTCCACGTGTACAGGTATCAGTATGCATACACTCTTCTGCTCTCTTTCAAGCACACTGACTATGAATTTATTGGTAAGCTTGGAAATGTGGCTAATTTTAGTCTTTTTAAATACAACTGGTAAAGTGGTGCTGCTCACCAGAATTCACTCAACGATGGCTGACTGCCAGGACAGGACTGGGTTACACAAACACCTGAAAGGCCATGCCAAGATGTCCTAGGGGATGTTGCTGTGTCCTGAGATGTTGAGACACCAGCTGCCAGACCAGAAAGTGCCTGATAGGTCCTGTCTCTCCTATGCCAGACCCCTACATATGTGTTAGGTGCACAAGAATGTGTCAAATAGTACTAGATTGCTACGTGTAGGCAGCTGAAAAAAACAGTACAAACTGGAGGGATGTGTCTGTCTATAATCCTGAAGAAAAGTCTGCCATCATTTAGAAGCCAGCAGAGAAAAAAGTGTAGTTAATGTTACAGAAAGAAGGATAGAGACTCTGCACAGTCTGTGCCCACGCAGCATTCTGGACAGAGGCACACAGGAAAAGCTTCTTCACTACTGCTAACTGATTGAAAATATAATAAGCTAGAATGAGGTTTCCTTCTCCTGAGCAGGGGAAAATGATGTCCTGTGAAGTCAGAAACACAAGCACAAGATGAAAAGGCAGAAGAATTTATCAGAGAATAACAGATGAGCCATTATAGGCACTTTCACAGAAAATGGAAGAAAATCTGATGTGCTGCAAACTGGGAAACTGCCAGAAATCATGGCAAAATATCAACAACTGCTGGGTCCAAAGGGCTGTAATCAGTGGCCCCAAGTTCAGCTGAAGGCCACTCACTAACAGCACAGCCAGGGGTTGATAGCAGGACCAGCACAGTCTAACCTCTGCATTCATGACCTGGACAACAGGCCAGACCCTCAGCAAAACTGGGAGAAGTGGGGGGAAGGTACTGCATGCACAGTAACCTCAGTGGGCTGCAGAGATGGCCAGAGAGGAACATCACACAGTCCCACAAAGGAAAGTATGAAGCTCTGAACCAGGAAAAGGAATGACCCCACACACCCAAGCAGGCTGGGGATCAAGTAGGTGGAAAAGAGCTCAGCAGAGAAGGACCTGGGGGTCCTGGTGAACAACAATTTTACTGCAAGCCAGCAATGAGTCCTTGCAACAAGGAAGGCCAACAGTATCCTGGTGCTGTGGCAGGAGGAGCATTGCTAGGAGGCTGACAGCAGTGATCCTTGTCTTCCACACAGCAGTGGTGAGGCCTCATGTGGAGTGCTGTGTGCAGTCATGGCATCCCAATGCAAGAGAGACGTGGACTTACATGGGCAAGTCAAACACAGGGCCATAAAGATGACTGAGGGATAGAAGCAAGAGAAGGCCTAGAGAGCTGGGACTGTTCAAAGTGAAGAAGTCTCAGGGAGCTCCTTTTCAGTGTTTAGGGGAGTAAAGATATCTGATGTAAGGAAGTAAAGAAGTGGGAGCCAGTGACATGACAAGAAGAAGTGGGCACAAACAGAAATACAGGAAATAAAAATTAAAATACCCCAAACCATCTTTCTTATGGTGAGACTGGTCAAACACTGGAAGAGGTTGCCGAGAAAACTTGTGGAGTCTCTATCACTGGGGAGATTCAAACTCAAATGGTCATAGAGCTCTGAGTAACCTGCTGCTGCTGACTGTGCTTTGAGCAGGGGAATTGATCTAGAAAAATCTTCAGAGTCCCTTCCTATGTTATCCTTCCTGTGAGTCCGTGTATGTTTAAGTGTAGTTTAAAAGGGCAGATGAAAAAGCAGAAAAATAACATTTTGGTTTGGCTTTTCTATGCTTAACTTCTAGAGTGAAATTTTAACTATGTAGTTACACTGGTCCATGTACTCCATTCACCATTTGTGCTAGAATCAGGAGCAGATGGGTTGACCTCTCTTTCATCTGATGTCTAAACCTCATGTTTGTTTTGGAACTATATCTCTTTCCAAAATTAAACAAGGGAATAGAAAATCAAAGTCACCTACTCTGCCCTATAAAGTACTATAATAATATAATGGTGGCAGGGAAAGGAGAACAAGGGTTCTAAAATGTTAAAACTTTCTTTCTTGTAACACTGACATAAATGAAAATTATAACACCATTAAATTAAAATTATCACAGATTTTACTTCACCAACTATACAGTTTTAGAGTATAAAGAATATTGCATTATTATCAAAGATACAGACAAAACACACATGACATTTTAGGGGATTTAATGTAGTTAAACTTATGCAAAAGCTGTTGTAAAAAAGAACAATTTGATACATTTAAAATGGCTGAAGCAGAAATAATTTTAATTTACTATCTGCATTGGGACTAAAACCAAAACATTACCACAGCAGGTTTTTTGCTGCATATTGACCTCAAGGGCAAAGTAGTTGGTCTCATCACTAACAAGAAGGAAATAGCGTAGAAAGGTGTTTGGAAAGTTCACCACTTTCTAATGGTTGATATTTCATTGTCGCCCTTTAACTCTGCATGTGGGTCTATGACTACTTAAAGGGAGACCACATACAAATAATCATAAATAACAGTTCAGAATAAAATTAAATATTCTGTAAAGACTAAGCAAAAATGTGATCCATGTTGCTGAGGCAAAAAGTAGGGCTAGAACTGACTTTTTACAAGAGACTAAGTTCTGTACCTGAGCTGAAGCCTGCACCCTCGAAAATATCAGAAAATCTCTGATGAAGATTCCTAGCCAAACACGGCTGTGATTCATAACTAACAGTTCTCATGGTCAGTTTTAGATAGCAACAGGGGAAGGCAAGAGAAAAAAGAAACCACCAATTATTCGACTAGTTCTCAAATGTACTTATAAATGGAATTTATTTTCTTGAAATTCAATATTTTATTTCATTTACAGTTTGCAGCTATTAAATATGAGGCAGTTGCTGTGTGAGCTGTTCCAGTACACACAGCTGCATTAACAGCTAGCTACAAACACATTTTACACTAGTGGGTACTTTCAAGAACCAAATGTCTCTTCAGGAAGTTTTACCAGCAACTTTTTTTCATGTGCTTATGCAGTTTCAGCAAATTCGGTATGTTACTTTCCACATACATGCACTTTTTTCTGTCTCTGCTGCCTTAAAACTAATTTCCACTCATCTGTGGGGCAACACTAACAAAGACACTTCCATCTGTTCCTCGACAGGATTTGCTATCCTGTAACTGTTGACATGTAAAGGGCATTTTCTATTTTGATTGGACATTAATTGTGCTTTCTTTGGATTAAGCATTTTAAACTGAACTATGAAATAGTTTTAAATATATAGGTCATAGCAATTATTGTGTTATTTATATTACTAAACAAGTCTGCAGCAGATGGCCTCCAGGGCTCTGGCCAGAAGAACCTAACTCCTGCAGATTTATTTGGTGCTTAGAGATACTACCAACTAACTCCTCAAACCTGCTTGAATGCCATTGTGCCTCTCATTTGATGCCAGCAAAAATATTCCAGGCTTATTTGTTTCAGCACCAATATTCCTCAAGGCCTTCCTGGTACCTGGCTATATAAAATGTTCCTACTTGGGCCATGGGTCAGAAGCCATGCCCCTGCAGGAAAATGAAGCAGCACCAGAGACCTTCAGCCATCCAAGGGGCGCAGCCTGGCAACACCTACACTTGTTGGTACTTGGCTCAGTTCTCCTTTCAGAGCTGGGTGGACCACTGTGGCCATTAGACAAAATTGTTATATTGTGTAGGGGTTTTTTCATTCATAAGTGCCTGAAAAATACAAAGAGTGTACTGCAGCCCTCCAGGGTGACTTCTCCATTTCACAAAACATGGAGAAGTGGATGCAGTGTGATGGTATGGGCTGGGTGAGAGTGCAAAGGCCGGTAGGACAGCTCTGGAAGACCACACGAGGTGAAGAACATCATGTTTGGTGGAGGCATTTTCATCCTGACTACTGAGCATGGCTTCTGGTGCAAGTCCATGCCCTGGAATGCACCCAGGACTATTCATCAGAGTGTTCACAGGCCCAGAACAGGGCAATGCTTGACCAATCTGAACAACCAGTGGTTCAGCACTAGAGGACACTCACTGGTCCTGTTTCATGTAGCAGTAAAAACATAACCAGGAAAGTAATGCCAAATACTCATGAAAATCTGACCTCATAAAGCACTACCCCAAGCTTTCATAACATAAATTTTACTTTTTCCCTATGCCTGAATTAAATGAACCCTTAAATGTATTTATTGTATTCCACTCTGATCTACCAACACTTTTTATGTATATGAGCCACTTTAAGACCACTGTTTTCCAGGATACTGTTTGTTTAAGCAAGCCTATGCATGTCCAGAAATTCTGGGACCATTGCTCTATGTTAGATCATTCACATGCTCCAAGTTTTGTGTTTGCTGTACTGTGGCTTTATATATTTAAAAAAAGAAGCACATGAGAGCAATACTGTATACATACATACGTACATACATACATACATATATATATATATATATCTGAGATACATAATGTACAATCTCCAACCAACTTCCAATTACAAAACCTTTTTCAGTTTTATAATACAGGAATACCTACTAAAAGGTTATTGCTGCCATTTATGATAGGAACATAACTCAAAGGCACAAGGTCTGCATGTACTCACACCATTGGGCACAATGAGACAATCAACACTATGTCAAGTTCATTTTTTTCCAAGGAGATGTGGAATAATGACATTTTCATATTTAAAGTTTCCCTTTGCCCATAGACCAGGGCAAAGTGCCTCTTCTGCAAAGTGAAAGACCTTTTTGTGACTTCATTACAGTAACTTACCAACTCCAGTTCATGTCAAATGAAATACATGCATTCATTATTTTAATATCACATGAGCTAACCTGCTGCTGACAAACCAGTTTTATAAACTTACATTTTTTAATAAAATGTACTCTGATCAACAGTACATCAAGCACATATGTACTTCTTTTATATATTCACATTAGACAAATTACATTCTGGAATAAGAAATGACCTGAAGGATTTGATGTGAACCTCAGAAAAAAAAGCAATGTTAGTTGCAAATAGGAACATGAAAACTGTATCAGATCAGGCCAAAGTCCATTCTGTCTTTGACAGCCTCCAACAGTTGTGCCAAGGAAAGGGCAAGCACATTGGGCTACTTCCCTGGTGCAAGCTCTGGCAGAGTGAAGCTCTCAGGGCTACCTACCTGAGCCTTTACAGATTTTAACAGTCACTGATAGATTTTCTTTCCATAAATCTGCCTTATCTTTTTGCAAATTCCTGTGAAATTTTGGAAATCTGTGACATTTTCAATTAAGTTTAAGACTACGTTTTTGTTTTGGAAATGCTGCCTATTAGCTTAATTTGTTTTCCAAAGGTTTTGCATTAGAAATTACAATGAGGAATCACTGTCCATTCAACTTGGTTTCACAAACCACTGTCATTATTTCCCCAAGCTACTTTTCTCATTAGCTTGTCTTCCAACTTCCATTTTACTTTCTACTTACTATGTGGAGGATTTTCAGATCTGTGAAAAATTTTATCACATTTTCTATATCTTTTGTAGATTTATTGTACCCTTTCTGAGAGATAGGAACTGCAGTCCCCAACCAAGCAGAGAGCACATCACCATCACCCAGAATAAGAATCATGACACTCACTTCCCAATGGCTACTAAATATTACCTGATTTTGGAAGCACAAGGTTTTATATTCCATCTAAATTCTCAGCATTATCTCACATCAACATGTCTGTCAGTTTATTGCTCAGTAGGAATCAAGAGGTCCTTCTGCAACCTGACAATTTTTCTTAAATCTAAATAACTCAGTGTGAACAACAGATTTTACTACTCCACTGCCCGCCCCTTTTCCCAGACTATTTATGCCTGTGTTGAACAGTACTGACCTTCAAACTCCTTTGAAGTCCTACCTGTTACACAATCAATTGAAAAAGATGATAATCAATTCCTGACCTTTCTTTTCTACCCTGTCTTTCTACCAAGTATCCACCCATCTGAAGGTTGTAATCTTTATCTCATTGAGCTTATTCACCAGTGCACACCACCAATTCACACACTGAGGTGAAATATTCCATTTTTTGTTTTGATTTTGTGCAAAGTAGGGAGCTTGGTTCTAAGACACAAAAGGCTGGCTCCCCAGTCATCAAAACTTTACACTATTTATATGGTTTAGCCAACAATGCCATCAGCATTACACAATTTTCTCATTAATTAGTGTTCACACCCCTTATATGCTAGGTATAACTCTTGTTTCTCATCATAATTAGTCCACATGCAGAGTTCTTTTCTCCATTTGAGCTGTGAATCTGTTTAGAGTAGGTGGTCAATGAGCTGATTGTCATGATCTCCTACTGCTGGACTTACCTTTCCCTCAGTTACTGCTGAGTTCTGCTGACTTCACTCCTGGTGGCTGTCATCCAGACAGCTCATTCATCTTGGGACTGTCTTCTCTTTTCCTTAAAACAACAGATTATCCAAGCAGGCAATGTGCACAGTGCAATTGCTTAATCATAACTGTCTAGTTATAACTACTGATTAACATCTAAAACAAATTGCAGTTTGAGTCAAATCCTGAGGGACTCAAACCTTGAGTGGCTCAATAAAACATGAATCCTGAATCTTCTAAAAACCTTTAATGAAAACGCTTTCCCAGACCAGGAGGACCAACCATGCCTGGTGCACCACAAGTATTGCCAGCTGGTCAAGGGAGGTGATTGTCCCACTCTGCTCTGCAATGGTATGACCTCACCTTGAGTCTTGTGTGCAATTTTGGATACCACAATATAAAAAAAGATATAAAGGTATTAGAAAGTGTCCAAAGGAGAGCTACAAATATGCTGAAGGTCTAGAGGGAAAGCCATATGAGAGGAACTGAGGTCACTGGGCTTGTTCAGCCTGGAGAAGAGACTGAGGGGAGACCTCATTGCAGTCTCCAACATCATCACGAGGGGAAGCCAAGGGGCAGGCACCAATCTTTCTTTTTCTTGTGACCAGTGACAGAACCGGAGGGAATGGCAAGAAGCTGAGTCATGGGAGGTTTAGGTTGGATGTTAGGAAAAGGTTCCACACCCAGAGGGCAGTTGGGCACTGGGAACAGGCTCCCCAGGGCAGTGCTCACAGCACCAAGCCCGACAGAGTTCAAGAAGCATTTGGACAATGCTCTAAGGCACATGGTGGGATTCTTGGAGCCTCCTGTCCAAAGCCAGGAATTGGATGTGATGATACAGATGTGTCCTTTCCAACTCAGGATATTCTATGATTCCATGTTTCTATGTTCAGTGGCCTGGTTTGCTTTGGCAGATGAGGTCACTTGGCTCCTCCAAAGAGTCCCACAGATTTCTGAGACACCATGTCCCTCCACAGAAAAGAAATGATTCTAATGGTTCTCAAGTGCATTGTATCTATTCCTATTCCACTTCCTCTTGTGTTTTTTATTCTTCCCACTTATTTAATCAACCAATTAAGGTTAATCAACCAATTAAGGTGCATACCAACCTTAAGGACTCCTTTTGAAGCTGCTCAGGTTTTGGCTAGAGGCAGTACTCCTCAGTCCTCCAGCACCTCCTGTAGCATGTGATTACATAGTCCAGCTGCTTCATGCCCGAATCCCTGTGTAACTCCTGAATAAACACCATCCAACCTTGCCAATTTCCTACTATTCAATTTATTTCTTTTTACCTGCTACCCTGGGTTCAACCGGAAACATCTCTTCCAACACTTCTACCCAAAAAGCAGCGTTCTAGCATGAAAACCTCCCTGAGCTCCTCTCTGATAAGCACGGGGTTTAGTTTATTCATTACATCTTTTCTGAGCTCCTTTCACACCTTACCTAGCAGGCATGCAGTCAGGTTCCTGGTGCTTAGGCAAAAAAATTTACTTCTACTTTTATTATCTTCACAGAATCACAGAATCAATTAGGTTGGAAAAGACCTCTGAGATCGAGTCCAACCTATGACCTAACAGCAGCATGTCAACACGGCCATGGCACAGAGTGCCATGTCCAGTCTTTCCTTAAACACCTCCAGGGACAGTGACTCCACCACCTCCCTGGGCAGCCCATTCCGAGGTCTAATCATCCTTTCTGTGAAGAATTTCTTCCTAATTTCCAACCTTAACTTCCCCTGGCGCAGCTTAAGACTATGTCCTCCTGTCCTGTTGCTAGTTGCATGGCATTCTTTAACAAGTTGATCCTCAAAACTTTTTTTTTTTTTTTTTTTTTTGGAGTGGGGAGGAATGTGTGTGCTTTGGTGTGTTGCTACTGACCAGGTGCTCTGGTCCAGTTTCCTCATTTAGATGCAGCTAAGGGAAACATCCTTGGCAGTGCTGGATGACAGCTGGCTCAATATGAACATGCCCCGGTGGCCAAGAAGGCCAATGGCATCTTGGCCCATATCAAGAACAATGCTGCCAGCCAGACTAGGCCCTGGTGAGGCTGCACCTCCAGTAGTGTGCTCAGTTTTGGGCCCCTGATTTTAAAAAGGTCATTGACGTGTTGGAACGTTTTCAGTGAAGAGCAACAAGGCTCATGAAAGGTCCATAAAACATTACGAGGTATGTCTTGTGACGGAGCTCAGGGAGCTCAGGGGGGACCTCTTTGCTCCCTAAAACCACCTGAAAGGAGGTGATACTGAGGAAGGGGGTGGTCTTTTCTACCATGCCTACAGTGAGAGGACCAGAGGAAATGGCCTTAAACAGACTGGGGAGATTCAGATTAGATACTAGAAAAAAATTCTCTGTTAGAGTGGTCAATGCCTGCATTGGATCAGGCTACCCAGGGAGGTGGTGGTGTCACCATCACTGGGGTTATTTAGAAGGTGTCTGGATCTGGTGCCAGGTTTGATGTGATTTAGTGGTTTTGGCCTTATAGCAGCAGCACTGGGCTGATGGTTGGACCGAATGATTCAACTTTGGTGATTCTACAATTCTAGCCTTCAAACATGTTTAAGGATAAGCCTGCACTTCGCTACCCCTTTCTCTGCCATTTTTTAGGAACCCCAGCTCATTTTGCTGTTTCAAAACTACCTATTCCTTTTCTCCTTTGCCAGAATTCCCAAAGAAACAGTGACCTATGAGAAAGAGTGAATGACAGGCAGAAGGAAACCAGCAAGACGCGCGTCCCGGGATGACCTCCCCTCTCGCTCTCCATTCCCAAGGGGCGCTGACGCCGGGAGAGCAGGGCTGGGTGGGAAGGGCTGGAATGGAAGGGTTGGGTGGAAAGGGCTGGCTATGAAGGCCGGTCCCCTCCCTCAGGGGGGTCGCAGCCGCCGCCCTCACGGCGCGAGCGGCGGGGGGCGGGTCG
>WBNO01005165.1:42640-58635 GCA_013400575.1 Peucedramus taeniatus | reverse complement strand
GGGGCCCTGCCCGCCCTCCCCTGCCTCCCCGTCCCTGTGCCGGGTCCGAGAGCCGCCCCGAGCCCGCGGGCGGTCACCCCCCGCCGCCGTGCGGGGCTGAGCCGGAGCCTCGCCCAGCAGGGAGGTGCCGGCAGCCCGGCTGTGTCGGGTGTCAGGGCTGTAACAGACCTGTTCCCCCGAATAAAGCTTGTGAGCTCCAGGCGTGTGCTTTAGGATGGACTGACAGATCCCGTGCAGAAAGAAGCGCTTCGTGCGTGCTCCCTTGACTTGTTTTGTCATGGAGGAGACTTCATGAAACGAGTTCTAAGTGGTGTCTCCTTTTCCAGAAAATAACTGAGGTGATGCTATTTGTGGTGTTTTTTCTGTGTGTTAGCACTTGTTCCTGTGAAGCATCTCTCGGAGCTGAGTGATGCTTGTTATCTTGGTGGCGTGTTTATAACAAGAAACGAAGGAAAAGCCTGTGACCTGAAGGGCCTATAAATAGGAAAAGAGAAAAATAAGATGATAAATTCTTAAAAGCTAGAAGTGAGATGAGATTTTTTTTTTTTTTAAGTGGAAATGGGCGTAGTTTAGTAGAGGAGGTACTGGTTTGGAAAAGCAGGGAGTCCTGCAGGCTCACACCCTCGTTCGGGAACCTGCTGTGTGTCGGGTTTGCTGCCACTGCTGGTCCCAGGGCATCGTCATTGTCAGCACCACCTTCACGGCTGTATTACTGCACAGGAGAAGAGGTGCCTGTGCCAGACAGGGTGAGCAGCAGGTTCAGGAAGCAAGTAAATGCTGGAATGGAAATGTGCAGTGAATGAAATTAGGATAATAATGAAGGGCTATTTGAGGCATGACAGTTGTTGAGAGCTTTTTTAGTGGTAAGGTTTTTGTTGCATTGCAAAAATGAAGAAACAGCTTATTTTCTTGCAACTTAACTATAGTAATAAAGCCTTGAATGGCTTGAATGATGCACACACTTATTTTTTTAGGTGTTGTATACTCCTGGCCCTCTGGGACCTTATGGTGCCCAGTTAAGGCCTGAGAGTCCATCCACGTGGGCCTGTGTCAGAATCTGGATGTGAATCTGTATTCTGTGTGTCTCAGAGACTAGAAGCCTTTAATTACTAATTGTGATTATTGCAGTTTCTTATTTTCTTGTTCTTCAATCATATTCTTCCTTATGATGTCAGTGAGGGAAGTGGTCTCACATTTACAGACCTGGGTAAGCGACGACACTAAGACTTTGTACTCTCCATCATGGAATTACTACATGGTTTATATCAAAGCAGTCAAAGTCAGTGATTTTTTTATGAATTTTGGACAGCACCCTAAGCAGATGCCTGTGAAAAAGGCAAGCATGTATGATTCTTTACCTAGTGCCACTCTGTGAGTATCCACTCAACTTGCAATAAAGTGCAGTCCAGGAACTTTCTGGAATAGATGTGCTGAGGTCTTAAAGAGCTACTGTGAATTTCTCCATCAACTCATCCTTGCCTTTGACCCATAGATAACTCTACTTTTCCAAACATCCAGCCTCAAGTAGTTCTGTAGGTCAAAAATCCATGAACTCACTAATGTCTGTTGGTTTTCAACACACTTTCTGCTACTTCTACATAGAATTATCTGTTTCAGTTGATTCACTAGGACAATTACAATAAATTGTGTATGTGTAATGGTAAAACAAAATTTCCAATATGACTGCCAAGCCAAAGAACTTATCAGTAAATTTGACAAGATTTACCCTGCAGGTTCCTAATTGTACTGTTTTCAGTGCTGGTTTTTTTTTTGTTTTTAATTGATAGCTTTGATTTCTTTTAAATGAAACTTTATTTTTCCATTCTTGTGGTTTGTTATAATGAGGGCACCTTGTCTGGAAAAAGGGGGGGTCCCGATTTTGGATCATGTCTACTAGGTTATTTTTATTGAGTATTAGAATCAGAACTTCAAGGTTTCAGCTTTAAACCATGCTGTGTATGCATTTGTACAGAAAACATGCTTGCAGGATATGAAGGACAGGTAATTTTCACTTACTTAATTCAGGCATGCTCTTAATAGCAATGTGACTGTGTGTTTTCTGCTCCTGACAAACTGCTGTGTAGACACTGAGTTCCCAGTGAAATGTTTGACAAGACTGGATTCCAGCTGACATGTTGAATGATGACATTTAGGTGTCTTGTGATGCTTGTAAACAGCAAGCCCTGTAAACAGGTTATAGTGGGGGAAGTAAATTATTCTGGTAAAATATTTTTCTGGTAAAATCCTATCATGAATATTAGGAAAAAAATGTGTAATATGAAATGTCTGAGCTTAAAGAACAATTAAGCGTGAAACAAATCAAGGGTTTCACACTGAATACAAGCCTGACTACACAGTCACTGGTGAAATGAGTGAGAACTGCTTGTTTAGCTCACTGGGGTTGCACAACCACCTCATGTAGTGTGACAGCACCTTGTTTATATCTTTATATGTTAGGTAATCCTGATGTGCCAGAACAATGTCTAACCAGCGATGCTACAACTTCAGGTTTGGCAGGGTTTCTTTCATCATGATCCTTGTTTCTTTCTTCAGTATCTTTGCTTCCTCTTGCTGCTACCATGCTGTTCACTTGGTTCTTTCCTTTTTCCATCTCATCTATGGCTTCTGTTTAGATTCTGTTCCCATTGTCCTTTGTTTAGACCAATTCTTTATTCAAATCTTTAGTTTTTAAAAAAACCACTTGTGGTACAAACTTTTTGCGGAGTCTAAAATTTGGAATGATTATCAGGTGATAATTGGGTTCTTATTTGAAGCTGTGATGAGCACAGGCTTTGTTCCTGTATGTATTTGTTCAAAGTCATGAGTTATCAGCATTTAGTAGAGTTATCTTGATGGGAGGAGCTGGGTCCTTGTGCAAAATGCTGTAATAGAGTAACTTCAGGGGTTACTGGTGTGGTGAGGAACAAGCTGCAGTTTTCCCAGCATGGTGAATTGTCTTTGGATCCTCTTGTGACTAGAACTGCTGGTCTTTATGTGAGAGCAGTGGCATGTGCAGGCCTTTCTGCAGCACTGGTTCTGGAGAAACCTTCTGTTCCTGCACCACTGTGTCCAGCCTGGCTGTTCAATTCCCTGTCCTGCCCTCCTGATGAGCAGAACCAGTGCTTCTTACTGGGAAGGACTCAGACTCCAGGCCTCATATCAGTAGTACAGACAATTAAATTGCTGTAGTGACTCAGAAGGGGATCTAATGCTGGTGTTATTCATGTCTCCTGATCATTGGTTCTCCTGTTTGACTTCTATGTCCTTTGCACAGAGCTCCATACAGTCTGCTTCAGTTTGTTTTCATGTCTCTGCTTGCTGTGCCTTCCTAACCTGTTTAGGTGAGTGGATGAGTATCAGAATGTACAACTGCTGCAGGAAACATGAGGAGGTGGTGAGCAGCAAGCAAGGGTTGAGGGGTTACTGGAGAATGCAGCTGTGACTTGAGTAACTCAAACTGTGAGTCGATGGGATTTTGACTAATTCTTTTATGTCCTCATTAGAAAGCAAGAAAACCAGCAGCAGCTGGAGAGCTAAGCTGAAGGTGGGATAAACAGTTGATGTATGAACATATGCAAGTTGAAATAATAAAATGAGAAGAAAAAGGTGTTTTGAATTTGGGGCATATTTTAGGTTAAATGAGAATAACTAACATGGAAATATGGAAGAAACAAAGAAATAAGGGATAGTTCTGTGGGGAGAGTTATGCTGAACAGCATAGGAAAGAATGGGGGAAGCCAGATCAAGGACAGTGGGATGTTAATTGTACTTGTGGACTTTTTAAAATAAATTGATATCTGCTTCTTGCTAGTATTCATTATGCTCTTTGAACTTCACATTACTTGACAAGTCAAAAAAAAGAATAGTGCTCTCCATGAAGTAGTGAATCTTATTCTGATAGGAGGTGGAAAAGGAGTTATTGAACATAAGGTGAAATAGATTTGCTTTTTTCTGCTTTTGCCTGTTATTATTGCTGCTGAAAGATGGACATTTCTTCAAACGCTTAACTTCTGGGAGTTGTGGTTTAAGTGAATATGTAGGTTGCTGTTACTTTAAATTGCTGCATTTTTATGTTTCATTAAATGTTGGGCAGATTACCTGTATTACTTAAACATCTGTCCAACAGAAATGTGGGACCTGTAGTTCTTTTGATGTAGGAGAAAAAATAAAAGTATAGAACATATGGCTGAAGAGCCAAATAGTTTTTGGCTTTTTTTTTTTTTCTTTCTTTTGAAAAGTTCTCATTTTCCCTAGGAATAGCAGGAACCACATGGTAAAGAAGTATCATCTTTGTTTGGTGAGCAAGTGGTTTTTTCCCAAATTCTTAGACCGCAAGCAGGCTTATTTGCATGTATATGTTTCCTCTCTCTCAATGCTATTTTCAGTTTCTTCTTGTCTATGTGTCCTTGATAACCTGTTCCTTCACTCTTTTTTTTTAAGCATATTTTGATATTTCTCTCTCTCCTTTGAATGAATACCCTGTGAAAGGCCATGTCTTCTTCCCCATAATTCACATAACTGTTCACTTTTGAACATGCTTTGGTTTGTGTGGTGGTTTGTGCTGAAGTTTAAAGACCAGGGATGTTTCTTCTCTCTGTATCCAAACATAAGCATAACAGGTTCTTGTTCATGAAGTATAACATTCCCACCTCTAACTTCAGCCATGTTTTAACCCAGTCTGTAATCATGGTGTTACATTTCAGTTTGCCCAGTGCCTCCCAAAATACTGATGTTCAACATAATTCTGATAAAATTGCATACTTTGCAAACTTTACTGTATTTGTGACAATTTTCTCATACTATCCATTCCAAAGTGATTTATTCTCCTTTTGACTTTCTAATGCAATGGGCAGCTGGGAAAGTTTATTTACAAGATTCTCTTGACATGAGTCTGCTGTGTCTTTCAAATTTGTTGGTCAGAAGAGAGCTGACAGTTTTTTTTCCCCCTGGAAACCTTTCTTACCATGTAGACATTGTACTTCAGCAGCAGCTTTTCATGTTCTTTCACATAGATACTCTATTTGACTGAGGTTTTGTTAACATTGCAGTTTAGTCTCAGAATATAAAGTATATTTATTATACTTACATGTTATTCATGCCTACCACCTTCTGTTTATTTCCGTGTGAGATTTCAGTTTTAAAAGCCCCATTTTTTCTCTGGATCCAGTACTTTACTGCAGTATTTGGAGGGAAAGTGGTCTTTGAAAGTTACTTTATTTCACCAGTAAATTTCAGTAGTGTATACAAATGAACAGCTTTTTCTTCCTTTGAGACTAAAAGGTTTCCCAAAATCCCACTTTCTGTTCTGGAAAATGCTTCATATTACATCAAATTAAGCCATCCTATTTTCTTTCATGCAAATGAAACCATCATTACTTCCTCGAGTAGATTTGTTTCTTTAAGCAACATCTTTCTTGCTCATGTCATTTTAGGTCATGGACATTCTTGGCTTTATCATCAGGCCTACATATTGACTGGGAAATTGTGAATTTGCTGGGAGAATAGCTACCACTTTCTTGTAATCTGTGGGATTTCCAACCTTAATTATCCTTATGAAGTTACTTTAAGAAAAAACAAACCAAGACAAAAAACTTATACTCGTTTGTGGTAATTTTCATGTTGGTAGCTCTCAACAGTTCAAAAACAGTTCACTTTTGAAAAAGTGAAAGTTACCATCTTGGTGTGATTAAATAGATTGACAGGACATGCGTGATATGTAGGACCTCCTCCACTGTATCCTGAAATGTGTTTGATAAAACATACTCCACTTTTAGAAAGCCATGTCTTTATTCTTTTGGATACATTTGTAGTGGCCGGTGTTGTGTGAAGCCTCAGGGACCCTCGGCCACGCCAGGATAACTTCTCAGGGTTTCCTCTATGGTCACTCTGACTCAAGTCCTCTCTGTTTCTAACCAAGTGTTAAACTGTGATAGCAAATGGAGGAGCTTTGATCTGGCTGGTAATAAAGGACATGGACTCTGCTCTTGGAGCACTGGGCAAGCATAACTGGGGTTTTGTGACCTTTGTTAAGCTGGAGGTCAGTGATCGCCAAAGGAGGAAGAGACC
Source organism: Peucedramus taeniatus (assembly GCA_013400575.1). NCBI lineage: Eukaryota > Metazoa > Chordata > Aves > Passeriformes > Fringillidae > Peucedramus > Peucedramus taeniatus. The sequence continues at coordinate 52,569 of WBNO01005165.1, read as the reverse complement.
AGGCACCAAACTTAGAGCGTTGTTGCCGGAGCTGTAGTGAAACTTGTCTGCTTGCTGACTGTTAAATGCTGTAGACTACCAGCTGATGCTTTCAGGGCTGTGACTCCTTTCATAAAGGTTGCCAGCGTGCCTGATCCCCACAGAAGTCTTTCATTTGCTTTTTCACCTTCGTGAGAGTAGTGAGGACGTCAAGGCCAAGAATACTGTAGTAGTTCTATTATGATAATTAACAGAGCTCTTTTTTTTAAAGTCATTAGTACATGCTGAACTTCTTAAAGCTAAAACTTGCAGTGACATATGAAGATTGGTTAAAAGTTATGGTGGGCCTTCCTAATCCATTTTCCCAGGATCATCTTATCTGTTGAATAATTTTGCACCAGACCAATATATCATTGTGGGATCTGAAAATGTTTTCTGATTTCTTGATTCCTTAACTCCAAAACTCTTTCAAATTATTCATGTCAGAGCAAAGCACCTTTTTGGAATAAGGTTGGTGGGGAATCCATCTGTTCCTGATTTGAGTCCTCAGATGAATCTTTCCAAGCTAACAATTTTTTGATTTGTGAGTCCTGTCTTGCTTTGATGAATAGCTGTCTCAATAATTGCTTTTACAATGTTGGCAGTGACATGTACACTTTGTCTGATACAAAATGGATACCCAGAAGGTATTTTCCCTGCATCCAGAGCCCCGGGACTGTGCACACTTTATTGGCCATTGCTACAAGATTATTAATGGTAATATCATGTTACAAGGTCTTGCAGGTAGATCCAGTTCTTAAAACTAGGTTTCTTCCTCCTTAGGTCTTTGCACAGTCCCCCATGTGTTGTCTCTGAACAAGGTTCAGACTTGAGAAGTGATACCAGTTTTCATTCTGCACTTTAGCTTTTTATCATTACAACCCTAAACATGAGTAAGCTGTACCCCATTCCCACATATGTCACTGATATTTTTATACAGTCATCAGTGAAATTCTTCTGGCAGTTTTACTCCTTCAGAGAGTGGCAAGGGGAATGACCCAGGACCAAAACAAATTGAAGGCATTGTATTGGTAGCTCATCAGGTGATCACTGAAAACAAGGCTTCCTAATTACTTAACTGGTTTTAGAGGAAAGCAAAATTTATAATTTTATATAGTTACGTTGCTTTGTTTGATGTGTCTGTAGTGTTAATTTTTTGGCTTTGTTCATTTTTACAAATAATGCCTAACAGCTTTTATTGACTAATTCAGAGCTAGTGTGAAAGGGGCTCGTATATGACTTTGACAGAGAATTGTACTGGAAAGTACAATGAAGAAATGTTTCATTTTTATGTGCTACTGGCTGCTGCTGCTTTTCTTGCACAGAATTGGTCAGGATTTGTGACTGATGTCACAACAGCTTGCAAAGTCTTTGGCCTGTGTTTATTGTTTTCCCTGAGAAAATCTGGCATCCATTGTTTGTTGTTTGTCCAGATAAATCTTTGATGAGATCTGGGCATCGTGTGTCATGTCATACCTCATCTCTCACATCATGAAATCCCCACTTCCCTTGTTCCTCTTTGCAGTTTTCTTACCAGGTCGGTCTGTCCCTTTCTAGTTCCTAGCTATGAGTATGTAGGTTCCAATCTGCAGATCAAAGAGCTTACGTCAGGTCTGGATAATTCTCCTGTGGGAATAATGTTGTAGAAATTGTCAGAGCCTTAGTGTAGAAGGCAGCTGAAGGAATCTTGCTATTTTGCCAGTTATTCTTTTACATTCTGGTGTTGAATTCAGTCACATAAAATCACCTATTTGGGCAGAGTTTCTTTTTTATTTAACCTGGTACAGTTAATCAATGGAATGCATCTACTTCAGTTTCCTATATTTTTGGAGGACTGGTCTAGTTTAGATTCCTTTTCTCTGACCTAAATACTTAGTTATTGTCATGGACTGTGTTCATGAAACTGCATTTACTAAGGTACTAGAATACTTGTTTGAGATCCTTGTTGTACCTCCTGCTTTATTTTTTTCTGCTGTTTTAGGGCCATAAGAATTGTAAACTGTTGATTTGTGGGAAACTCTGGAGAAAACTTAGTCCATCCTTCTGTGGAGATCAAAATTACTGTTTTGTCCAGCTGAGTCTTAAAAACTTCCAAGAGACATTCCACTGCCTTCCTAGTGATCATCCATTGCCTTCTTAGCAACTAGTTTTTTATGATGCCTTGGAGTGTCAAGACACAACTTGTGGCTGTTGCCTCTTGTTTTACCATCTTCCATTACAAAGAAAGGTTTGGCCATGCTGCTTTTTTGGAGGTCTCCTTCAAATGGCTCCAGGTTGCTATTTGATTACAGCATGGGAGACTGAAAAAGCACCTTCAAAAAGCTTTTCCTCTAGCATAGTTATTTACTTGACCCTCCCAATTTTCCTTGTGTTCTTGATGTGGTGGGGTTCAGTGTTGCAGGTATGTTTCTAATGAAAGTCCTGAGTTTTACAGGCTCCAGTATTGACCCAAGATTACTTGACAGCTGGCAGACAGTAGTTGATTATCTTTTAAGCTTGTTCAGTTACTTTTCAAGCTATGCAAGTCAGTTTATTCAGCCTGCATTTCCTTTGCCTAGAAAGGAGACTGCACTGGGAGACAGTGCCAAAATTCTTAATAAGGCAGTGTGCATTACATTTACATATTTTCTTTCATTCTTGTAGCCACGTATTTTATAATTGAGGGCAGTTGCAGTGCTTAGCATGGTTTGTTCATGGCACACTGGTCTCTTATTCTGATTAACATCTTTTCCTTTATGTGATCAGAGGAACTTACACAGTACGTGCTCCTGTGATTTTTCCTGTGGAGTCAGCTGAGCCAGATCTGCCTGTAGTGCCTTGGGTGCTCTTTCTTGCCTTATCTGCTGGAAAGTGGCTATGATTTTAAATACCTTTTCATCCTCAAGACCTCTGCTGATTTACAGTGGTTTTTGATAAACAGCATCTTTGGAATTGACACTTTATGGTGTATCTAGCCCAGTCTCATGAATTTACAGGCATCCAACTTTCTAGGTTATCCCTAAGATGTAGTCCAGGTCCTTCCTCAAAAAGGTCAAAGCAGGTCAGGTTGCTGAAAGCATTGTCCAGTTGGAGATTGTCTTGCCTTTCAGGGCAACTTGCATTATTTGATAGTCCTAATTGTGCATGTGGGGGAAACCTTTGTTATTGGAATTTCCTTCACTGCAACTTTTGACTATTTTTTCTTGTCCTTTGGACGTGCATCACATGCTTCAGCATCCGTATCATCTAGTTGGCTTTCTCTAGTATATTGATGTCTTGCTTGTCTGAGGAGTCCAAAACTGGACACAGTTCTCCAGATGTAGTCTTTCCAATGCCAAGCAGCAGAAAATAAAAAAGTTCCAGGATTGCAGGCTATTCCTTGTGCAGCTTTGTATACACTTGAGCTTGATGGTTACAGTGGCTCAGTACTGGCATATTTTCAGCTTGCTAATCATTTGTGTCTTTTTTGGAAAGCCACTTCCTAGCTTTTGAGCCCCCAGCCTGTGTTGCTGCGTTGGGTTGCTGAACTCTTGGTGCAAGACTTTCTATTGGCTTGGCGTTCATGTAGTTCCCAGCTTTCCAGCCTGTCAGGGTCCATTTGGATAGCAGCCCTGTCCTTCAGTGTTTCAGTTGGTTTGTCTTCCTCCCCCTGACATTTTGCAGGACCCTTCTGAGAGTGGCTCCTGTCCTCTGTGCAGGTGTTCAGTGGAGACACTGGACATTATTGGCCAATACTGATCCTTGAAAGACATCTCTGGTACATTAATTGTTGTTTCATGTTCTTGGGTACAACTTCGAGTGGGATTTTTTTTTTTTATATCATTTTCTGTGAGCTGAGATGAGGTTGTCTGGCCTAGAGCTCCCTGGACACTCTAAACACAGGCATGGTGGTTGCCTTTTTTTGCAGTTTCCAGATACATTTCCCCCAGCACTTCCATGTTCATCACTAAACCATGTCCCCAAGGGTCACATCTACACATTTTTTAACACTTCCCAGAATTCCACCACTCTCCTGGGTAGTCTTTTCCAATGTCATTGTGACTTACCAGAAAGGATAGAGAGTGGCCTCACAGTAGCCTTGGCCATGGACACCCTGGGGTGTGTCTCTTATGATTTTGTGGAACCTTATATGTCATATCTGCTGCAGTGGTCCTTTCTCCTTTATTTTTGTTTCACCATTATTTTATGCAAGCTACCTTTGCCTTGTGGTTATCAGTGCATCTTTCACTACAGCATCATGCTTCAGAATAGGTACACCAACCTGTTTGTCCTGTCTTTTGATTGAATAGTTTATATGCCAGATATCAATTTACTTACTCTGATTACATTATGTGGGGCTAGTCTGAGTTTGTGGTAACTCTTTTATTGAACACTCTTTAAGTGTAGATCAAATTTTGTTATTTCCAAGTTATCTTTGAAATAAAATGTCAAGTCCAAGTAATAGTGTAGGATGGAGCAGTTAAAATATGTTATCAGGAAAGAGGCATAAATAATTCCAGGAGACCCCTAAATACATGTGTTGGTTTCCAGGTGCAAGTGTATGTCTTCATATGTTTTCACTATAGGCTTTGCTAACCAGGAGAGGACTTTTCTAATCCTGAGGTGGCAACCAAGAAACTAATCCCACGATTATTCCCCTAATCAGTTCATGTGCTGACACCTAAGGCTTTGTATCCTGTAACAGGAGTTTGTTTTCTGGTAAACACCTACGTTAAGGGTGTGTTAATCTAGAGCTAAAGCCCTGTGAATTGAAACCCATATTTTGATATTCTGAGAGAAATTTTGATACTAGATTAAGCACTCTTGACAGAAGCTGCATTTCTTGTAATAATTTTCCTGCATATGGTTAGAGAATTTATGTGCAGGGGTTGAAGAGAAGGAAGAAAATACTGCTTAGAATGTAATAAGGTCTGATTTCCTAGGTAGATGCATATCTTTGAGTCTCGTTACTTTTCTCCATGATAACTCATGAAACTGCCACCAGTCAAGTTTATCCTTCTGTCTCAACATTCTTGGAGCTACTGTGGCACAAACCGTGCTCTCTGTGGGCTGACAGAGCCTGTAGGAACCTCTTCTCTCAAAACCTCTGCCTGTTAAATCTGTTTGGAAATTGATAGACCATCTTATGGTATTTCTAGGGGAAATGCAGGCAATTTGTGCCAAAGATAGATGCCTGTAATAGAAATACTGTTCTTCAAAGCTTCATTTCGGAAGGAGGAAGGTGATCCAGAGGTATTTTTGGCTATTACTGCTTTCATCTTGAAACAGATCTGAATAGTATTCTGGGAGAATATCCACTATCTTTTCCCTGGTTTTCTCTTCTGTCCATTTTTATTACCAAAGGCCATAAAGTTGCAAATTAAAAACCTAACAACAAATAAATAAAAATCCCTCAGACATTATATAGAGCTAGTTCATTTTTATTACCAGAGGCCATAAAGTCACAAATTAGAAACCTAACAATAAATAAATAAAAATCCCTCATATATTATATAGAGCTAGTACAAGGAAGCCATTTGGGATTGTGTCAGGCAGTTTTTCAGATAACCATTCCTTCTCTAGTGTGCAGTCTTCCTTTCAGGTACTGCAACACTGTGTGTTTTTGAAATTAGAAGTTAAGTTAAAGACTGGACCAAAGCTACAACAGCAGGTCTGTGTGAACCTGAAAATCCTCCCACGCCAGTCCAAAATGTATTGCTGAGTTTTCTGTTCTCATTGCTTAACTTCTGACTTTAACATTGCAAATACTTCTTCTGAATGAAGACTTGTCAGTGGGATTTCCATTTAGATTTGTTGTGTGAAATCAATTCAGAATGAAAATATGCAACAGATTTTATCCGTTCATGATGAGAAACTTTGTCCAAAACCTACTTTCTTGGGTAAGAACTGGTTACTTTTGCTTCTTGGATTATAAACACCTCAGAAAAGGGGTGACAACTTATGTTTACTGTGGTTGTTAATGTAACTGGATTTCTTTGTTGAAACTGTTATTGGCTTCTTTCAGCTTTAAATAATGAAGAAATACAAGCAGGGATAATGCACTAAAAATGTACCTCTTTATAGTTTGGCAAAATGGACTTTAACTTACATTTCAGTCACTACAAGTTAGATAATAACATGGCAACATAACTACAGTAGTAGTTACTACTACTAACAAAGTAGTAAAGGTGCATTATCATTAAAAGAACTTCTTTTTGGGGGTGCTGGGGTGAAGTGGGCAGATGGAGGTACAAGGTTTCATCCAGAGAATTGTTCTGTAATTGACAGTATTAAAGAACATTTCTCCCTTCCCTCCAGAAGTGTTTTGTATTTTTACTAGATTCAGTTTTTCTTAAGGTGGTACTTGTTAGTTCAAAACAAAACATTTTCTGTCTTTTCTGCATTGGTTGTTCTTTACCTCAAACTTTTCAAAACCCCAGATTAAAACAGGGGAAAGTAAGGAAATGTTGTTTCTTCACGTGTACTTTTCTAATGTTGTCAAGTTTCATTACTTCAAATTTCAGTCAGATCTGTTCCTTTTAAGTTGTGTAGCACTGAGAATTTTTCAGTGACTATTAGGGAAGGTAGTGCTCCCCCTCTTAATAGTACAGCAGACCTTGTAGATCTTTCAGGCTTTAGTTTACATGCCTGAAATTTCACAAACTGACTAGGAAATAGAATTTGTGTCCTTGTACTCAAAAATGAATAGTCCTTTTTCACTAAGCAAAAAGAGCTGAAAGACCTAAAGTTTTTTTTAATTATGCTTTTGATGGTTAAAGGTCATGGTGTTATGCTGCAATATCAGTTTTATTATGAGGCACACAGAACTTGCAAAGACATTCATGCACTAGTTCTGTTTGTTTGGTATTTTTTAATTTGTTTGCCTTCAAACAGGTTTCAGATTAATCTTTTCAGTGGACAGTATGAACAAGAAATTTAAAATTATTTGCCTTTAAGGTAGAATAGAACTTATTGTCCAGTTCAACATTTTGTATTTCTGTGACAGAAACTGAAAGATGCTTTCTCTCATATAGTAGCAACATGTAATCACCTTCTACAACCCCTTCAAACATCAAATACTGAACTGAGCCTCAGATTACTAGATATGACAGCTATTGGGGGAGGGATGGTTTGGCTGAGTTTTTTTGCAGTTATTCTGCGGGAAGGCATAATAGCAAAGAGACAACTCTGTAATATTGACCTGTTCTAACAGTATCTTACTCTGCTCAACAGCAAACATGAGGTCGGGGTCAGAAGAGCCAGTCCCCTCACATGAAGAGTTTATCTACTGCTGTGGAGCTGCTACCCATGTCTTAAAGTGTGGTCCCTGGAAAGATCTCTCAAAAGATGAAAGTAAAAGTCTACCCAGGCTCTTGTTCATGATTATTCCTGGTAAGGGTCTTTTTTTTGTTGAAATCTAGAAGTTTGTTGATTGAAAGAGGTATGTCCAGTTTAATTTTCAAAAATCTCACTACCTGAGTGGTAGATTTTGGTTCGTGCACATGGCCAAAAAAACAATAATATTGCAGTGGTGAAATTTCTTTATTACATTCGATTGCTGCTGCTGCCTTCATTTTTAACAGTGCCAGAAGGCAGCACTTAGGATGTCTTACTCATTTTCTTCATGGTGGTGGTTTACTGAAAGCTTTGTGAGTTTTTGTTTGTTTTCATTGCTCTTCCATTTATCTCTTGCACCTTGAAGTGTTACTGCAATGTCAGGTGTGTGCCAACTGACAGATGAAAGTTACAGTATTTGAGGAAAAATTCTAGATCCAGTCGTTTCTATAAGTTGGTTTTTTTAATAGTAAAAGTTTTTTAACTTAGATTTTTGGACATGAATTTTTATGCTGACCCTCTTGAAATCACTGAATATTGTACAGTTCTTCATTATATTTAAATGTGGCTATCGTAAAATGAGAGCTCTAAACTTGCATTTGACATATGATAAAATTAATGGGGAAGTCTAATTTTGTTGAAGTCTAGCAATGAACTGTAGGAGTTCTGTCTTAAGCAAAAGTAGAGCTTGAACCCAGTCAAGCACAGATACTGTGATTCTTTCACCACCTTACAGTTTGCAGATTTCTAATGCTTTCTATTGTTTATTTGGATGTACTGGATACTGTTGTTATTTCTCCCAGAATGAGTGGTGCAAATAATGACTTTTCTGAGTATCCACGACTTTGGTTCACTGTTAGTGTACCTAGTTGCTGTTTATGGGACTATGTGTGGCTTAGTCTTTACTTAGTGGTGAAAGAGAACACAGGTGCAATTTTTCAGAGGTTTTTTTTTCAGTGTTTTGGAGGGCCCATGGAATATTTTATGTTCATTTCCTTGGGCACAGTGGTTTTATGCCTTTGCCTCCAGGAGTTAATAGTAACTTTTTAAGCCACTGACAGTGAAGCTTAAATTCTTTTCTTAACTGAAAAGCAGCAGCCTTCTATGGGTACATCTTGTTCCTGTTTTGTGGGGAATAACCTTTTAAACCAAATACACTATGCACTATCTCTTCAGTACCTCTCTGAAGGTACAAGCTTGATTTCATGCTTTTCAACTGCTGCTTTCTCTCTGTCAAGGCATTTGTGGAAGGTTTAATTGAACAGCTAAGTTTAGAGTTTCTTTTTCCCACAAGTTCTGGAACTTTCACCTGTTTTCAGACTGATACCTTCTATTTGGGGTGATAGTAGAGGCTGTAACAAAGATAAAACTGTAAAGCTAGATTATATCAGTAGAAAGATATGTATGGAAAGAGCACAAAAGTCAAACATTAGCATCCAGGGCATGGTACCTCTACAAGGCATGTAAGTTATTCTGTTCAAAATGTACCAAGTCACATACATTGCATGGTCCCCCTATTCATCACAGGAAACTTTTAATGCAAGAAAATGTAGTGGCAGGGCTACATGGAGCTGTTTTCCTGCAGAAGATCTGTGAAGACTCCTTAATAACATCTTAACTAGATAGATATTCAGAAATAGACATCAGTGAAGTGTTCAGTGTGCTTCAGTCATGGTCTTCAGGCTTTTGCAAGCAGCTGATTTATGGTTTTGCTCTTATTTCGGAATTATGGTGGTAACAAGCTGGAAGTTCTCTCACTACAAAAAAAAAATTAAAACCTCAGCAACCACTATAATGCTATCTTCACTTTAGGTGCCCAAATTCAGTTGTGAATTAAGTTACCCAGGCTTCTTGCTGTGGCTGGCAGGGAGCTTAGTGGGACCTGGCATAACAAGTGCAGTTTTGCATCTCATAAAACAAATGAAGGGTTTTTTTGCTACTGTTACATGCCTCATTTTTAGCCTTCAAGGGAAGGCTTATCTGCCAGTGCAAAAAACACAGCCTTTGGAAAGGTGTGGACATTTGGGTCATCTGGCAATGTGTTCATGTACCTAAACAGTCAGGATTAGATAGCATTCCCCTTGTGCTTTTGTAACTTCCTGAGTATGAAATGTGGAGCCCTTCTGGAGTCCAGCAATTTTCACACTTGAAGGGCATGTATCCATAGTTGTGTTTTTTTATGAAATGAGGGAGAGAGGGGCAAAGGGATAGCTTGGTACACAAGTCAAGGAAAGCGATATCCAGACAAGGGCAGCTGTGATAAAAAAGAGAGCATGCACAGCCAAATGTTGAGTGATCTGAACTGAAGGTGGTTAGTCCTGCTGCATGTGTGTTACTCTCTTCTGTGTATTAAACTGCTCTGGTACATATTTTTCCAGTCCTAATGAAATTCAGGCATATGATTTTGTTTACACATAGTTAAACCAAACAGAGTTGTGGGTGGGTATGGATAAAGATGACAGAATTCTCAGCTTCTGCTGGAATTGAATTGTTGCAGGAGATTTGAGAATAACTCCTGTATATTTATTTTCATTTTGTATTTTAATCACGTTACTTCAGAACAGAGAGGATTCTTCTCAGGACAACTCAGCTTTCTCTCTCTCCCCCCTCAAAAAAAA
>WBNO01005165.1:0-42609 GCA_013400575.1 Peucedramus taeniatus | reverse complement strand
AAAACAAAAAACAAAGAAAAAAAAAGAAAAACAAAGAAAAAAAAAAAACACCTTCAAAACATTCTTCTACTCTGAAATCAATGATTTAAAATGAGGCAGGATTCTGCCTCCTGAGAACTGATAGCTCACTGTGCTTGAAGCAGTTGAAAAACAGAACATGCAGCAGGGTTTATTCTCATTTAACTGCAACAAGCTAATGTTTTTTTTGTTAGTGGCAGTGTGAGTGAACTTACAATTTTAATAAAGCTTTATTGTATTAATTGAAATGCTTAATACACACTTTGTTTCATAGTGTTTCTTCTTGTGTCCACAAAACCTCCTTCTCTCTGTAATAATGTGTTTACTAAAGTAATTACTGTGTAGAAGGTCCAATTTTTCCTCAGTCCGGAATATATGCATATACTTGTTTGACTTTCTTAATATGAATTCTTTTCTGTTAAAATCAATGAGATTTACTCATGAGAATAACATTAAATGTGTACAGTTGAAGGATCAGGTACATGATCTTCTGGATATGTAGGTGTTATGGAAAGGACAAGAATTACTGTTTTTCCTCTTGTGTCCTAAAGGACTGTTTTCTCTTTTACAGTGTTTGTTTAGTGTAAAATTAGCAGTGAAATACAAAATCTGCTACAGCAATATTTAACATTGCTTGTGTTCATTGAAAACCATAATCCACAAAGTGTAATGGAATTTTTTTTCTATTTTAATAGTATCTATTTGTGCCTGTCTATTTATGAAATATTTAGTCTTGTAAATAAATACTCTACAAATTTTAAAACCACTGTGCTGTTTAGCTCATGACATTTTGCTTTTCATCAAAGTTTTTCTTGCATTTCATTACAGGAGTACATTGGGATACCTTTGTTTCAGGCTTCCTAATTTGTGTTACCATTGCTGTAAACAAGGCAATTTTGCAATTTACAATCTTGTACTTGAGAAGCATATATAATGTAAATAATATTTTTTGTGGTAAATCATGTTATACAAGTTTTATTCATTAATATACAGAAATAATTTCATAATCTGGTTCTCTGGCCTGCATTCAGAGTACTCCCTATGCTTTGCCAAGTTTTTTGATCTGCCTGTTTGCAGTTCAATCACTGCTGGATTTTTGGATCATATTACTGTTTTACCAACTCATGCTGTCACTTGGTGATGTTTAAGGGGTATGAGGACCTAAACAGACACTTTTTTCAAGTATAAAGATATTTCTTCTGAGCTGTTCTCTGAGTCAAGAATTGCTTATGCACAACAGAAATTGCATATTTGGATTCTCATCTCCTAGGATTAGTTACATGTACTTAGATCAGCAGCATTGTTTCACTTGAAGACTACTGAACTATTTTTCATCAGTAAAAACAGTGCAAACAATTTGCCTGGTTTATGACAAGTCTTCAGTATATTATCTCTTGAGATGAGAGTTCCTGTTAGTTCTAAAATCTTTAAATTGTCATTTTTAACTGCAACATAGGGACTCTAAAACACTTTCCATATGTTATCTGGCTTTGTCTTCACCTGCTGTTTCACTTAACAGTCATCACCCTCAAAATTTGCATAAGGAAAGTTATAATTAAGAATCACTATGTTATAATACTTCTCAATAAAACTAATTGTATAGCCCTGAAACCTAGTTTCTTTGTATTTTGTTTCTTTGATTCCCACCAAACCAGCTTTTTGAAAGTTATTAATTTTTCACTCTGCTCAGCAGTTACTGGAATGAATTGTTCTTAAGAGGGTCTACTGTCACCACTGAGACCAAGGGGTAAAAGAATCTATTTCCTCATTCAGCAAACTGTGTAAAGCAGGTTTAATTCTCTTCGGTTTGGTTTAAATGTGACTAAATGCCCTTGTTGGTACAAAAATCTTCCTGTTACAGCTTATCTGCAACAACTGCATTGGATCTAGTAAGGACTCTCAGTATGAGCAGCTGAGCTTGCTGTGTGTAGCTTCTGGCAACCTTAGCCAGGATATAATCTGGAATCCTGTATGGAATCTTGGCACCTCATGTGGATGGGTCGGAGCTGTTTATGTGAAGCAAAATCTGATTTTGGAGTCAAGACCGTGGAGTTACTTGGGGAAGGTACTTTATCTTCTCAGACACTGCTTTCCAAGTCAGCAGCCAGGGTCTCCTCCCCCAGCACATAGCAGTGTTCATGATTTGCCTTTGAAATGCAGCTGGAGGAAAGGGAATGTTGCTGGCAATGGACAGACATATTAAGAGGAAAATAGATTTCTTACTTCGTGGACAAGGGGAGTTCTGAGTTCTGGTCATCTATGTTTTGTGCCTAAAGTCACTGACTGACCTCCAGCAGCAATTCTGTGAACGAAGTTGAGAACTTATTCTGTCTGAATGCATTAGGCAGGTTTTTCCTCTTTCTAGTTTTGTGGTTAGTTGTTCTTATTTGTTTTTTTTTTTTAAAGAATAGTACTAGAGAATCATCCGGGAAAAAAAAGTCTGTCCTCGTGTTCTCTGCAGTTTTGTTACTATCAGTAGGATTATGAGAGCTATTATAAAGTTTGGTTGGTTTTTTCCTTTGTTTGTTTGGTTTTTCTTGGTCGTTTGTTGTTGTGTTTTTGTTGTTGTTTTTTTGGTTTTTTTTGTTGTTTTTTTTTTGGGGGGGGGGGGAAGAGTGGTCAGGCTGAGTCCATGACATGACACCTGGTTCAGAAAGGGACTCTAAGGCCCAGTTTCATCCAGCCTGATTAAACAACTAATACGGATGCTGAAGGAAGGAGCATAAATTTCTGGGTAGTTTGTAGAAACAGTGGGTAGGGATGGCACTGCCATGAGCATTTCTGCCTACTGAGGGGTTAGGTGGCTGCCCTGAAATGTGAAATCTCCAGCTGTGGAGGTAGTCGAAACTTGGCTGTGTCTGCAGCCTGCTCTGACTCTGCATGAGCAGGAAGGAGTTGGGCTCAGAGATCTTAGATGATCCCTTCCAAATTCAGTGTTCGTGCTAATTTGATCTCTGAACTGGCCATCCAGGCTCCTTGTCCATGTGTGGATTCTGGTCTTGGTTGATATTGGGATACTTTCAAAAGGTAGTAAAGTCTATGGATAATCTTAGATAAATCTTAAGAATTCTTATTAATTAGTCTTCATTTCAAAAGCTGTAGTTTGCCTTCCCAACTGTACTGAACAGTGAAAACCTTAACAATGAAACTGGGTTTGTTGAGTGTTGGGAACCAAATAGAATTAAAAATTAGTAAGGAATGAAGCATGCTACTTAAATACAGTATAAGTAGAGAAGTAGAGTATGCCAGAAGAGGGAGCTGTTCTAAAGATTAAAAAAAAAAAAAAAAGTGTGTTTTGGCAAAGTTATTGCTATATTAGCCAGATATACCATACTAAAGGCTTCAGGCTCTCCTGTGAATGCACAAGTAAACACTGACTGATTCTCTACTGTATTCTCATCAGAAGAAAAAAAATCACAGTTTTATAAGACTGTGTGACAATGATTAACCAATTATGTTAGTTGTTGAGGGTCAAACAAATGCTTTTTATTTGCATTAGGAGGAGTGAGATAAAGCAAGTAAAATTAGAGCAGAGAATTTAAGATTGGGAGTGCTGGGGCTTCTGTTCCCACCTTTCCATTGGGTTGCTTCTCAGTATGTGGCCAGTCATCCTCACAAACTGTGTCCCAAAGCACCAAAAAAATCTTCATTCACATTTACAGTATTTGTAATTATACAATAACCTAAGCTTCTAAGCTAGCATTCACTTACAATCAGCTAACACTAAGTAAATAATTTAACATAGAAGCACAGCTGCATAGAGTGAGACAACAAATACTTCCTCTCCTGGAATGTTTAAATCATTGACCAGTTCCATGGGCAGCTCCACTCATTTGCTGTGGAAAAATTCTTGTGCAGGGCAGATATCACCTTCCAGTATACAGCTGTAAATACCCAAAGGACATTAAGGAAAATAATTCATCACATAAAAGTACTTCAGGTCTTTTTTAAAGGAATCATTCATTTAACTTTGGATTTTGGGGTTTGAATTAAGTAATGCTTCTACATGCAATGTGAATTTTTAGGTGAAATTCTGAAAGTGTAACTACACTAGTACTTATGTTGAAAAAAGCTCCAGAGGTCCCCTGTCCGTGCAATAACTTACACTTTTCTTAATCCTGTATCACATATTTCTGGTGACCTAAAGCTGAGTTTGTTTCTTACGTGGATGTTTTCCACCATGTTAATGTTGTGTTTTGTGTGTTTATCTTCACCTGTCTCTACTAGTATAAGATAAAAGATTTCATGAGTCCTATTGTCTTTCCTCATTTTGATCATACCATCCCAAAGAGAGTAGTGCTTTTGTTGTCCATTCTCAGCTGAAACAATGGAGCAGAAAGAAAGGAAATTTTAGGTGTTCAAAAGTGAAGATGTTGTTATTTAACACATCTGGTCCAGGGAATCAACTCATAAAGTTTTGTTTGATTGGAGTCTTGGCTCTCTTAACAAGGCATGTGGGGGGTTACGGAGCTCAGAATGGCATCTAGTCCAGCTGGCATACTTGAGTCACATGTGGCTGATCAGCAGGAACCAAAAAAAGTTTGAATTTTGAATCTGATTTGATCCTTATTATATGTTGTTCATATCCAAATAGCTGAGCAGAATTCCTTCTGTGTGTGCACAGATACTCTATTTAGGAGCAATTTCTCATTTACATTTTACCTTAGCAGCAGCATTCATCCATTCTGTGATATTTGTAGTGCTTGAAATTAAACTTAGTCCTGCAAATACTATACTTGACTGGATTATTTACTATAAAACATTGTTGCTTACTGTGTGGAGAGGGGGCTGTGAATCTGCAGTCCTTTCTTGCAGAGAGGAAGAGAAATGCTGTGCTCTTTTATCATGGCCTCACCTGCAGCATAGGGATTGAAGCAACGACTTGATCTTTGAATGCATTAATTGTCTGCTGGGCTGCTCATTGCACTGGCTCAGAGAAAACTACCTGGTGATCCTAAAATTTCCAAGAGTGTCTTTCGCTGTATTCCACCTCTCTGTGTTATGATCTTACGTCATCAGCATAACATAATCAGAGTTTTCCTGGAAAGTCTCTACCATTACCTGCTTTTATTAGCAGGTAACACTTAAGCAGTTGAACCTCTCTTTGGATGTGGGTGACTAGTCTCGCCATTCATATTGCTCTTGCCTTCACACAGTTGTTAGAACCATGAAGTTAGGTTTAAAGCAGATGTTCTGAGTGTAAAGTAGTGTGGAAGTTAGAAACTGTTAGTAGAGTGTTCATTTAGACTCACCAGACAATGGAAAACCAAGAGATTAGTGCTTAGAGCACTTAAAAAACTTCCTAAGGCCATTATTTTGCAATTCAAAATGTTTGTCAACAATACTGGCATAAGGTACTCCTTTTCCCACCGTGCTATGCCATTCCACCCCGGTTATGCCAGAACAATGCTTTGAGAGATCGTGCTGTGAATTAAATAAATACATACATTTATTTCTGAGGTCTTTTTACAGCTGGAACAGTTCCCTGCTTGAGTTCACAGCAGGACCCCCACAGAGTTGTGCCAGTGTAATTCAGGGGTTGGTGAGCCGTGGTAGGAGGGTGAGAATGATAGTCAGGGGGGAAGGTGGGAGTTCCTTCAGCTGGCTTTGTCACAGACCTTTCTGGTGTTGAGTTACGGTGTCAGTCCCCAGCACTCAGCACATACACGAGTTCGCGTGCTCTGTCTGGAGGCTTTGGCAGGAGCTGGTGCCCCACCAGCCTCTCCAGGTGGTAGTGATTCACTGAGAATGCCTCTCTCTTGAGGCTTCTGCTTTTGTTTCCACTGCAACTCCAGCTGAAGCTGCCAACTCTACATTTGATCCCGAGTTCTCAGATTTTGACATTGAGAATTTTTATTTTACATTGCGATTAACTTTTTTTTTTTCTGACTAAAAAAAATTGGCTTTCCTACTCTCCAGTAACTGGTATGTGGGATGAAAAGTAAAGAACAGACTACACTGTAGAGTTGAAAGTTAGTGCAGCATTACAATCCAGGTAGAAGTACATAGAGTAAGATTAAATGTTTTTCTATTTTCCTATGACTGGTCTTCTTAACAGCAGGTAAGGAAGTAAGAGTACATTTTTTTATTTCAGGGAGATATAAACTCTGCAAAACAGTTTTTATTCTTATGCTTCTATGGGGTGTATATCACTATATATTTGTGTATTTGCACTTTGCACAGGAGCAAAAGCATACACACAAACAGAACAAACAAGAAACAACCCACCCATATCTACCTGATATTTCCAATTTCCAAAGCAACTCCTCTCAACTTTTCTAGCCATTTCTTTATCTCCAGCACAAATATTCATGACTTAATTACAAGATCAGCCTTGTTTCCTCAAGTGGTCATGCATGTAAGGTGCTGTAAGCTGCAGTTGTTTGTTCATGGAAATAAAAAGTATTACAAGTCACTGATTATTTGGTTTGTTTCTTATTTATAAAATGTGAATAAGTATGAAATGACCCTCCCCTTTATTTACTGAGATAAATAGTATGACTTCCTGAGGGCATTATTTGTAGCAGATAATGCTGATTTGTCTCTACCTCTTTGATTTCTGTTTTCAATCCACATAAAACTTTGAATATGTTGGTGAATTTTTCCCAGTTTCTTTCTGAGACATAGTGGGTGCCAAAAGGATACCAAAATAAAAGTTTGGCTAGAAGACATGCATGCTGGTAGAGTATCCCCTGAAGGAAAGGTGTGTGTTCTATCCTACATTATATATTAAGAAAATTTAATTCTTAGGACACTGTTCTTCATTGTTTTTGCTGCTTATGGACTACTTGTATGTGACTAATATTTTAAAATATGATGACAGTTGAGCTTTGTTTACTGGGTCAGCCCACGAGCTTCCATTGTCTTTAGAACAGAAAAAAACATAGTCTTTCATTAAAAATAAAAACTTCCTCATGCAGAGAGGAGCCTGTATGTCAGACCTAGGCTTGAAATATGCCATTTTTTTGAATTTCCCAGTGCTCCAGAAGTACCTCTGATGGGGGCTTGGCACAGTTCAGCTCATTAAGTTTGAGAAGGCAGAGTAATGACAGGATGGTTAAATGTCCAACTGTGTTTGACAGTATTTCCCTCCACTAAATCTGGGTGGCAGATGGGACTTACTGAAGTGACTTACTGAAATTTCTCAATCCACAGCCTTCTTTTGGTGTCCTCTCCCTACTAATGAGGCGTTTTCAGCATGGATCCTTCCTGCCTGGCTCTGTGAGCAGTATCAGGAGAGGAAGTGATCCCTCTCCTGCAGCATGCAGTGGCTTGAGTTGGCCAGAGTTATGGAAAAGTTGTGTTCTAGGGTATTTTGCTTGATTTGAAAAATTTAAAAAGGATCTGTTTCTCTTCATGGGATGTCTGAGGCAGGAGGGAAGAAGAAATTGCTTAGTGAAGGACCTACCTATGAAGGAAATCCAGTGTTTCCACGTGCATCATGTACAAACAAAGCATTTGAAATGTTTAAAGCTACAGCAGCAGTGTATAATGTACTTCCTTTCTGGAAGCTGATACTAGAAATACCTGAGGTAGTAGATCTTGAATGGGTGAATAAATGTGCTTGTGAAATGACTTGTGTTTTATGTTTTCCTGAAAACAGTGTTTCAGTTGAAGTCTTCATGGAGAATCTACTTAGGACCAGTATTAATACCCTAACTGCAAGGCCTTTTTCCTCAGTCAGAAATACAGTGATATCAATGCAAAGAGTCTGTCCCTAAGGATGTGAATTGGTAAATCATGGTTTATCCATGTTCAGAACAGTCTGTTCTTTTCTTTTATCTTGCGTTTCTGAAGACTCAAGGCAGATGCAAATGCAAAATTAGTTCACAAAATCACCTTAGATTGTTGGTTTCAAATACAACATTCTTGAAGTTTCAATTCACAAAAATTGCAGAAACCCATTTTCAGCCTTTTTTTCTGAAATTAATTGTCTTGGTGTTTGTTCTCTGTTGCCATTTGTTTCCTGTCTGTTTCTACCTTGATAAAACAAAACAAGCAATAGCCAAACCTAATAACCCCAAAGCACAAAAACCTGTGTGTTTTCTTGGTTTTTTTTAATTCTTACCAGTGGTACAACATAGAAAAATCTGATACAGATTTGAAAATATTCTTTCTGGTGCGTTTTGAGTGTATTGTTTGCCTTCTCCTTGTATATTATTCAAAAGTGATCAAATTTTCAGAGCTGTGTATCTGCACAAAACAAATAATTTGTGGTTATCTTGGGTTTGAATAATTTTTTTCCTGTCTTTGTCTTTTTCATGCTGCTGTTGTCTCATCAGGGTTGTGTTATTCAGATGTTTCATAGCCTTTCTTGTGAACCCATTTGACATCAAGTCTCATGTTCCTCTTCACGCACTCCTTTGTTCTCCCTCTTTCCTTCAGAAGGAGATTTGTTTTCTTCTGGTCTAATGCTGCTTCAGACCATGAAGCTGACTGAAGAATTCCCACTGGGAATTCTAGACCCAGCACAGAACTCACAGTAGCCTCTCTGCCAGCATTGGTTGTAGGATGGCTTGCGTTGGACCAACCACCTCTGGGGTGTTGAAAGTAGTTATATCTGTCTTCATCTGCTTAAGAGACTGTGTATGTGTAGGTGTGTGCTAGGAGATCTAACCAAATGTTTTAATTTTGCATTTACTGTGGGGAAAACAGCACACAAAAATTATTTAATTGTAAGCACTAAGAAATTTTGGGTTCTACCATTGAAAAGTGTGAAAAATTGGCTATTCCATTGAGAACTCAATTATTTCAGTTTTATGACTCAGTCTTAAATCCCTTCCAAGAAACATTAGTTTACAGACATGTTAAAAAAAATAAAATCCAGGCTTCTTTTGTATTTATGTACCTGTTTTTGGTTGAGATGGCAGAAGTAATTATTGAAGTGCATCTGTGGACTTTATAACCCTTGCAATGTTGCTTAATTACAAAGTGCAGTAGGTTTGCAGTGGATGAAATCAGTATTTTGTACTTCATATCTTATCTGCCTGGATAGATGCTGTTAATTATTCCCATATTAAAACCAGCATATACTGTCACAATTTTTAGCTGGTAATTTTAATTCACAAGCTTCAGGCACTCTTGTCACTTGGGCAAAAACAGCTGTGTTAGGTTAAGTCAAGTTTATCAGACTGTCTGTGGGATTTCTTTAGAGGCGAATGAACCTACATTTATCCTAAAAGTGAAAAAGCATTACAGAACAACAGACAAGCTTATTGGCTTTGCAAAATATATACAAAGAATGTGTATTATAAAATCCTATATGTATGTTTTATAGCTGTGTCAAACTAATAACAGTGTATGTGTGTAGGTATATATAGGGAGAAATGTGAAATGTTCTTGCAAAACCTCTCTAATAAGCTGTGTTACAGACACCTGGTTGAATCCTTCTGAGATTCCCTATTTTCACAACCCAAGCAAATATCTTAAGATGTTTTCCAGCCAAATTTACTATTCCAGAGTTGCAGAGGATCAAACAGAGTTTTCACATGTGTTTCTGTATAACGTCCTTGTAGTGTTTTGCTCCTTGGCTGATGCTGCTCCCCTAGAGTAGGGACTATAAAGGGATACAGGATGAAGAATGCCAGTCCCTGAGACATGCAAACAGGTGAAAGCTTCATTGACAAGAGTTTATGATGGTCACTCAAATGTTATTTGACATGTTTTATATGAAATCCTTGACCTTGCATGTCAGAGAGACCTGTGTGTTGCCTTTTAAGGCCTGCTCACCAGTCATGGTGTCAGATTCTGCAGTTTTCTCCCAAGTGTGAGAACATCATTGTGTTTTTTGCATGCTCCATTTAAATTCTTCTGACATCTGCGTGGGCTGCTTTCCATTCATTAACATAGGGGAGTTGCATCTTCTTCCATGGTGGCTGGTCAGACGCCAAAGGCAGATTAAGTTTCCTTGAGCAAGGAACTTGTCACTGAGGCTCTTCGAGCTGGAGCTGGGAGCTTTGGCAGCTCTGTGAAGAGGCAGTGAGAATCATCACCACAAAAGTGATTTTTATGTGTCCTGCTGTGCACCCCTGGATTTAAAATTTGATTTATAGCTGCTTTTTTTTTCTTTTTTTTTTCCTTTTTAGAAGCTGCCTTTGTTTTTTCATGCAAGAGACTATATTGTAAATACTGCAGCATATGCTTCATTCTGAAACTGTGGATTATTTCTAAAATTACACTTATGGTAATTGCTGGCATATTTTCCAGTTCCTTAAAGTTCTCTGTAAGCCTGCTGCTGGCTGTGTATTTCCTTTCTTGTATTCATGTAGCTGCCTTTATTCTTTATAGTCCTGCTGAGGTCCCAGAGCAAGCAAGAAGCAACTGCTGGAGAAGTGCATAAAGCACCACAGCTCAGTGCCAGCTGCTGCTCCCACGGATGGTCAGGCTCCTGGAGACGCCACTGGAACCACTGGGGAATGTCTCACAGGACAGTGCATGGAACCCAAATGCTTGTTTCAAAGCAAGGTGCAAGAAGCCTTGTCACTGTTTGGGATGACTTAGTTACATGTCAATTTTTTACTCACTCCCCACCACTCTTGGCTTTTACTATATACTTCTTAAATAAATCTTTGTCAATTCAGCTATCCCTTCCAGAAGTGCTAAAAATTACCTAGTTTTATGTTCTAGTCTCAATTTCTTTTGAGCAAGCTGTATATATTTTTGACTTACATTTTTCTGCACAGAAGGCTTCTTACTTGTTTTGGTGAATATCTTCATTTCTAACCTGGAATGGTTTTTGCATGGGGTTGTCTAATGCTAGTGTTCTCTTACCTGTGGTTTCTATTTGGCATGAATGTGTTCTGTTGCTGAAGAATTCAAAATGCTTGGCAATTTGTGAGCCATAAAAGCTGTCATTGCTTGTGAGGAATGGCTATGGTCTGTGACTTTTTAAGTGAGCATGATATGTTTGTTGTTTTCCATTCATAATTAAACTGATAGAGTTGCACTGATGGTGCACTGTATATAAGTTTAAATTTATGAAGTTTGAATAATTTCTCTTCTCAATTCTCAAATATTAGTATTTCATTTTAACACAGGCCAAGTTTGACTTAATGATGCATTGTATAGGAAATAATGTGAAATGAGGATAAAGGTTATTCTTTAGAAGTGATAATCTGGGGTAAATACTCTGTTTATACAAGTTGTTTTCTCTCCACTCCCTAAGTGTCTTACTGAGGAAGCAGATAGATGGCATTTAAAATCTTGATTTGATAGAAAAAGCATTGACAGGAAAATGTTTGAAAGTGAAAGGTAGGCAAATGCATCTTTATAAGTAATGTTTATATTTCTACTTATATGGATGACTAAAGAGTAGTAGTTCTAGTTCCTGGAAGCCTGTATCTTGGAAGCAATATGTAGAAGTGGAGAATATTTACCTCCTAAAATAGCTCCAAGTTCCACCTCTGCACTCTTGATTGTTCTGTACTGTTTTGCGTTAGCGGTGGGTGGAACAGATCAGAAAAGGAAGCAGTGGATTCTCGTCTTCAAATTAAAAATGGAAAGACTTTGAGCTTAATGTAGAATAGCTGGGTGAAGTGTCGTGTGTTGCAGAGAAAAAGAAGGAGTGTGACAGGAGTCCTTTGCTTATTGCAGTTTATGAGTATCTCAGATAAAGTGGTCCTGCTGTTCTCATTCACTGTATAAACTGTCCATTTGCCACACTCTTTCCATGAAGTGCTTAGAAATCTTTTGCAAATTGGACAAATCCTCAGTGTATTACAGCCTTGATTCTTTTTCTGTTATGGTCACCATTTACAGCTATTGTTTAAAAGACTTCTGAAACATAAACGCTGTTGAAAATTAGGCACAGTTGAGAGTAACTGCTTAAGATGTGCTTCATGGTTCAGATGACTACAGTTTGAGATTTATTGGCATGCATGAATGATTCAGCTGCCCTGAGGTGTCTAAGGATTGATGTGGTATTCAAATAACTGGAGTAACCTTCAAATCATGGGAGTTAACACTGCATTTACTTATGGTTTCCATTTTTTGACACTTAGTTGCTGAGTGATAGAGCATAGGCAGTTCTGGTTTACTGTACTGGGAAATCCTTAAAAAGCACGAATGAGCACTGCCTGGGTGCCCTTGTGATTAACCTGGTAGTTCTTAATCTATAAAATAAAATAATTTAATTGAACACATTTCAGTTGCAAAGTTCAACCTAAAACATTATTGATCACAGACTGCTGGACATATTAAGTCCCAGTTATTTCTATTAGCTGTTACTATTACTCTCTTGTATGAAGAAAATCTTAATCAGTCCATTTTTTTTTTGTTTCCTTCACATAAAGTATTTTGACAGCAGCTCAATTAAGAACATACAAAATTACTTTGAAGGTATATGAGATAAACATTCTTCACTCATAAATATTGTAGATGCCAGCTTTCATGAGCAGGGACTATTAATCTGCATTTACTTAGGTCAGTAGGAATCTGGAATAACTCCATTGGAATTGCAAGTTCAATAAGGAATAAATTTATAGCTGCCTTACATGTGGTGATTTCTCTGTATAAATTTTTGCTGTTAAAATTCTTGTTGATTTTCATTCCCCTGTATGCCAGCAGTTTTCATTCATACCCCTTCAAGGCATTTTGAAATGCCAGTAGCAGTTCTAACAGCTCAGACCTCTCAGAATATCTCTTACCATGAGCAGATACTTATGGGGACTGGGGTTTCATTTGCATTTATGGATTTTCTCTTTTACCTGCCTAAAATACACATCACATTTACCACAGGATAAAAGTCCCCTTTCCCTGAAAGAAGTAGTAGAGTTTCTTAGGCTTTGTATAATATTTGATGCAAAGCCTCACTGTTCTTAAGCAGTTCTTATCTGACTGTTCTTCAGCTGATGACCAAATCCTGAGCAGATTCTCTGTGTTAGGTTCACCTGGCTGATGATGGGAAAGAGCACCAAAATGTCTAAGCTGCTGTCATTTCTCCCCCTCCTTGTTCTGCATTATTAAAGCAGAGAAAAGTGTAAATAAAAAAAATGCTGTGATTGAGATTAATTTTGTGATTCCTTGATCTCAAAACTCCTAATGGTATTATATTCCAGGATAAAACATAATGCAGAACATTATGATCATTTGTACTACAAAAGACACAATTGATTCTGGATTGCTGCTATTTTTTTCTTCAGCCTTGCTGAAAGACAGATTTCCTCTGTGTAACATCAATCCAAGGAACTTGACAAATGATGTCAAGATTATGTTTTATTGTCTCTGGGGGCCCTTCATGTTATATATTTTTGATATATGAAAGTGTCATGCAATTGTATGGATGTGTGAACCTTGTGAATTTTAAATTGTTTTCCTGGAAATCAACTTGCACACAACAGTTGATTTTTTAAAGTCTCCTTTAATGGCAAGCTTACAAAGAGATGCTCAAAAATATGTAGTAACTGATAGTGATGGTTTGGGTTTGGGGATTTTTTTACCCCCCACATCTGTGTAGTCCAGTAAAAATAATGTTTTTCTAAGATCACTAGTTTTAATAAGATTTAAAACCCCTCAGAGACACTTGCTACAAGTAAGTGAGGGATGAAGTGTGTGAGATACATTACCTAGAGGGAAAGACTCCCTTCCTGCACTCATGCATCATCCCAAGGTGAGCTGTGGTACCACCTCCCATGCACGTGGCTCTGCTCCGGGGCTGTGGGTGCCTCAGTGGCACTGGGCTCAGGGAACCTCTTGGGAGAGCAATGAACTTACTCTTTGCTACCTGAAGAGCAAAAGGGTGGAAGTAAAAGAAGAAAATATGAAAATACCCACTACAGAAAGAGAAGAAGTGTAATAACTCATTTTTATTTCCAGGCACTGTTTTCACAGGTACTAATTTGATTATTGGTCTAATTTTTCTTCTCTATCACTATCAACACTTACACAGCTCAGCCTCTGTTACTACAGTCAGACTGATATAGAGGAGTTGACAAAACTTGAATGAAGGCTTTTTGGTTTTGTAATACGCTGGTGTTATTTTGGAATGTCTTTGTCTTAAAAAATGACAGCCTTTTTACACAATACTGCTCCTGCTGCCTCTTGCTGTTGATGATATCCAAACTAAGAATTGCCTGATGGGGGAGTTAAAAAGACACATAACTAAGCAGTCCCAGCCATGATGGTGAGCTTTGCTGGTGTCTAAATGATAATAAAAAAATGAGTGTAACTACTCTGGAAAATCAGTAAAGAAATAAATAAATAGGAATTATATGTTCTAATGACTGTGTAGAATTTTTATGCACCATATGGAAATCAGGAAAGTTTTGCTTTGTCTTCATATGGATTTCCTCTCCAATTTACATCACTAGTGATATCCAAAAGAGAAAGAAAAAAGGAGGAGCAGAGTATAGAGTTTTGTTTGGCAATCCAGAGATCCCTTTCATATATGTACTTTTATCTTTGGGGCAGTATTTCAGTTTCCACTTCAGCAATGGTATAGGACTATTGATATTTTCCATGTTTAACAGTGGATTTTAGAGCAGGGTGGTCTGAATTCCCAGGGCAAGCCATGTCCATTCAGACAACAGCATTTTAGGAGAACTCCTCAAAAGCTGCTGGGACACCAGGAGGGAGGACAGATTATCCCATGGTTTAGAGCACAAGAGTTGAAAAGGAAAGAGCTTCTCCAATGGTGTAGAAAGGGACAGAGAGAAAAAGAAGTTGCAAGCAGGAAAATATTTATTTGGTCTGATGTGTTTAAAATAAAACCATCCTTTCTTTAGGGTCAGCACAGCCTTTTTGTGTACTAACAATGCCACATACCTATTTTGAAGGGGTAACACTGAGATATTTTGAGAGCAGACATCTGGATCAGGTGATGCATGCTGTAGACTTCGTGGCATTTTAATTTCACTTTCCTGTAACTGGATGGGATAGATAAGCAAGCTGGTTAACCTCTGATGGAAAAAGATGTTTTCACTTGTGTTGAACTTCAATTTTAGGTTTTGCAGTTTCGAAGTAATTCTGTTAAAATGCTTCCCATGAGTACCATTGGTCAGTGGAATTAAACAAGTTGAATAGCATAGCCCATAACATTGGGGAAGTAAAAACTGGAAATGTACTAGAGAAAGTAAATTAACAAGTTGCTGTGTAATGCTGTTTAGTTTGTTTTGAAGCAGATTGCTTGCTGTTGGAAGGTTTTTATTGACTGTGCTTGTATGTTTTGTTTTTTGGCAGGTAACCCTGGACTGGCAGGTTATTACAAGACCTTTATACAGGCCCTTTATTGTGGACTGAACCAGCAGTATCCTGTCTGGGTTGTGAGCCATGCTGGACACTGTAAACCTCCAAGTGGGATGGAAATGATAGAAGGTACAATACTGTGACCTGTGCATACGATTGATTGTTTGTACCCTTCCAGTTTCAGTGGCAAAACCTGTGCTCATTGAAAGCACATTGGCATGCATTTCAAATGTCTCCATTGTATTTCCACAGAACAATATTCACAGTTGTATGTGAAGAGAAGTTAGTGAAGTATTGTAGGTAAATTAGATTTGCCAGACAAATATGTGATATTAAGAGAATAAGAGAGTTTACTGTTGGCAGACCTTAGAGACACGTTACAGTGAAGAAGGTCTAGAATGTGTTTATGTTGAGAAGAGCAGGTTAGAAGAATACGTTTTTAAATTAAATGTCCAATTCAGAGATTGAGTACGTTAGGAGAGATTTAATTATCTCTGAAATTAAAAATAGCTGTACTAAATCAGTGAATTACCTGGAAGCAAGTACATCTTTCTGAGACTGGGGTATGGGATGTTTGCAGGGCAGAGGTTGCTTGTGTATCTGTTAAAAGTCTTTTGACATGCAGATCTGCAGCAAGAAAGGGTGCTCCAGGCATAGTTAGATGGGGGGAACCTGCAGTGGATCCTGTCCTGAAAGCTGATTGATTTTGGAAGTCCTCTGGACTTGGACAAGCAACACTGATGTAGCAGTAAACCCAGCATTTCTGATATTTTCTTCCTATATCCCACTGAGCAAACACCCCACTTTGGAGACCACTGATTTAGAGTGTGCAAGGATTTAACTTGTGCACTTGACTTATGAATGATGCTGCCCTGTAACAGGTTCTAAAATGTAGCAAACTACATAGGAATAATATGCCTGACAGCATTTAGTTCAAGTAGATTTTGGAAGTCTCATAAAGACTAAAGTGAGTTTTCCAGCAGCAGCCATCAATCACAGACTACTTCCTAATTGACTGGAGGGATATCACTTAGCAATTTGGAAACTGAATAAAGCTACATCCGCATTTCTACTTCTGTATGATATCTTTCTATTCAGAGAACTCTTGCAAGCTCTGCTCCACAGAGACAGACACCATTAATTGAACATTTCACTGCTGTAATTCTGCTTCCAGTAATCAATCCACTGTGCAAAACTATTTGAAACCTAATTTTGCTCATTGAATACAATACAGAAGTTATACCTTCGTTTCAATGTCCTTATCCTCCTCCTCAGCTTTTAAAAAGACATTTGTTTTAAACACTGCTGTGAACATAAAACAGGCCATCATCAATCGCTAGGTGTAGGCAAAATTACAAAAAGGAGAACAGTTTTATAGTTCTCTCTTACTTTATTTAAAATTAGCATAAAACATATGCATCGACATAAGACACCTGCATAGACAGCAGGTGTACATACATAGCAATGTTTTAAAGTGGTTTAATTCTGTGGACATCTGCTGTGGCTGGATGAGAATTAAGAAATAGAACATTTCAGACAGAAATAAGTGTAGAATCATGGAATCATTACATTTGGAAAAGATCAAGGCAATCAACCATACCCACTAAACCATATCATGTTCCACATCTTCTTGTTTTTTGAACCCTTCCAAGGATGGTGACTCCCCCACTTCCCTGGGCAGCCTGTGCCAATGCTTTACCACTCTCAGTGAAGAAGTTTTTCCTAGTGTCCAACCTGAACCTTTCTTGGCATATCTTGAGGTCGTTTTCTCCTGTTGTATCCCTTGTTACCTGGAAGAGACCAACCCCTGCCTGCCAGGCTACAGCCTCTTTTTAGGTAGCTGTAGAGAGAAATAAGGTCCTCCCTGAACTTCTTTTTTCCGAGCTGAACACCCCCAGCTCTCTAAGGTGCTCCTCATCAGACTTGTGCTCCAGACCCTTCCCCAGCTTGTTGCCTGTCTCTGAACATACTCCATCACCTCAATGTCCTTCAAGAAGATGGAAGGCATGCTTTTATTTGTCCTTAGGGCTACCAATAAACTACTTTCGGTAGCAAAGTGAGACTAAGATTAATGAAAAATTAAATCAGAATTAAATTATTAATTTATTTGTCCTAATAGTCTGTGTTTGCCAAGTGCTACAGAAATATGGAATCCTGTGATTCATATCTTAACCAACTAAAGAGACACAATTGATGTATTAAAATATCATATACCTAATAAGTAGTTAGTCAGCATTCATGACTTAATGATACAGTATTTGGTCAAATGATAAATTATATTCAAGATAAATCTCGAGAACTTTATAAACTGTATGGATAAGTACTGAGTTAGACGCAGTCAAATCAGCATGTTTTTCCTTCTGAATGACAGGAAATTTTGATTGGCACTCTTAATATCAATTTACACAACAAATTTCTAGTTTGATCTTTTATGTTCTATGGACTGTAGAAGATAATGGTGCGTCCTTAAAATCTGCTAAACTAGCCTTAGTTTATGGTTCTTGGTGAAAAAGATAGGTAATGATTGATTTCTAGTCCATCAAAAGAGTGTTTCCACTGCTTTCTCTTTACACAGGGGGAGTAGGGCCTTCTGACCATTTTGAAACTGAATTACATCCTAAGAAACAGTATGGGAAAAGCAGAGAAGTGGTGAAGGAATAATAAATTATCTGTGAAGACATTGATTATGTGAACCCAAAATGTTAATGTACCATCAGTGTGAAGTTTTGAACTCAAATTAAGTTGTGCATAAAAAGAAATAAATTTTAGTGTTACTGGAAAAATTGGAAGTGGTGTGTAGCTTAAATTTATTTGATATATTGCTTCTTGGCTGTTGTTATAATTCATCTGAATGGAGTTTGCTTTTGCAGCCCTCTGACTTCTAATGAAACTGCAGAATTGGCTATGAGTGAGAGTCTACCTCTAGCTCAAGTGGTATAAATCCAGAAAGAAATTACTGAAATTGTTTGGGTAAAACTGAATTTATACTTCAGCAAGTTAATAATCTTGTTAATTGCTGACCAGTTGTCCACCAAATGACAGATAGAAGTGTGGGCATGATTAGCAGATCTGAGCCATAAGTTTTTACCATCATGATACGCTGTGCTGGCGGGAAAGAGCCTAAAATAGTAGCCTGAGCAAGACAAAGAGTGTGGTGTTCTATAGTAAGGGGTTACGAGTTATTTAGGACAGTGATTCCCAAACTGTGACCTGGCTGATCAGATGCAGTTGGCACTTTCACTGCTTTCCACTTGCTAAGTGGAATGAATAGTAACTTAAGAATACTTTTTCAATAACACTTCTCTGTAAGCATTTGCTGCAGTGCTCCTGGAGATGTTGTGCCACCATGAATGTGTGGTGCTGGCAAGGAGTGGGATTGTGGTCTACACTGCTGCAAACAGGAGAGGAGGAGGTCATGGAAGTTTGGTGTTCCAAACCTAAAATTCCTAAAGTTCCTAAAAATAGGGACTTTTCCTTGTTCTTGTGTATCACAGAATTATAGAATGGCCTGGCTTGGAAGGGAGCTTAAATACCATTTAGTTACAAGCCCTCTGCCATGGACACAGACACCTTCCACTAGACCAGGTTGCTCACAGCTCCATCCAGCCTGGTCTTAAACATTTCCAGGGTCGGAAGTTACATGGACACAGGGACTCTGTATTCATTTGGTAGTTTTTGCTGGCTTGTGACTCATTTATTTTAAGTAGAATATGTTTTTAGCAATTGCTGATGAGGGAAAATATCTGCATTGCTGAATCAGGCGGATCAGAGATACTGGCAGTTTCTTTGGTCAGTACAAAAACACCTCAGAATTAATCTCTGTCATACTCAGAAGTTTTTTGACCAGCAAATCCTTATCTGTATGATTAGGTATAACAGCAGATATGTGGCCACACTGTGGTATGCAGTGATAGCTGTGTTTAAAAAGCATTTATGTCTTGCATATTTATATATACATATATGCATAGGGAGAAAAGCAGTAGGAAGAGTAGGAAGGCAGCTGGGCTGGCATTTCACGTGCATACTTTGAGTTTATGCATATACACATTTAATTCATGTTGCATACATTTAATTCACATTATTTTCTATTTCAACAACATTTTCTGCTTCCTAGGCATATCAGTTAAAACATCTGAGAGTCATTGATAGATGAATTATCTTTAATATAAGTTCCTTTGAGGTTTAGTCAGTTATATTTCTATATTACAGACGCAGAAAACTCTGTAGTCATGCTTATGGTCTAGAATACATTAAAATTCTGCTTAACTATAATGCAGATTTATATGACACAATGTCTCACAGTCTAGTGGTATCACACTGTAGATACAATAAAAACCCCAAGTTTCGAGCATGCCATCATGGTAAAGTTATTCTGGTTTCACATCTATTTCATACCAAGTGTAGTTTTTTTAATGTATGGAGAGGGGAAGGTTCTTGTTTGCAGAGCTGGCCTTGGCACTGATGAATCACATGGAGCTCCTCACATGGTATTTGTCAGCAGTGAGGGATCCCAGGTCAGGGTGTGCACAGAAGGATTGGTTGTTTTCACAGGATGGGACAGGAACTGTCAGCTCACTGCAGTGCAGTCCTGCTGCCCCTTGTGATCCAGCAACTGCTGTTGCCCAGAAACCTTAGTCCTTCCTAGTCTTGGAAAAGGCAACCTAAGAAAGGAAGCATGTGTGCATGTGTAAAAGTTATTATGAGCCATTTAAATGTTGAGGTTTTTGTCTTAGCCTGGTAAGATGTAAATTTTACTGTATGGCCTTAATGCGAAGTGTCTATTTTAAGGAAACAAATGGTCAGTTCATGTTATGAACCCACTGGAATGCTTGAAATCTAGATGTGTGAAAAGTAAGCAGCCCTAGGGATGCTGCACTACTCCATTTACTTCTTTCCTTTAAACCACATTCAGTTAATTATTCATGGAGGTCCCATAATCATGCCCATAATTATGCAAATACATCCTTAGAGTGATATCTTGGCATTTGGCATTGACTTTATCAGTCCTGCCTAATTTTAAGCATGTGTTTAAAAGTCTTGTTCCATTCAAAATCAAAACTAAGAAAATTAAAATTTTGCCATATATGAAGTATTTCTAAGTTGCTCTGTTGTTTTCTTTTCTGGCCATTCAAAATGTTAACAGTGTTAAGTGTTTATATTATCATACCTTAGCCAGCCGTGTATTTCATTGTAAGGATCATTTAAACACTATTAAGCTCCTTTTGGTACCACTTAATGTATATCCCATTGAGTTTGATGGAGTAATGACTAATTTTTGCTGACATTACGAGTAGGACTTTGTCTTTACATTTCTTATTGCTATATGAAAAATAGGCTCTCTGCATTCTCTCTTTCTTTCAAGGTTTTCCACTAAGTCTGTTGACATAATATCTATTGGAATATTAATAAAAAAATGTCCATGTGAAGAGCTTTTTAATCCATTCTAGTACTTTATTCAACTAATTCCTTGGTTAAAAGAAGCAGAATTTTTGATCCATACCTACAAATAAGAATAATATAATTCTGTTTTTAAAGATTTTTGAAAGCTAATCTTTTTGAAAGATACAATCTTCTGGATCTTTATCCAGAAAACAAGAAAACAAGATGTTAAAAAAATTAAAAAAAAAAAAAAAAAAAAATATAAAAAAATAAAAAAAAAAAAAAAAAAAAAAAGCAAGAATTCATCCATTAGAGAGCACAATGTCTTTACTGCATTTCAGGAAACTTTGGATGTAGGTTTTGAAATTGTTTATGGGTTATTTTCTGCGTGTCGTCCCATGACATAGGTATGTTCTCAAAATGATGCCATCATTTCTGTTTAGATGCAGGTGGTTTTTAGTGGGGGAGAAAAAGTGTTCAAGAATGTTCTACCTGGTCAAGAGGTAACAGTTGTATCTTCTGGTGTCTGTTTGAAGGCAGGTCACAGTTCCCTGGGATGGGAGTGCTATGATGTTTCAGAGTTAAATGTTTACCTTACGGTTAAAGGGAAAGTAAAACCCTAATGTAGTTTGAAAAAAAAACACCTTATTGAGCTGATCAGGTTATTTTCTCCAGGGAGAATGCTTAGGAATCTTTTAACCCATCTCAATTTGAAAGACATTCTTGCATCTGCTAACAGAATGACAATGAAGTAACCCCACAGCAGGGAATAAGCATTGTGTCTGAAGGTGTAAGAGGTCTGGAATTGTTTTTATAGTTGAGTCCAAAAGTTTATTCACTACACAGGTTGGCTGCAGGAAGAAAAGCTGATCAATAGTTTCATTTAGCAATTCTAATTTATATTAGGGACCTTTGATATAATTTTGATACCCATAAAACTTGCAGCAAATGGTGCAGATCTTGATGGGATCAGTCCAGTGTTTAGTGACATTTTTGTTTTAAATTGATAGTGATCTACAGTTGTAAGAGTGAGAAACCATCAGTAATGTAAATATCATTCCAGATTCTAAAAATAATCAGGTTTGGAACATGGACCCTTTCTGGTTTGGTTTCAGTTTTAGGAATTTCCCTTCCTTTGAGGAGCAATGTAGGCATTTCAGGGAAATACAGGAAACTCTAAGGCAGAGTGTGCAGAAGAAGTAACTGCAAATGGCCTTGTTCTTAAATAATCAGTAATTAATTCTGTTACCTCTAGTGTATCTTAAATCTGTAAGATTAATCTGTGAGTAGAGGCAGAGTGCTTGAAGAAATGATAAAGAACAAAATGATGTGATATTGTGGATTCAAGTTGAAGGAGTGAATCTCATTGCCACTTGCTGGATGAAGTTTTTCTAGTTTTGATAACACGTGGCACTACTGTCTTTCTTTAAGACAGACATATTCTTACCTTTCTAAAGGCTGAATTTGAGGTTTTGTTAATCAATACATGTATTAAAATAACCTAATTTTCAGTTATTTAATTACTGTTGTGGTCAGGTGACTACTTAGTTGCCAAGTAATTCCCCACTGGGTTAAACATTGTAGCAAATAATTAAAATTCTTTGGCACTGCCATTGTAGTGTCACTCTTTTTAGAACGGAACTGTGATTTCAAGCATATTATTGCTGAGTTTTCTGCCTCTTAGTTCCGTGCTATGGTTTACATGATTTGGGGGATTTTTCAATTCATTACAAAGAGGGCAATATCAGTGTTCCTGAATACACTTAAATATGAAACTACTTGATCATATTTGGAGCTGTCTAGAGCGCAGGTAAAACTCAGGTGATGTCTTACTATATAAATTACACTGTAAAGCCTCAGTCAGTTTCAAAATGTTTGTATTGAGCTGTTGCTTCAATGTCCGCTAATGTAAATGAGTGAGGAATTTACAACCATGACTGTAGAACTGCTTGTGGTGAACTGATTTACTTTCCATGAAGGACCTCTCACATGTGCAAAATGAAGACCAAAAATCCCTTATTTGTCCCCTACCATGGGCAGAGACACCTTCCATGAGATAAGGCTGCTCAAAGCCCAGTCCAGCCTGTCCTTGAGGGATGGGGCATCCACAACTCACAGTAAAGAATTGCTTCCTTATACCTAAACTAAACCTGCCCTCTTCTAGTTTAAAGCCATTTCCCTTTCTCCTATCACTTCATGCCCTTGTGAAAGTCCCTCTCCAGCTTGCTTGGAGCCACTTTAAGTACTCAGTTTTGTACTGGTGACACTTCAGTCTCTATTTCACCTATCAGGTAAAACTCCAAGTAGAATAAAGCCATCACAGTAGCACCTTGGGCAGGTTGCCACAGTTATATGCTGGGCACTTCAGGTGGGTGGCTAGGAAAGAAACCTTTAGCATTTTCTTCAGGAAGTTAAAAATTAATTCTCTTGGTAACAGAGAATTAATTTTTAAACAGTGTAACAGAACACTGGAGAAGAAAAGATATAAATCAGAATTTAAAGTAGTCATTTTACAAAAATATGTTTCTTCCCCAAAGATACAAAATTTGCACTGCACAGCATATGCAAATGGTTACTTAAAGCATCAGCAACTGATAAAGAAACCTGCTACATTTATACAAAGTATGAGGTGAAATTCAGTTTGCTCTCCTCAGCTTTACCACTGATTTTCATAAAATCAGACTTTTTCAGGTGCTGTTCCGTTGTCTTTTGCCAGTGGGGATCAGTGCTGGGAGTCACTGAGCTGTGGTAGGTTCCCTCTGCTGTCAGGTCACACTCCTTGTGTGAAGAGGAGCCCAGGGAGAAATTACAAGGTTTTTGAAGGCAGGTAGCATTGGGAGTGTTGACTGAGTCCTGTGAGGTGGCACTGCATTGCAGAATGTTTTGCAGACCTGCTGTGCTACAGCCCTCAGCACTGCTAGCAGGGGGTCGTGTTCTCTGCTGGCATAAACTGACGTAGCTCTTTGCAGTCAGTCCCGTGCCACCAGTTTACAGCAGCAGGGAATGTAAGATAAGAATTTTGAAGGCTTCTTATAACCCATCCAGTTTTGAGGGATACAGATGAAGGATAGAAAAATGTTATGCTTGCCTAAGTGGATCGTTTACTCCTTAAAAAGGATGCTGTTGTTACATAATTTGGATCTGGGTATTAAATTTAACATTTCTATGGACAAAGGAACATAGAAACCTACACTTCTCTTTATACTTCTATTGAAACAGTGTCATCTAAAATGAATATACACAAGGGCAAAGAAAAAGACTAAGTTTACTGAATGCCATCCTAATGCCCATTATAGGAGCTGGTGAAACAGGAAGTGCATTACTGTTATTTTGATATTATTCTGAAGAGTCATACTTAATTGAGTATGTCGGTCTTGGTTGATACCTCAGTACTGAATAAAATTTTGGGGTGGATTTTCAAGAAAAATTGGGACTGGCCTAGCAAATTAAAAGTTGCAGCTTGAATTCAGTAGAAGCATCAAACACTTCAGAAAATGTCACCCATCAATATGTCCAATCACTGTGAAGTACAGATTCTGTATTGTAACTTGGGCTGTTGTATAACTACCCCTCTCAACTCCCTGCTTTTTCCCTTTCCTTTCTCTTACCATCATGGTGTGCACCTTCTCATTTTCTCTTACTTTGAAAAAAATTATTTTTATTTTCTGTCTGTGAAATAACATGGGTTGTCTTCCTTGGCCAGCTGTCTTACTCTGCTCTAAACTCTGACTCTCCCTTGTTTGCTCTCAGTCCTCCTTTCTCTATTTGTATCTGTTTAAACTTACCAAAGTTTTGAAGTGCTGTTTTCAATAGGTGTGACTGTTGGACTTGCCTGCTGTGGTGCAGCACCTCATTTGTCATAACCAATGAAATCAATGCCTGTGAAGTGATACTCATTTATTTTTGTTCCCTTCAATGCTCACACAATTTCTCCTGTCCTTTCCTTACTATCTATGCTGCACCTCCCCATTCTTGGTGGTGTGCAGAACATCATTATTTTGGTTTTCCTCCGTTGCTAACCTGTATAAAAGTAAGT
The DNA here is from genome assembly GCA_013400575.1 of Peucedramus taeniatus. NCBI lineage: Eukaryota > Metazoa > Chordata > Aves > Passeriformes > Fringillidae > Peucedramus > Peucedramus taeniatus. The sequence goes on along the minus strand of WBNO01005165.1, from coordinate 17,996 downwards.
TCTGTTAAGTGTGAGTTTTGTTTGTGTGGGCGAGTGGGGGGCATTGACACAGCCTTGTACTTGGCTTCAGTGTGTCCAGAAACAAGAAACATGGCATGGACAGCCACCTTCCCGTGGATTCAGACCTCTTTGCTTTTTGTTCCTTGAGGTCATTTTATGTTGGAAATTCAGGTCTGCTCCTATACAGTGATGGATCTCTAGCCTGTACTCTGCAAAGTGTGAGGTTTTTTTGCAAGTTTGTTGTACTGTTTGTTTTCTCTCTTTATAATATGGTGCTGAGAATGCTTACAGATTGCACTTCCTGCAGGTATTCAGCTTACTGGCTATGAAATGCAGTCATTCAAATACAGAAAACTATATCATATACATTATATAAAACACGCATATAACATTTTCTTTATGCTCATTAAAGTGCTTGGAATGGAGATGTTGATTGGTGTAGAACTGCATAATAAAACATTTTTTAATGGTGTTTGCTTTGCCAAAATTGGAGACAACCAACAAATTTCTGCTTCAAAGTTTGTGCTGCTATTTCATAATTACTTGATAGTAGTTATTTTGAAGAGAGGGAAGCAAGACTGGGAATGTAAAATAAAATAAGTTTCTAAGAGATAGTTTAAAAAGTTCAGGGTGCTCCTGTATGCTTTTAATAAAAATCTGAGGTTTAGTACTTGTCATGTTTATTAGTCCATTCTGTCAGACTACACTTGTACTAATTTAATTATAATATAGCTTCCTTTGAAAAACATATTAGGTGTTAAACAAGTGTCCCAGCAATAGGTGTGTAGAAAGCAAAGGAAATCAGTAGTTCAATTTGTAAAATAAGGCCTTATTATTTTTCTAGTAAAGAAAATAATACATATGACCACTTCAGTATCTTGAGTAAATGGTAATTTATTTGTAGAGGATACCTTTACAAAAAGTAATTGCTCTAATAAACACTAATGAGTGGTGTGTTTATCTTAAAAGTTGCATGAACAGTTCCTGAGGGTTGCTAGGGCCAGACTAAGGTCTAAGGGTTAATCTAAAACACAATGCTTTAAGACCTGGTTCTTGGTGTCAGGAGGAGTTCTTCAGTATTTATTTAACATTCTTTCAGGGTTTCCATCCTATTTCTTTGCCATTTTATTGCTTGCTGATACAAATTATCCATGGTTCACTAATCAAATGAAAGATTGAGTGAAACAGTCAGGCTTTGAGCAATATATCTTTAGGGGATGCCCATACTAGACCCACAAACCTTAAGTCTCAATTTTTAAGCTTACAGTTCTATTTTAACACTTTCAAATGGCATGGTTCAGTTTTGAGGAATTATTGTCTTTTGTTCTGAGGAAAAAAAGCAATTAAAATATTTGTTTAATTTCCAGAATTAGACTTCATATTATGCACACCATTTTAACAGCTAATCTAAGTAATTCAGTTGTTGTTTCTGCCTGTCACTACATGAAGGAAAAGGTAAAAACTTTCCAGGTGTTGCTTCATCTAAACACAAGTTATTCAGTCAAAACTACTGCTCCTTCCACCAGTGTCTGTCTATGTGTTTGTGGTGGAAAAAAGAGGTCGTATGTAAAGTCTAAAACACTTGGCCCAATATTGTGGGAAACCAGGAAATCCCTCTTGCTGCCTTGGATGGGCTGAGACCCTGGCAGGGGGCTCAGAGAGCCTGGATTGGAGCCAAAGACCCCTCTGTNTATAAAAAGACAACACAGCCCCAGGGGCGGGCAGTGTGCCTTGGACTGACCTGCTGAGAGCATCTCGGCTGGGCAGGGAGAACATGTTAGAGATAAGAAATAATAAACAACCTTGAGAACCAAGGCCAGGCAGCTCTGACTCTTTCTTCGACCATCTGGCTGTGAAAAGGACTCTCGAGAAATTCCCAGGCAAGGGGAAATCCGAGACAATATGTTGGTTTTACTTGGGTATTTGGTGGAGATGCAGAGGAATTTGTATGTCCCTGAGCTACCCCACTAGTTCAGTCTCCAGACACTTACTTGTCCTTACCCTGCAAAAGGTCCAGTTCTGAAAATTCTTGACCGCACGAGTTTATAGAAGTGATTGATTGAAGTTTGTCCTTAGATATCCTGCTACCACTTCTTAGAGTCAATGGTCTATGAAAGAGGAAGATACAGTGCAGATAGACCAGTGTTTTTTACCTCCATTTCCTTCATTATATGTAATTGCAGGTCACCTTTCCTCATGGTTCCTTACTTTTTCAGGAGTAATTTGGAGGCCTTGTTTATGAGCTGATCTTGGGACATACTTCAAAGTCACTCCATGACAAGTGGACAAGTGTTTATGTGTACTGAGCTCAAATACTCAGTCACCTGTTGTGACCAGAGCAGTTTGGAGTTTGTACATGTAAATTGTGCAATTTGGGAAGTGCAAAGGCATGCAGAAATTTGAAGGTCCTGTTAGAAAGTCAGGCCTCCGGTATCTTTTTTAATCTTCCAGTAAAAAGAAGTCTATGATTCAGCAGACTTTTTATTGAAAGGCTAACTTTTATGATTTGGCAGCCTCAAGTCTGCTCATATAACTGCTACACTTTTTTTTCTGCATAAGAATTTCCCTTGCATACAGAGCAGAAAAACAAACAAACACAATTCTCTGTTACTTCCCTGAAAACCAAACTACTCTTTCCTAGCAAGATTAACTTGTCGACTAATCTTAGAGCAAACACTTTATTTTAATCTATCATTGTTTTCTGCCTGTAGTTTTAGCAGAGGTTAGAAAAAGACATTCAATAAAGTGATGGCGCGTTTGTTTTTCCGAAAGCACATCAGAAAATTAATGCTTTGCCAAAAAAAATAAAGAAATACAGTATTTCTTTTAATACACCAGTTAAATAAGGTCTTAAAATCATGTCTTGGCCCAGATGGGGTGTTTGTAGCATAGGGTACAAGTCGTATAATTTCTACTATCTGAAAACTGCTTAAATGAGCTCTCCTTCAGCCATGGCATGTATTCCACACCTGAGGTGAAGTCACTCTGGTCTCTTCTTTGATGTAGAGCCATTGGAGTGCTGACTGCCAGTGTGTTTGTGCAAGTCTGTTTGCTTATACAAAGAACCCATTTAAGCTTCTCCACCCAAGAAATTCATGTTGATTTTGGATAATCCCTGAGCGATTTTATTCTGTAAAATAAATAAATAAATCTTTCAGACTTGTGATGCAGCCCAGCTCTTGCACATTTTGGACTATTAAAAGTGTAGCATTTGTGTTGGGGAAACATGAAGTGACACGAGGCATGGGCAATTTTATGTTTGTCCAGATGTCAAATAGGATGCCTGTTTCAGTACAGGGTTATGTGACGCTGGAGCTTCACCTGAGGAGTGTGGGGTTGGTCCATGATAAGAGTTTTGCATGGGGATTACCAGACCCCACACTGCATCCTCATTCCTCAGTGTGGCTTCTCTAGGAATAGTGCCAAGGTGATTGGGTTTGGCAATAAACCACTATTTCAGAATAAAATGAAAGGTTCTGTTAAACAGCAGAAACAATTCTCTGGGGTCAGCCTTGGCTGTCAGGATTCACCTGCAGCCTCAGAGAGATTCTCTGTGTGTGCAACACAGACCAAGTAGCCAAGGGAATCAGAGCATCCTTGCTCTGAGTATGTGAGCAGGACTGTGCTGAGGGTGATTTGGCCCACAGTGGAATGAAAGTCCATGATCATCATCAATCACAACTGACCCATCCATCCAATTAAAAATTGCTTCTGCAGGCTCAGCTCTCCCTGGCTCCCTTAAGGAAACACTGGTGCACAGGCTTGAATTGAGTGTTCTCAAGTCTCGCCAAATTCAAGGAGGAAAAGGACATTGTTTTCTCTTTTTTCTCAGTCCCCAGCCATGTCCTTCCTCGGGGCTCTTCCTCTGGCAGCACAGCTGGTTCTGAACAGGCACATTTCTACTGAAGCCGATAGCTTTGGGTATGTTGGCCAGAGTGTCTGCATGGCTATTTATTAGGTAAATAAACATTAAATTAGGTATGTAATGTCTTAACTAATTAACTGTATTTGTCTAACATAGTTATCTAAACTTGGAAAATATTGAGATGGGCCTAAACTGTCTCTGCTGTGCTATTTATTAATTCCATGGCAGCAGTCTTCAGCAGCTCTTTTAGCAGATGCTGAATTCATGTACGAAAAAGCCATTAACCACATGAGACTGAATAATACAAATAAAAATTTGTCTTGCTTCCTGCTTGGTTTTTGGGGTCTTGTGAACCATGAAAAGTTCTCTAGAAGATTTATACACCTACTTTGCCTCATTTCCCTTGCTTTAACTGGAAAATAAGCTGAAAACACTTATTTTCAAGAATTGAAATGAAATGTAAAACATTAAAAGATGTGCTAATAAACTACTGAGATGACAGTGCCTGAGTGAAATAGTACGGAAATTACAGCAAATGTTTGCAAGGGACAATTGACTCACTCAAACCAACACTATGTATGTTACCAACACGTATAGATTACAATATATGTTGTAATGCATATATACTCAATATAACTTATTCTGTCACTTGTTGCTCTATCCAATGGGCCATCATCTTTCTACTGTACTGGTGTTTTTTGTGTTACAAATACCTGTAATTAGACTTGGGATGTAGACAGCCTATTCCTGCATGAGGCTGAGCTGCTGTGTAATTTAATGGGGGAAAGGCAGCTTTTGCTAAAAGTAGAAACTAAATTTAGAAACAGTGGTTTTGCCTTAGGCTTTTATTTAGGGTTTTGGAAAATAGAACAAACTCTTTGTTTTCCATTACATGTAGAAAGCCTAATAAACAAAATATCACTTCTAATCTAATTTTGCATTCCTTGGGTGTATTATGGTAAATTCTTTTTTGTTTTGAGTAAATTGCTCTAAATTAAGCCAGGATATAATCATCGGTAGTTTTAGCAGAAATATTAGTTTAACTGAAGAACAACTTTGTTGGGACTTCGATGGTAATTATTTAAACTCATAAAAGATCCATCTTGAGTAATTATTTTGCTTCTAAAGGGTATGTTTCATACAGATGATTAAAAAGGTGATATAGTAGTACCAGCCCACTTGGGCTACCAGTTACTTCTGTCACTAACAACCTCTCAATGACTTCACCACAGCAGTGTTAGTAATCTTTAGTATTTGAGGTTACTGTCCAGTTGCCATGAAGTTTACTGTGTATGAATTAAAGCACTGACAGCCATAATTTGATAAATGCTGTTCACAGTCATAGGCAGGTAATTCATAGTTACCTCTTTTCTCAAGCAGGTGCAGAACAATTTGAAACAGAACTACTATTCTGACTTTCTTGTACAGTAGTTTTTCAGTGCATTTCAGTCTTTTTAATGTATTTATCTTTACAGTGTCTTTGCCTGGATGACACTTTCTTCCACATCTATTTTTCACACAGGGGACTGTTGCAGAGCTCATCAAAAGACACCAAGTGGGAAGTTAAACACCTTACTGGGCCAGTTAGGGCTGTGAGTGCACTCTGTTAGCTACTCCTGAGTTGTTAGAGGTGGGTGGCTTTTGCCAGGAACCTAAGAGCCATCTGTAGGACCATGGCTCAGTAACGAGCTCATCCCCACTGTGTGTCCAAACTGCTGCCAGGAGGTTTAGCTTACTTCAGGCTAAAACTGCACTGCAAGTTAGCCTGTAAGGAGCATGAAAGATCAGTGGTTTAATCTGTAGTATGAAACTGAATCCTGAGATAATAGCACAGATTTAAGAGATTAAGTGATATTAGTACCACTCCATCTCATCTAGGTAAGCTAGGGGCATGCATTCATTCATTCTTTCTGCCTCTTTTCTATTACTCTTCTTTTTAGTATTCTTCCTACAGTCATGTCAGTAGAGTAGTCCAGCATAAACTGGAGTGGTGTATCCTTAACTCAGTGTTTAGTTTAGTGAGTAAAGCACTTTTCCAGCAGATGAAAGAGCTGTGAATCCCCTTAGACTGGGGAACTTCAGATACACATCACCCTTGTAATAAGCAAATTAAAGATGCCTGAATTGCTGTATATTTTTACAGACACCAGTTCAATTTGTCTTGTTGACTGGCCAGGAAGCAAGGAGCCAAATCCTCATAATGAGGGATTGCCCAAGCTCCTTTAGAAGGTCCCTGGCAAAACAGGAATGAAATTGTACAGTAATCTAGAACCACAAAGCTCCAACTTGATTTTCCTCTTTGCAGCTGAATTGACAATGATAAGAACCTGCATTAAAGGGGTATTTTATGTAGGTGCTAGTGTTCTGTGTTGACACATAGGCATTTCCTATTTTTCCTCATTCAGTAGGACATTTTTGTGCATCTTTAAGATAGGAGATTTTGAATATCTAAAGGTTGCTTGTCTTCTGTGGGGAGGGACTCATTCCTGGGCAGTATTGCTGTTGTAGGTCCTGATCTCTCAATGGAAGGTTGGATTGATTTAGGCTGATCCAATGCCCTGAGTTTGGTCTTGTTCTGAATGAAGGAGATCAAAATAGTGGATGATGTGCTATGAAATCTCCATGTGTTATCTTGTGCTGGTTCCCAAGCTACATGTAAGGCTTTACATACTGTGCATGTGATTTATCGGTCAGTATTTTCCAGTGGTGGTAACTGAAAAATAAAATTTTAAGTCTGGTGAGGGTTTTTTTCTGTGTTTGGTTTATTTGGGTTTTCTAAATTAATACATGTTTTTATTTCAGTGTTCTACAAAGAAGTGGGGCAAAAAAAGACATGCCTGAAATTTCATTCACTGAATCAAAGGACTTCTTTTCTTTTATGTTTCAGACACAGATATTAAGGAGCTAGAGGATGTTTTTGGACTTAACGGACAAGTAGAGCATAAGCTGAACTTCCTTAAAAAGAATGTATCAAAAGATATAAAGCTGGTACTGATTGCTCATTCTATTGGTTGCTACATCACCCTGGAGATGATGAAACGAGCATCAGAACTTCAGGTACACGAACCTTCTTGAATGGGAGTTGCTTTATTAGCAGAGCAGTGCATGTGCTCAGCCTATGGGTAATGCCATATATTTCCTGTGTAAACTGTATTCTGTTATACACAAACAAATGAAAAATAAGGCTTGATCCTAGTAACATATAGTAAAGCAGACTGATGTAATTCTGAGTCTGAATTTGGATCTTTAATGTCCTTGGAATATAAGTAATTAATAGTGGTGAGACATATATTTATGACTTCCTTGTTCTCATCTTTAAATAATTTATAAGCAAATCACCAGACATTTGGCAATTGCATTATGTGTTACACCAAAAAATTAAGACTGGTTGAGATTTTTGTCATTTCTCATCTTGAGGCAAACAGATTGCTGGTTAGACATGAGAAAATGTATGGGAATGAATAGTAATATAAATTATGAAGAGTACTACCTTGAAAGACATTGATTTTAAAATTTAATACAAATATCACTGCTTCTGCAATTCAGTCTTGGTTTGTGTAACTCAATGAGAGTGAGAGCTGTTAACTGCATGTACTGTATATCTGAACATTTTTCTTTGTCACTGTGAAGCAGTAAGAAAGCTGAAGCAGGACCATATCCTTACCCTCTGTAAATAGCAAACTGTGCTCAGTACTGTCTGTTAGTGGCTGATAAATGGAGAACAGGGAGTTTTTATTCTTAAACATTCTTAAACTCTTATTAAATCATTGCTTCTTCCTTTACTTTATAAAATCTTCAGTGGAAGGAAGTGCCATGTTAGTGGTGACATGAAATCTGGGGTTAATATATGCATGTGATTATTACAGCCACTGCTTCATAACCATTTCCACTGCACATCTAACTTCTTCTTGCTTTAAAGGTAAAAAGGACTAAAAATCTGAAACATGAGGATAGCCTGATATATTTCTACAGGCATATTTCACTTTCTGATTATAAACAAGAACATTTTTTGAGAGAAATTTTACATATTTTCAGAAAGGAGCATTCTAGAAAATATGTGCATTAATTTGTCCAAATGTGCCAACTTTTTTGGGGTCAAAATCTGTAGTCTTTATTGCTCAAATGATTTTATCTGCTTTCAATTAAACTAAAAAATTGTTAAGTAACATTTTTACACCTGGTTCGCCGGATGCTGGCAGCTTTTTGTCAGTATTTTGAAATGTAGGGATCTTTGGGACACTCAGACCTCATGGTGCACTGTGTGCATAAAGTTAATATATGGCAAACTACATTTAAGATGCATTCAACAATAGAAAATATTTGTGTAAGCCAGAGTATTGTGCAATCTTTGTCCCTTTGCCAAAAATAAGTTAACTCTTAGGTTTTATAACATATGAAGTGTGATAATAAGAAACTTGTGTTTCCATCTCTCCCTTTATTTTTACTGGAATATTTGATTCCCACAAGATTTTGAGCACATATGTGTATTTTAGTAGCTAGATCATTTGATTTTATATTTGTATAGTTCTTGGTGATATTTTTTCATTATATGAATTTTGGGTTTGGTCTTTAAATTCTCTGCTTTAAGAGCCTTTCATTATTTACAGTTTATTATTCTGAGCTAGAGGTTAATTTGTTGTATTTTTTATTCAAATAATTTAGTAAGCATTTATATTTGGAATGTAGGTTTAGCAGATTTGATTTTTAGAATCACAGAGTCATAGAATTGTTAAGTTTGGGAACGATCTCTAAGGTCATTGAGTCCAGTTGATAATGCTATGTTTAGCACTAAACCATGTCCCCCCAGTGCCACATCCACATGTTTCTTGAACACTTGCAGGATGGTGATTCAACACTTCCATGTGCAGTCTGACCCGGCTTCACTGAAGAAATTTTTGTTTCACAATTTAAAGCTCTTCTGTAGTCCAACCACATACAGACTAGATCGTCCCTCCCTTAGCATGCATGAAAAGGAGAGAAAGTACATCCCCTTCTCTCTCCTCCTTGGTTCCTCTTCAGCTGTCAGTTTTCACAGAATCACAGAATCATCAAGGCTGGAAGAGACTTCAAGATCATCAAGGCCAGTCATCAACCCAGGACCACCATATTCACCCCTAACCCACATCCCCAGGTGCCTTATCCAGTATGCCTTTTCAACATAGACAGTGCCTCCAGCACCTTCCAGGGCAACTTATTTCAATGCCTAACCACTCATTCAGTGAAAAAAAAGATTTCTAATAACTAATTTGAATCTTCCTTGGTGCAATTAAAGGCCATTTCCTCATATGTTTTCACTTGAGACAGGGCAAAAGAGGCTGACCCCCACATCACTGCCACATCCTTTCAGTTGTAGAGGTCTCCCCTGAGCCTCCTCTTCTCCAGACTTAAAAAACCCCAGCCCCCTCAGCCACTTCTCCTAAGACTTGTTTTCTAGACCCTTTACCAGCTTTATTGTCCTTTTTTAGACCCAAATGCTGCTGCTACCTAGGGCCCCTGTGCTCTGCAAGTAAATGGGGTACTGAATTTTTTTCCTTAAACTTATGTGAGATAATGCTTTCCTCTTTAATTAAGAGAAATGAAACAGGAATTTCCCATTTATTCCAGCATGAATTCAGTTTTGGAGCCCATCCCTATTTTCCCATTGACTCTCAGGGAGACTTCCATTGAGGATTCCTTCAGGACACCCATTAACAGAAACTTGGTCTTAGGTTGATGCCTTTAACCAAGTCTGATTAGTAGAGAAGGGCACACAGGTTACTTCCATACTTGTAACTAAGTGGGGCTATAGCACAGATTTTAGCACTGGAACAGTGATGTTTCAAACTTGTCTTTAAGTGACTTTTTGGCCCAAAGGAAGCAGCAACTCTCAGCAACACCCTTGCATGGTTCAGGGCCTGGCTGTGGTCCAGGACCATTCCTAGTAGTTAGTTTGGATGCTGACATCCGGTTTGGAGGCAGGAGGAGATTCATCCATGTGAGCACAGACCATCCTGTGCCCTCCTGTTCAGTGAAAAGCTGCAGAATAATTCCTGGCTGGTCTGTTTTCTGGCTCAAGAGTAACCACAAACACTTTCCAGTTGTCATGGTGGGCTTCAAGTCTTAACAATATTCACCTCTCCGTGGGAAGTAGAGCATCCAGATTTTGCCAGATTGCTAAAAAAATTTGGCACTGGGAAGGAAAAAAAATCAGCCTCACTTTGTGAAGATGGAAAACTGGAGTAATGTACAACTTTCTTGATACTTCCTCTTAACCTCATAATCTTCTTCGCTCTTTATTCAGACAACAGAACTGAAAAATGAGGCCTGGTGACAAAATTATTTTCTCAGTTGTTGAAACATGCATCTGACCCATAAATATGCTACATCCTCCAGGCATTCTCTTCTAAAATGCAAATCCTTACTTGGAGGATTTCCTTGTACTTTACTGGCTACACTATTGTTTCCTAAAACACTCCACTTGATCATTAATTTAATCAAAGATTGACATGTTTTCTTGCTAGTGAAATTCAATCTCTTAGAGCATTAGCCTTTCATTTGCAGTGATGCCTTTGAAATGTTAACACCTTTGTGGTAGTAATTTAACTCTTATTAATGAGTACAGTATGTAAGTATTGCTCTTCCTGTAAAACTCATTGAAGAGGAAGAGTTTAAAACCTCTGAGTAGTATCAGTTTAGGCAAATTAAATTTCTGTAATATGTAAATCAAACCCACACATTGCTACTATGTCCTCAGCAGTGTGAAAAAAATACTGGGTATTGCTGGAATTTGTTGATTTCATAAATGATAGCTAAAACACAGAACCTGGAATAGTTGTACATAAAACATATTACTGACTTGGAAACCCTGACACATCATTTCTGTGCACGTACTGATTATTTAGTTTCAGTTGTTGAAAACCTGATTTTGAGAATGGGAAGCAATTTCATAATGTTAGGAAAGAGAAAACTGCCATGTTTTAAAATATGGGTGCTTCTACAAGAAAACAAAGTTCTTTACTCTGGAACTACTGGACATACACAGGATCTGTGAGATTGCGAGATTAAAAGAGGGGATTTTTTTAGCAGTACAGGAACCACTAAGTATATCTGACCTTTGAGAAAGTAGGGAATCTTTTCAGCAGGATTAAAGGAAGGAGGGGGAGGAATTTATGAAAGCAGTGACATTCATTCAGTTTCTGTTTTGCTGAGATTAGAAACTGAATGTGTAATCCAATACTCATGGTGTCACCATCACAGAAGACATCTTCTGAAAGGATGACAATGTAGCAGGTTGTGGCTAGAAGTTCTGATGCTTTTTGAAAAGAGAGAAAAGATGAAAATATAACCACTCATGAGAGAAAAATGGATATAAATTTTTATTCCATATTTGAAAGTTTCATTTGATATAATAGCATCTGATTCCAATGTTGATTACCTAAATGAGATGTCATGATACTTTAACAAGTCAGTTTATATAGCTGTTGTCTAGGTAAATTAACTTCTGATAGTCTCACTGTCTATTATAAAATATGCTTAGCAAAGCATATTTTTAACCTCTTTGAATGCTCCCTTTCAACAGTAAGCTTATCTCAGATATTTTGAAAAGTACAGTGAGACTGCATGAAATAGAGAAATATTATAGAAATATATATTGAGAGAGGGAGTAATAAAATAAATATATTTCTTGTTAGCTGCAGGCTTAAATGAAAAAGTGAAAAAAATCAGCACAAAAATTAAAATGGGTGAAAGACTTAGAGTAACACAAACTCAGTGACAATATTTGTAAAATTACTATGCAGGGAAAAAAACAGATGGCTATGCTTAGCAGACTTCACAAGGGAATTGCTGCACATTTCAGATAAATGTGTGTCTTATGAAGAGAGCTATGAATTTCTAGGCCATGATATAAAACTAAACTGAGTCTGGTGATGTTTTTTTCTTCGGCCCATCCATCCATATAAATGAAATACATATTAAAAGAACAAGCAAATGACATTGGGCTCGGATACACCCGCCTTCATCTCCCTTTACATGTTGAGGAAGCAAGAAAAGAATAACTCTGACACAATTTTGCACAGATTTAAACAGGAATCTAAGTTCAGCTGCCTTCAGTGAGATGAGTGTGTTAATTTAACTTTATGGATGTTTTAAGTTGGTCTCTGAGTTGGATTATTTTTATGAGACAGAGATTTGGCAGTTCTGTCAGTTCTTGGTGTATCAAGTCTTTGGAAGCATGTACAAGGAAGCCCAGGCGGTCTGAGACAGCAATTGGAATAAAATTTGCTTTAGTTGACAGCTTACACATTACAGAGTCTGCGAAATCCACCTCACAACTCTGGATGATGCTTCAGGCAGTACCAGTAATTCTGATGGAGCAGGCAGTAAAGCAGCAATAAGAACATGGGGCATATGCAAATGTTCTGCAGCTCGCTCACCTGGAAAAACAGAGAAGTAGTACAGATGATTTATTAAATCTAACCAAATAAAATAAATCAGATACTGTGTCTTTGAAGAAACAAAGAAGTTGCTACAAAGATTTTTATAAAGATTTTTTTTTCCTAAAAAAGAAAATATGAAAAAACCTTCACATTAAAAGCTAAGGCAAATATAAAATATCCTCTCTGTTCGGGTGGGAGGCTGCAAGGTAAGGAGATGGGTTCATGGCAGACAAAGGTTTTTAAAGGAAATAGTAACTTTTGACTGAGACACTCATAAAAGGCTTGGATTTAAAATTTCAACAAACCTTGAAAACACCATCGGCAAAAGGCTGATAACTGCGGAATGAGGTTGAAAGTGTCAGTTCACCCAAGAGACTGCTAGCAACCATCATTTTCACTGGCTTGATGACAGACCCTAACCCTGAGGGATCCAGTTATATTCTCTTCTACCTTTCCCCTTCAAAAAAAGGCTTTAAAAATGTAAACTGTAAGAAAATGCAGCAGTCAACAGGCAGACAGGCTCTTTTGTATAACCCCAGTGGACACTGCCTTTGTCAGCAGGAGCAGGCACTGTTCATTGCCATGTGCTGTGTAGGTCTGCTAGAAACTTCTTCACAGGCAAACAACCCCACCTTGTAATACAGGAAACAAAAGAATGTGAAGTGTCTTAAGGATGCAAAAAAAAATTTAAGAAACTTAAAATGCAATGAGATAAACCCTGTTGAAGGTGATCCAACTCTTTAGATGTGACATGCCTGAGGGAAGTTTAAATTTTGAACAGTTTGCCATGTGCATCCATGGTGTACCTTGTGTGGTTTTTGAAGTGAGTGAAGCAGGTAGGTATCACCTGCTCAATCCTAGATCTTTATGGGGAATAATGGATTATGTATAGTTCATTACTCTCCTGAGTCAAGAAAATTTGCCATCCAGAAGTGTTGAAGATGAGATTGGAAAATAGTATAGTGACAATTTTTTGCAATTAAAAGACAGCAACATTGGATCTGTCAGCTTGTAATTACCAAGCAGATGAATAATAGCTTCTGGTTTTAATACTGATCACATTAGGAGAGAGGATTCGGAGTTAATAACAACATCACCCTAAGATTTCCTTGTTTGGATCATAAGCCTGTGATCAGAAGGCCTGAGAAAAAGCTTAATTCCCAAAATTTTCTGTGAAAAATTGTGTTTTGTTCATAATGTTCACTGAAATTTCAGCTTCTCTCAGCTTGTTTAATATACTGGTTTACTGCTCATTTAAATATAGAAACAATATGAAAAGCAATCTGTGATGATTCAAATAAGTAAAAGTAAGAACAATCATTTTGATTTCAAGAGACTTGGTTTTTTTTCATAACATTGTGTTTATTTCACTGCTAACTAAACATCTGATTTCAAGTGTATGTAGTCAAAGTTCTAGTAAACCTATAAAAACTATTTTTTCTAGGAAGTTAAAAGACATTAAAGTAGCCAAATGTACAAACAGAAAAGAAAGAAAAATAAACTGAAAAATGGAATCTGTGATCATTCATCAGGAATCCAAAGTAAAACATGAGAATGAGGCGGAAATGAAGGACTAAAAATAAAAAGATGGTTAAAATGGTAAATGGCAGAATAACAGGATTTATTAAGTACTGTGAATTTTTACAGATTTGTTAATAAAATCTTGTTATTTTGAATCTCCAGAAATTTAGATTCATGTTGGAATAAGTAACTGAAATGGTTGTATAAAAATGAGGGGATTGAAAGCAAGAAGTGAGTTTCAAAAACAATTAGGATTTATGTTTTAAGAAGAGCTCAACTCAACACCCTTCCGCGAGCCAGATTTCCCAAAGAACATTTTATGCTGGGAGGTGAGATCTTTTGAAATTCTGCAGATGTGTGAGCATAGCTCTTGAAAATCAGAGAGTCATCTCTTTGGAGAATTGGACCAAATGATTGGAATTCACTATATGTTGCACATAGCTTGAAATTTTTTTTATGTTTTTATACGGTAGTTAATGTGCTTTTACAGAAGACAACAGAGCCAAAAATCTAGCAGTTCTCATGCTGTTTTAATAGTAGGAGGACAACACAGCCAGTTAGGACATTAAGAGTTGTTCATGAAAGGAGCAGGTGAAGGGATATTGTGCAGTTTTTGAACACAGACTTTGCAAACGTAGTTACACTTCGAGTTCGGCTTTAGCTCTAGTAACCAATATCTGTTCCTAGAAGCTCTATATTAAAATGGAATTTCACTGCCAGTCTAAAGCTCTCAGCAAAGAAGTTGAGCTACTTTGTCAGCTCTTGCCTCATGTTATATGTGGTACAGTTGCTCGAGCGATGAGGAAGGACTTGGCATGGAACTTTATAAGAGAGATTACTGAGGGTGGACAGGGTTGTAATTGCAAATATTTCCTACTCTGCCATATTGTTCATTTGTTCATTCCACATAAGCCATGGTGACGTCTAGGGGTACTTCTGCTGCATTGGTTTCTACCCAAGAGTTGTTTGTCCTGTTTAAAGAGTTCACTGCAGGAGTGAAAGGAATTGGAAAAAGGCACAGGCTTCATACAAAACAGTTATAACATCTCTGAGCTTAGACAGCACATCCACTGCATGGAGGGCATTTCTAATACCCTGTTGAATGAAGTTCAGGCAAATACTGGAGAATTTTTTTCTGTATCTTTTTAGTAGTTCTTTGATTGCTGATTATTTTAGGGGAGTTTTTGCAATGCCAAATTGATCTTTTCAGATACCTGAGGATGTGTTCTGTGACTATAAGCCTGTCTTTAGGGAACTAAATCAAGCCCTAGATTTCTTCTTAGGAATCCCCATCTGTACTCTTATGACTGAGGCTATCTTCAAAATTAAATGTAATAGAAGTCTACTTCCTTTTCTATTTGTTTCAAGGTGTGTTTGAAATACTTGATTTCTGATGTTTGCATGCAAGTCTACTTAACTGTGGCATTTTGTGAAAAAAACTCACTGGAGTTTGCTTTTTCATGTGGAATTAAATGTTAAGTATACATTTAAGCAGAAGTCCAGAAAGGACAATGTATTTAATAAACTTATTACCTTTGAAGTCCTGTAAGGAAATTGAATTGATGTTAATGAAAATATGCTTTTAATAACCTTGTTACAACATTTTTAGTCACTGGAAAATTTTAAGAACATTCTGCTCCATTTCAAATTCCAAAAGAAAGCATAGTTTTGTATAAGGAGCAGAATTCACTGAGTCCTAATTGTTCTTGAAAACAGTGAATTTCTGCTCCTCTATTTTAAAACAGTAGTATGAGTACTGCAAGTGTATTTTATTGAGATGGAAGGTACAAACCCCAGTTCTCAATAAATATAATTTAAATTGTGACCTTTAATGGCAGCTGGCACTGTTCAGACATTTTACCTGGCACTGGCAATTGAAAGATATCCTGCAAGTTCTTGTTCTCAGCTGCACTAAAACCCTTACCTGATGACCAGTTTTATTTGTGTGATAAGTTAGATATGATAATTTTTCTCTCTTAGCAGGTTCCTGCATATATTCAATTTGTCATAATAATTAAGGCTAGCAGTAGTCTGTAGTATTGCAAAGGAAGGAATTTTCTTTTTTTCCCTTACTATTTAAAATCCTTACAGTTCTGGAAAGATGAAAGCAAGGATGGAAAAACAAGCTGACTGAGAGAATTCCTAACTCCCTTCTCTCTCTTTTTACCTTCTTATGATACCCTGACAAAAATTTAGGACATAAGTTCTCTCTCAAACCTCAAATATTCATGGTTTCTTTTAATTCTCTGATAAAAAAGGAAGTTCTGCTCAGTGTATACTTCCTGACTCACTCATCCTGTTTTTCACTGATATCACAAGACAACCTTACTATTCTTCTTTCTCCAGGATACATCAATAAGCCACTTTAATTAGTTAAAATGGTAGGGGCCTGAACTCCTTCCAATATTCAATACCAGCTTAGCTTGTCTAACTCCTAACCCTTTGAGCTGAGGACTATGGGTCTGGTTTGACTGGATGCCTTTTTGAGGGCTGACTTAAGTGAGTGGTAAAATAAACCCCTTCCAAATGTCTTGAGTGGAACACTTAAAAATAGAAGTCCAGGGCTCTCAAGGCACTGATGGAAAATCAGTGCCTTTCCTTTTCATCAGCAGAATGAGATTATAATTGTAAAACTGGTTTCTCATTTACTTTGTTCAGCCCCATTTCCTTAAAGTGAATGGATTGTCATTGAGATTTATTGGTAGGTATGGCTGTACATCGATGGCTGTGAAAGCAGTTGGTTCAAGACAACACCAAGTCCTATTCCTAATGTTTTCTTTTGGTTGAGCCACCTTTCCACTTCAGGGGCATATTGCTGGTTCATCCTAAGTGGTGAATGTGCCAGAGCATGTGTACAAAGGTCACGTTTGCCAGTCCCTGCGCCATAGGGGTACCTGTAGATGCAATGTGGTGATCTCATGGGAGTGCTACACTGAAAAAAACCCACCCTGTTCTTCCAAAATGAAAATGGAAAGAATTTCTGCTGGAAAGTGGCAGCTGCATTCTGACATTCATGTAATGGGAGCAACTGAAAGCTTTATGGTGTGTAACTGTGACACTGCATTCCAACATAAGCTTCTCCCTGCCCTTCTTCCAACCAATAAACTATTCTTCCTCTCTTTTCACTCTCACCCCTCCTAATCTTCTTCTGTTTATATGCTTTAATCATAATAGCAACAAATCCATCCCTGCTGGTATTATCACACCGTTGCAAATTTTGGCTGTCTCCTTTGGCACTTCCCTTGTAGATGGAATGACATTGCCCACTTTGATGGGGCTTAATTCTCTATGTAAAATACTGCCCTGTCAATGAATATTTTCTCTATTAAACTATTTTCAGTCCAACAATAAGATACAGATTTTTAGGAGAACAGTTTTCTCATTATTACCTTAACCCATAAAAAGGCTTTTTTGCTTTTTTTTTTATATTCAAACATTTTGGGCAAGTTTTCAGTTACCCAAATATTTGTAGTACAGAGTAATTTGCATTTCAGCCCTGTGAGACTTATAAATGTAATGAACAGTCTGTGTGTTTAATATTTTTTATATTTTTAATAATTTGCAAATAGTTCAGTATGTAGAGCTGACCTGTTGAAAAATAGTTTGCAGTGTCTGTAGAGAATACTTCTGAGACTTTTGTGTATTTAGCAGAAATCTGGGCTTCAGCTGGAAAAATTCTAGGAGTACTTCTTACTGGAAAATATTTCAAGTAATGTGAAGCAACAGATAGTTTTTTCCTCTGCCATGACCCAGTTGTAAGGTGAGGTATGGAAAGTCCCTCTCCTATTGCTATAAAACAGGTTTCAGCACTAAAGGCCAAGTACACAGAAAATACTGATACCTGCTGAAAGGTGTGATTGAAAGTGTATTTGTTTCAAAGGAAATTGTTAAAGGTCTCAATTTACTTGTCAATCCAAAAGATTAATCTCTAACTATCGTGATCAGTGTTTTNCATCTGTTTGTCCAAGAATAAATAAGAGAGTCTTGTTTTCTAGAGCTGGGAATATTGTGTCTTTGGTGATGCCTACATGGAGTGTAGGCTGTCACATCTAATATCTGGGAAGTAATCCTTTGATCAGAATTTATTCATGGGGCAGAATTAAGACATATTAAATGTATGAAAATGTTGCCACTAGTATCAACAGGAGCAATATCACACCTGTACTGTAGGTGCAATCACAGAGGACCAGGGG
>WBNO01005163.1:227-21743 GCA_013400575.1 Peucedramus taeniatus | reverse complement strand
TTTTTTTTTTTTTTTTTTTTGGTAAATCATGAATTGCTGGAAATAAGAATAAAAAGTACAGCAAGCCTGTAGTGAAACTTCTCATAACACTCCGTAGCCCTTTGGAAGTACTGCTTATGTAGAAATTTATAAGGATGACCAGAAGGCCTGATTCCTCACTGTCTCAACATTAATGTAGCTATTAGGTCTGTTGGGAGTGGCGCTTGCTAAAAGAGGATGAAGATTTACAAGCATGAATGAGAACAGTGGGTACAACTCAGTCACCGTGATAAGGAAATCTCTCTAAAGAACACAGGTTTTTTCTAAAGTAAAGCAAAAGTTGGGAAGCTCTCAAATTTTAGATCACCCCTTTGTATAGCAAGTATACATGCATTCTTAGGCCTCAAGGTGCTTCTCAGTGGGATTGGTCACTCCAGTACAGGATGATGATCAGGGAAAGATAAAGAGGGTAGAATTTCCCCAAAAAGAGAATGCTCTTTAAAAAACTGTAGATGGAAAACCTAGTTGGGCAGATAACAGAAATATCAATCAGGATATACTGGGTGGGTTTCAAGCTGCATTAATATAAATTTTATACAGTGTAATGTAATATATAAATATTTTATAATGTAATGGTACATGGTGTTCATATTCTTGAAAATATATGCTAGAAAATAACATATAAAATAGCATCTTTTGGAAATATCTGAGGAGGTAAAAGACCAATCTATCACTGAAATTTTGTTGTGAAAAATGACAGAATATAGGGCTAAGAAAAAGGGGAAAACAATTCTAGAATTGCATCAGAAAGGGTATTTCCACTGAAATAAGGCAGAATTAATGTTACAATGTAAATAGTGACTAGAATTGGTGTAAAATACTGCTGACAGTTTTGGATGTGCACTTGCAAAAAAGGTAAAATCAAATTATAATATTAGTAAAAATCCTCTTACCTACTGTTTTGACATACAAGAAAAATCAGAAATCTGGTTTACTTAGCATAATAAATAGGAATACATAGACTATCAGAAGATCATCAGAAAGGAGGATTGTGTAAACCTAAGGACAAGGTTTGTGTAAAATGAGACAGAAGACTGCTGAAGAACACATTTGGATTGGAGAGGAAAAGGGTTTTAAGCTTCAGAGAACCTTCCAAAACTGTGTGGGAGGCAAGTAACTGAATCACATTTTCATATAATGAAAACACATTTCAAGAAGTAGATTTAATGAAAATGCCTTTCATAAGCTAAAGGCAGTTTATGAAAGATTTTAAATGATGTAGTTGCCTGTTGCAATGAAGGAGTGAATTTGCTGACCTAGAGATCCTTGCTCTTTTCTCTTACTCTTAGTGTGGTGTTCTGGTTTGAGAAAACGAGACCAGCGGGGCACCCCAAGTCAGAAATACAATTTATTAGAAAAAGGGAAAAAATGAAATACAAAGGAAACAAAATACATGCAATAAGAAAAACCACTGACAAAGTCAGAATACAACCTGACACCCTATGGTGATAGCAGTCTGAGCAGAGTGGTCCTGTTGAAGCAGTGATCCTATAGCAGAATGGGTCTGACGATCCAGCAGTAGCTCTTACCCTCTGGAAGTCCAGTAGGCAAGCGCTGCTGAGGTGTTCAGAGTTCCAGCTTATATCCAGGTTAGAATGCTTTGTTCCCCCCTCTGGGCGGGGCATCTCACAATGGGATGTGAAAAGGTGTGATGGGCCATTTACAGAAGATTTACCCCTTTGTGGAAGAGACAATGGAAGCTGCTTTTGGATAGTTTCTTATCAGCTGGCTTATCAACAGAAGATCTCCTATCCCAGTTCTAACGGATGGTAATAGAATACATTTGGTTACATCTTGCTCTGCAGTCCATGACATGTGGGAAGGGAGATTTTAAATTTTTTTTAATGTACTGGAAGTCTCTGATACTACTGGGGATAAGATTTCTTCTGATTTGGGATTCTTTCTGAGTGATTTCATTTTTATTTCCTTTGAGAACCAAAAAGAAGTTGTAGGCAATTTTTCTCAAGCCAAAAAGTTGGAGGTTTCTTTTCTCTTTTTTTAGTAATCTTATGCCATGCATGTGATTGAATTATTCAGGATATAGATAAATTGTTTAGTATTCAAAGAATGACAACATTATCATGCTTGTTCATCAGGTATAAACCAGTTAAGACAGTACACTGAGTAGTGCTGTGTCTGTGAGGATCTGGGATTCAATCAGAGTTAGCTGGTTGTGCTTTAATCCAGAAAATATTTTGCCATCTTTTACTTAGTAGGAATGTAGTTTGAGAATACATGGTAGCTTTCAGTTAAAACTAAAAACTAATACCATAAATTATTTTTAAGAGAGTTTTTAAAGTTCAAAAAGTAAGTTTCCTTTAACAAGAAGTGTAAGCAGAGAAGCATGTACCTTTGCAAAACCCTTTGTAAGACATTGCTTCTGCAACCTTGTAGTTGCTGCCTCTCAGTGATGACACGTTTAACTGCTTTAATTTATTATGCTTCTGCTTTTAGCCCTGCATTCTTGCACTTGCAAATCAAAACATCCAGGTCAAGGCTTCTTTTGTAGCCACACAAGATTTTTAAATGATTGCCTGGATTTTCACCCTTCCTTTTTTCAAAGTCTTTCTGTCAAGTGATTTTAGGAGTTGCATGATTATTAATGGTTTTCTAGATGGAAAAACATAGTTTACCTAGTCTTTGAAGTTCTACCTTAGGTGCATACAAGCACCTAATATAAGTGAATCACAGTATGTCCTTTATTACCACACATTGATACCATATTATTTAATTGATGATAAACTTCTAAGAGGCTATGGCCTCACTTTTGTGATAATCCTCATTTGTTAATGGTCATACAAAGAGTTTTTCATCTTTTTCTTGAAGAAGTCACTATCAGTGATAGATATGTGGGAGTGCGTGAAGTAACTGGCAAGACACAGTTGAAATAATACTAAGATATCCCAGGCTGCACAGTATTGTGTCCAGATAGCTTTTAAATTTCTCCAGGACAGGAGACTCCACCACTTCTCTGGGCACCCTGTTGCAGTGCTCTGTCACCCACAAAGTAAAGACATTTTTCCTCATATTCAGCTGGAGCTTCCTGTGATCCACTTTGTGCCCACTGCCCCTTGTCTTGTTGTTGGGCACCATGGAAGGATCTGTTCTCATCCTCTGGACATCCACTAATGTTCATTCCTAATCCATATCTGAGGACAGTCCTACACTTACATCTTAACAATAAAAATATGAACACTTCACAGAAATAAAATACTGAAACATATCTTCCAGCAGGGTAGACTAAAAAATAAGGCTAAATTTTGAAGACTGCATTGTAGACAACTTTAGTCTTTCAGCTTATAACTGGCAAAAAACTTTTTGCTTTATAAATAGCAAGAGGTTAGATATAATAAAAAGGGTTATTAAAAACATGAATATCCACTGTGAAACCTTGATACAAGTTTTTTTTGTCTTCATCTCTAAAAAAGAGGCCCCAACATTTATGGTTTCCATTGCCACGTACACATATTAAATATTAGCTCCGGGTTAGGGATTTCCTTTCTTCACGGACAGTAGAACAGTGGAGTCAAGAAAAGATTTCAGATCTTTCCATCTTACAGATGTAAGGTCTAGTAATGATGACTTTCATTTCCAATAATAATGGATTTTACTTGTGGTGCTTCTAACACCAAACACCAACTTAGGGTTGAATTTGCTAGAAATTTCACAGCCTTAATATAAGAAACTCTGAAATTCCTTCCCTGATGCTGCAAGAAGGAAAATCCTAGACCATGTTCCACTTTCACAGAAAAATAAATGGTTCTTCCTGATCCTAAACAGACTTGTCAGATCATTGCATCCTGAAGGAGATTTACTCCCTCCTGATAAGAAGAACAGAGTAATTTTTAATATAATGGCCAACCCTAGATATGGACTATAGGGACAAGAAAGCAGTTGGTTCCGTTCTTGCTGCCCAAAAACATGTGAGCATTTTTAACAACACAGTGTTGTTTATGCTGCAATTTTGTTATGCACCTCATAGTATTTTGTGGTGTTTAGAAAAGTCTTAAGTTAATGTGGCTGCCTGGCATCCTCAGTCTCAGTCTGCTCCTGATTTGTTTTTAACTCCTTTTTGAGTAAGATTTGTATGTTTCTGATACCTTGAAAACATGCAAAAGTGATGTACTTTTCATGGTAATGTTTGAAGAATATGTGAGAGATATTGATATTAGTTGTCAATTTTAATAGAATTTTAAATCTTCAGTAATGAATTTTTAAGACTGAAATTGGAATACCTCTATTTGATGTTTTTAATGGTACAAATAAGAGTTTAAGCAATTTTCTAGATTATTTTAAATGACAGTGCAGTATTCATATTGAGATTGCTGTTAAAAACATACTCAAAGTATATTTTTCCATAAAGAACTTTTGCCTTCAATAATAAATGGAAAACTATTTTTCTATTTAATGTGATTTCTTTGTGCTTTCGTAATGCAGAAAAATTTTGATTCAATTATTTTTCTATTTCAACTAATTTCAAAATTTAATTACAGATGTTCCATTGATTTTCCATTGTAAGTAAATCTGCTGAAATAGTTTATTTGAAGTACATCAAATAAAAAGGCTGATTCTGATTTTTCTTATTTTAGATTATTGTGTCATGCCATGAAAGACCATATAGTGCGTGTTGCAAATGAAGCAGAATTTATTTTAAACCGACAAAGAGCTGAAGATGTCCACAAGCATGCTGAGTTTGAGGTAAGCCTGAGAGCTGGTACATTTCTGGTTCTCTGTTTTCACTCAGTTGTCGCCTAGACTGTAACTCCATGCAATAAAGATTTTATTTTTTTTCTTCCAAGGAAGAAATTTACATTGAAAGCATTTCAAAACTCGTTTTTAAAAGCTTTGGTAAATGTCAAGCACAAGGAATGGGTTTAATTTCTCATCTTGTCACTGAAATTCATAAAAGCGTTTACAGCTTGAAGAAATGCCTTAATCAGAATGTCTAATCTGTTATGGTAGACCCTTTGGTTTACAAAGAACTTTTCTGATTTATTGAAAATAGTAATGCAAATCACCTTATTAATTATTTTTGTTGATTATTTACAACAGTATGTATGAATTCAGTAAAAAAGCAAAACAATTATAGACTTAAGGTACGGCTTAAAAAATAGGAAATAGAAATATTTTGTTGAACAGATTTAATAGTTTAAGGTCATTTACTTCAAACATTTTGAATTTTTGAGCACTTTAGAACACTTACTTTTTATATAGTGAAATTAGATACCGCATATCTTTCTTGTTAGCTAGGAATCATTAACTCTCAACAGTAAGATTGAGTATTAGAAGATGTAACAGAGCAGCTGGCTCCCATAACTCTTAAATGTCTATAATTCTTATTCTGAAAAGAAGTCAACACTCAATTGCTTTCTCATCAATGAGTGGTACAGTATACAATTTAAATTGCATTGCATGAAAGTGATCCAAATGTTAAATTTCCTGTTTCTAAAATGTCTTCAGTTTAACAGGTTTTCAATTGTTTATACAGGATCAATTTTGTTCCTATTAAAAAAAAAATAATGCTAAAGTAATGGAGTAAATTTAATACTTCATTTTTGAAGTTATTTTATCAAATATGGTTTTGCATTTTTATGGTGTTTCGTACATTTCATCACTGGTTTTTATCATTTCCAAACTTGCTTTGTGTTTGCATACATTTGTGTAGATGTAGGTATGCATGTGCTGTCATATATTTTTGCGTCTTTTACTGCTCAAGTGACCTAGCATTAGGATTGCGATTGACAGACTTAGTATTGATGATAACAAATAGCTATATCAATTTATTAATCTGTCAGAAAATGTCAACAAGCACCTGGTGGCTAGAAATAGGATGCAGGAATCTTAGTTTTGATGAGGTTTTTATCTCCTTGAAACAGCTTTCTTAAAGGTGCACTTTGATGTACTAGTTTTTGTGCTCCTTGACCTAGCGGAGAACAGTGAGACACAGAGATATCTGTTGTCATTTTGAATACACATAACCTTTACTTCATTTTGTCAGAGCAGACAGCAGACACTTGTCATATGGGATTGCAACAACTTTATTACTAAGCTTATACTGGATATTTTGAACGTAGATAAAATTGCATTTACAATTAAGTGGATGTCAGAGTGAAGTTTCATATTGCCTCAACAATAAATAACATTTGATATCTATCAGAGCATCATGCAGTAACCTAAGATGACAATGGAAGATTGAGTTATCTGCTTTTTGAAGAATACATTGAGGTATAAGATCTGTCAGAACTCCAGACAGAATGAGAATATTCAATTAACTTCCAGCTTCTGTTAGCAAATAGGATTTAGAATATTAACTAAATTCCCTAAAGGAGTAGCCTCAAGTCTATCTTATTGTCTGGTAAAGAAACCAACACATTTTTTATATATGAAAATTCTCATTATATTTGTTGTAGGAAAAGACTGAAGTACACATTTTAGGCGAGTAAGTTTAAATCTGCAAATCCTAAAAGAAAATTGTAAAATGTAGACTGGTTTAATGTGAAATTCACAAGTACTTAAATAAGGTGATGGTTAAAGTCTGAAAGAATGCTTTATTATATTGTCTTTTATAATGGTGGGAATATAACTGAATATTTTATTATTCATCCTACTTGAAAGCAGTAGGGACAAAGAGATTTCTGGTAGTTTTCTGCTACATGATTGTATATCTGTCATTTTGTTTTAATAAACTGTATAGGTATACCTTCTGGGGTTTAGTACATGTTAATCATTGCTCTCATCTAGAAAAGTGCATGACTATTTTATTTTATTTCTGCCCTTTAAACTTTAATTGAATCATTATGGGTGAAATTATTTGTTCCAAGCTGCACCAAGTTACTGTGTCTCCCGCGCAGACCATGGACCAGCATCTAAATTTTACACTGTGGCTCCAGTTGTAGTCACAGCCAGGAAAATTCCTCCCAGAATGGGTACTTCACAGTTAACTTTCATTTTGTTAACCTTTGTAATTGTTCAGGAAGAAAAATGAAAATTTAATTTTACTGTCCAATGAGCTGGTGAAATATTAACCTCATTACTAAGGCAGATCATTGTACTAATTGGTGCCTCCCTGTACAAGAAGATAAATTGGAAAATGAATTAACCCTTTATGAATTAGTGTAACCATTGTTCTTCCCCAGATAGATTACTTGAAATGATGTCTGTAAACACAATAGAAAGACCACTGTTAGAATCTTACAAAATGCTAATGTGATCTGTACTAAAAAGGTAGCATGCAGCAATATTAAGAATAAAATATAAAATATGAGGTTAACTTAATTTTAATTGCTCTTTTGAATACTAGAAAATTGGTTTCTATTCAGCACTATTACAGCATCGAGTGTTGGCTAAATGTTCTGAAATGGTGCACAAAAACTGTAAGTGCAAAAATGTGTCATAAAAAGTATTTTTTAAATTAGCTATTCTGAGAACATTCTAGCCTTTTAAATTTATACCTAGAAAATTATACCTGTAGTGGATTTCTTTTGATTACTCTGGCTGCATTCCCTTTCTTTAGACATTTTGAAAGAATTTTTATGAGGAGGAGAAATTGAGTTTGAACTTAGCATGATTTTGAGTAAAGAAATGGAAAAATATTGTCCTTTTACATAAAGAAAGGATTTATCAAAATAAAAGTACACTATGGAATTCTAGCAGTTTAGAAACAAATTCACATGACAGTCAAGAACCACAGCATTTATTTTAGAGTAGTTTTCTCTCAAAGGATGCATGATACAAATATTAGATTTTTTCGGTTTAAAAGATGAGTGATTGTTTTATCCATTAGGGTTTTTAGAATTGGTAGTATGTTATCAAAATTTTTCATGTTGTGGTATGAGATAGAAAAAATACTATTTTTTTTTAGTTTTGCATCTGTAGCAATAAAAAATCATTTTTTTTTAATTTTAGGCGTTGATATAATTTAAAAATCAAAACCAGCACATAATTTTTCCTGTAGATTATCCTATATATGTTAGAGGTATATTTTATACCTGAGAACACATGAAACATTTACAAAATAAGGGCTAACTTTTAAGGCATCTCTATGGCCACACATATACACACACCCATATGTATGGCTTAATGTTTTAAATTCAAATTCTGTTGTCTTTGCCCTTGGTCTTTCAGTTTTTACATGTTCTAACTGAGCACTTGTTCATGGATAGTATATAGTAGTAGAACATTTCAATTAAATGCTGTCATGGTTTAGAAATAGTACTACAGAAAAATTCAGTGTGCTCACCTAGGCTCTTCTAAGCCAGACATTGTTTGATCGCTTCCCCACCCCTTCCATGGTGGTGTTGAGAACTGGAGGCACAGGAGGTAAAAATCACAAATTGAGATAAGAACAATTTACTGGAAACAGCAATGAGATAAGAAAGAGAACAGTAACAGCAACAATATTAATAACAAAAGGTATAAAACAAAGAAATGGTTTACACAGTAAGTAAAACAGTACTGGACCTTTTAGCCTAACACACTTTCTCCCAGACCAGAGAGAGAGTCTCCCTTACTCCTGCCCCTGGCAAGTGACATGAGATAACACTAGGGTTTGGACATGCTCGCCTTCCAGCTACTGTAAAAAAAATAATCGTGTCCTGGATGAAACTAGGACAAATGGCATGTCCTATTCTTCTAAAAAATACTTTAATGAGTTCTTTTCATATTCAGAGAGTTAAATAACTAATAATTTTGGGGCGATCCTGAGTAGCCTGTCTTTAACGAAGTGGATGTTCTTTCATTCGCAGTCGCAGTGCGCTCAGTACGCTGCTGACCGGAGAGAGGAGGAGAAGATGTGTGATCACCTCATCAGTGCTGCTAAGCATCGAGACCATGTCACAGCCAACCAGCTGAAACAGAAGATACTCAACATACTAACGAATAAACACGGTGCCTGGGGAGCTGTTTCTCACAGGTAAGCTGCAAATGTAGAAAGTGTGCACCTTTTTAAGCATTACTTGCAAAGTCTGAGAGAAGCAGGCATTGTATAACTGAAATACAATTTTATTAGGGGGTTAAATGTAATTAAATGTAGCATATGCAAAGCTGAACAAAGTGCAGCTCAATTAAGCTGGTATTCCTGTTTAAAAATAATTTTAAAATATCTAAAATATTTCTTATTTATGTAACTGATACAGTATTTGAGGTTTTATTCAGAGCTGTGTTGAGTACTGGTTTTAAAAGTTCATCCTATTCAAGACAGCAGTGAAATGAAATGTTTTCCTACATCATGCCAAAGAGAAGGGCCTTGCTCCTCGGAATCACAAAAATAGCCAGTGGCTAAAGTGCTGACCCTCATGTGGAAGACTTGAGCTGAAATTGCTCCTTTCCTTTATTCAGAGCAAGGTCTTGAACCTGGGTCTGTCATGTGAGTGCCCTGTCTGTGAAAGTAGTGTCTGCCAAGTCTCTCTCTTGTTTGTTCATTCTAGCCACAAACACTTGATTATTTATTCGGAGTGAAACAACTCAAACAAAAGAAATCAAGGAAGTCCTGCTCCCAGATAACCAAATTTTACATCTTAATTTTCTATTTAAATTCCTATTTGTCTGCTCTGAATCATGCAGTGAAGAACAAAAAGCTCCATTTTAGTTCTGATAAACCTTTTCAGGAAAAAAACATCGTTGAGATGGATTATACAAAAACTTTTTTCTAGATAAATATTCTTTGACAAAACATATTTGCATTTATGTTGACTACATAATTAGGGTTTAAGCCTATTATAAAAGTTGTCAAGTAATAAATTTGACGTGTTGGAAATAAGGTTTAATAAATAGTACATGTATTGTTCATTCTTTTTGTAATTCTATCTAGTTGGTTCTTGCAGTTATACCATGTTTAAAACAAAAATGAAATTTTTCATGTTCATTATCCCTGTTTCTTCTAAAGAAATTACTCTCTCCTGGATGATTATGGAAATGCATTTATTTTTGAAGATGGTAGAAATTGTGGAATTTCAGTCTCACAGAAACTCTGTTGTCTAACACCAGAGACATTCTGGGGAAAATTACAAAAATGACAAGTAGAAAATTGTCATATGGTTAAGTCAAGACAGGCTTATTCCATAAGGGATGCTCATGTTATCTCTAGTTGAGGCTTAAACCCTTGTGTCTGGAGACTTGAACATGCTGAAAATAAATGTGATTTTCATTCCTTTTAATGTCTTTGAATAATGAATAGCAATTTTTGAATAATGTTGTTGCTCAACTTTGTGAATGGCTGCAGACACTTTGCAGACTTAAATAAGTTCCTGGTGACTACCTTTTCTAGGAGACTATGTCTTCTTAAGGCCAAATACCTATTATCTCCTGGATTATTGATAGCTTCCTAAATGGCAGCAGTCCATTGCTGCAGCTTTTTCTTCTCTTGAGTCCATGATAGTTTCTAATGGGCTATAAAGTAACTTGTCACAAACCTTGTACAAACCCATGAAATTTCTTACACTGAACAAAAGAAAATTTAATTTATCCCTGTAATTGTTCAGTGTTGTCTGCTTCTCAGTTACTGACAGAGCTGCTTTCCCCTTTCGGTGCTTGCAGTGCTAGGGGGAGCATTTGGCTTGGTTATGTTTTAGCCACAGGCAACGGCTTAACCTGGAGCAGGGGGACATGGTGACAGTAGAAGGTCTCCAAGTGGGGTTCCCCATTTGCAGGAGCCAGTTGAGAAATGGCCTTGCACTGCAGGTTTGGCCATGTGTGCCGTGGTAGCTTTGTGATCCAGTGCACAAGCGCATCTTCTGTCATGGGACTAGTGGGCTGTGAATGGGAAGGACAGGGATGGCAGCAGGGAGTGGGGGATGCTCAGTGGAAGAACCTCTGAGCCTTCTTAGGGACCAATGTCAATCCGTGGGCGAGTCTGAAAGGCTTTAAGGGCAGAAAATGGAGAGGGGTCTCATAAAACTCCTCAGCCACAGAATGCAAAAACTGTTGTTAATTAGATACTCCAGTACTTTTTATATGATGGAGGTTGAGATGGCTTCCAAAATAATATACGCCTCTGGCCTTGGCTGGCACGAAACACAACAGGACTCGTCTCTGTTTTTAGTTCCTGACAAGGAGTTAACAGCATTAGCAGTCTCTTTATAAACTCATGTTTCTCTGTGCCTTGAGAGATACAGCCTGACAGGAATACAGAGTTACTTTAAAAATACACAAAAACTTCATTATCACACTAGACCTCTGCACTTCTCTAGTGATTTTTAAATTTCCTCTGGGAAAATCGTACCCAGTTCTCAAGACACACTGCTGGTCTCCTGTTCAACTTGAGAGCTGGAGACCCTTCATTGAAATGGTGAATTTAGGGAGATCCTACTCTGGCCCAGATGGGGCAGGTAAGAAAGAGGCCACTACTTCTGCACAATAAATACTTGGGTAATAGCAATGCCTTTTGGCATCCAAAATGATAGGAATATTCAAAGATAGGAAAATATTTGTGCAAACGTGAGTGTGATTCTTCAAAGTTTCAGTTCTCTCTCTGCACAGCAGCTACCAATTTACTGTTAGCTGCAGCATAAAGTATGACTATATATAGAATCTTAGGATAATTTAAATTGAAAAGAACATCTAAGATCATTGGATTCAACCATTAACCTAATACTGCCAAATCCACCAATAAATGATGTCCCTAAATGCCACATCCACATGTCTTTTAAACAACCCCAGGGATGGTGACTCAGCCACCTCCCTGGGCAATTCATTGCAATGTTTCACAACCCTTTTGGTGATCAAATTTTTCCTAATATCCAATCTAAACCTCTCCTGGCCTAACTTGAAGCCATGTCCTCTTGTCCTATCTTGCCCTGTATATTTTTATCTCTTCTCAAGATAAACAAACAATTTTCAAGTTCTTTAACATAGATTCTCTCGTTACAAAATATTATAATTTAATTTAATGAAATACAACCCAACTGTAGAGAAAACTTTTCCTTGTGTTTGCAGTTCAGTGAGCTTCTAAGCCTCCCCAGGTTTTGTGTCTTTGCGTATTGTCTTTGCAGAAAGCAGCAACAGGCAGTTACTATTTAATCTGTATGTGCCACAAAACTTCCTCTTTGTTCATTAAGAAACAAAGAGACTAGCAAGAACCACAGAAGGTTAGTACTGAGAGGAAAAGCAAGAGCTCTGATGTTTTGATGTATTCTACATTCTATAGTATTTGTAAATTATGAATTTTAAATATATTATCATAAAATCTTCCCAAAATGTCTGAAGAAGCAAGAATGAAGTTGAATGGAATGAGCCAACAAAATACCGTACGAGACTGAATTCTAAGTTAGATTATAATTATATATAGATAGCTTAATTAAAATAACATAAATTAATAGGTGATTGCATTTAAATTAGCTTCCTAATTAGCTATTAATTTATGAAGGTGGAATTAATTATAGTACTCCACAACTTGAGTAAATGCCTACAAACACAGTAACACTGTACCACAAATTCCTGTCTATATGTTAATCAATCAGCAGTTTGAATGGTCTGAGAATCTCTTTACTCTTTCATCTCCTTCTTACTAAAAATGGTAAATAACAGTTTGAGAAAAAAACTTTCAATTTTATTGCTTGTCAGTGTTAGCTTCTTTCTTCCTTCTCAAATTTCAGGTTTTCCCTTTATATCTCAAAGTGAGATCCAAAATTATTTTTCTCAGTTACTTCCAAGTGTGAGCATCAAATCCTCTGTAACAAATGGAAATTTCCTGAATCATCTTATTTTCATCTACATATCTCAGACAAAGCATAACAGATTTCAAAATAAATCCCATTAGTTTGTTGTAAATCCTGTTTTTGCCTTTCAACAAAACTAATTCCATTTCCTGCATTTGGGCAATTTGACACTTTTAGGTATCTTTGTAATAGCTTACCCTAAACATACTTGGTTTTTTTTTTCCTTTTTCAATTTCAGCATTATACCAAAATTAAAATTCTGCAGGTTTTTCCCATTCAGATGAGAAATTGATGAGCTGGTTATTTCCTTAATGCACTTGTTCAGAGGGATTCAGCAAGATCAGGAAGAATCAAACAGAGTGTCTCATAGCTTAGCATTCCAAGCTTCTTTAAGCCAGCACTTACCCTCAGCTTTTTTCAGGGTTATAGTTTTTGTGTCACAACATATGCTTCCTTCTGCCTTCTCTGTCAGCTTCATATGGTGCTTCTCTTCCTCCCCATCTGTGTCTCTCCCCATACACATCTTTTTTCTTAAAAAAGAAAGTTTTGTAAAACCTGTCTGTACACACAGTTCAAATTTTTTATCAGCCATAGGCATGCCTGTGTTTTGGCCCATAAGTTGTTACTGTCTTACTTCAGCTTCTCGGTTTTATCAGATATCTCAACTTTTCAAAAACTTTTATTCAAGAATACTGAATATAAGTATTTCTACCTTACAGTTTGTATAGATTTAAAGCAATTTAGACCAATAAAAGGAGTTAAGAATTCCAATTAGCCTTCAAAATCTAAATATTAAATACTTGTCATAGATATTTTCATATGATCAGTTTTGGTATTCACCGGAGGACTACTATAATGAGAAAAATGACATTTAAAAATGAGACTTGGTTCTCTTGCTTTCTGTGATTTAATGAAGGAGCTTCCACCTACATTAAAGCAGCTGTACCAAATAGCAAGTATACGAGGGCTTTTTCTGTTCAAATCCATCTTTGGTTAAACTAGACACCCATAACAAATTAATCATTCATGGTGGAGGGCAGAGCTGTCAAACTCATTCTGTGGTGAAGACCAAATTCGTCCGGGGAGACAGGCTGGAAATAAAAAGTTTCTTGCCAGACAGCTAGTTTTGTCTCTCTCTGCAGCGTGTGCTTCTGAAGAGATTGGGTTCTGCTGGGGGCCAGAGGGATGAGAACGAAAAGAGAACTCCCTTTCCCAAGCCTGTGGGGGTTAGCAGTTAAATTAAGTTGATTCTGGAAAAGCACTGTTTCTAAACCAAATGTTTCCAGTTTACAGCAAGGGAGACCAGATCACAGGGATTTAGAATGTTGTTTCCCTTACAGCCATCCTTTGGCATTCTCTGACTCCATCTCTATACTATGCTGTCTTAGGAAATTCAGAGAGGCACAGAACCTATTCTAACTCCCACTGCAAATCAGATTTATCTGGTTTAGCTATTCATTCATTTCTGGCTCATTTTAACTGCTAGGCATAAATTACAAAGGGGGCTTTAGAATAGTGGAAAAGATGTAGGACCAGATCCTGTCTACTGGATCCAGAAGCGTGTTTGACATGCCCTTTCTTAAAAGGTCTCTTAAGGTTCTGCATTTTTTCCACATACTCTGTAAAAACGATGAATTTTCTGTTTCTGGAATTAGTGGAATTGAATTTTTTTTTTGGCAGAATATATTCTTCAAAATTGGTCTGATTGAACTGCACACTTTTTAGCTTGTTCTTCAGCTATCCTGTTACAAGTTCCAAATATTTAGTTCTGAGATGACTTCATCACCACAAAATATTAAGAAAATGTTTTTCTATCTTCTGTTGGTTTTAATTTACTGCAGTATTAGAGAGACCTTGAGATCAGCAAATGTGTCAGCAGCATATTTTCAGTCTAGTATTAGTTATCCATTTATAGCAGGATTTAAACATGAGTGAGATAGTTTTGTTAATCTGATCACTCTATTGTAGTACTTTGCATTTCAATCCACTTTTTAACTTTCTTACTATGCTTTCAACTGTGTGGCTGCTCCACCCATTGCATACCCTCTTTCTTTCTCCCTCTCTGACTCCTTACCACTGTGGTGGAAGGCAGAGACTATTTGAAGGAGCTCTTGCTAATGGAGCTGAGAATTTTGACAAGCATGATAGAAAAAGGGGGCTGGAAGAATTCTGTATCCTTTTCTAATAATAGGTGTAGGGTGATATTTACAGTAAGAGGTACCTGCCAAGAAAGAATAATTATATTACCAGAGATGGGCAGTACAAGCAACTGCACAATTTGCGTGTGTGAGATTTATTCAGTTCTGTATTGGTGCAAGGTTGCTCAGTTGTTTTGAACTGTGGTGCTCTTCTATGGATTTGTTCCCACAGCTGGAAGAAACCTCATAAGAAAATATTTTTTTTGGAAAGAGGTAGTGTTTTCAAATGTTGAGAAACAAGTGGTGCTCAAGAAAGACTTGTTCAGCTCTATGGAGTGGCTTGTTTTACTCTAGGAACATTTAATTTCTAGTACATTTTCTAGTACATTTAATTTCATTATAAGGAAGGAGGTCTTCTGCACTTTCACCTTATGACTCCTGCATTAAGAGGATTTTTTTCCTCTTTTTTTTTTCCTGCTTTATTTCTGCCTAAATTTGGTGTTCTCCTTAAAAAAAAAGAAAAGCTTTGTAAATTTCTTTTTATTTAAGACTTTGGGGCTTTAGATGTCAATATTTTCTTTAACTGGAACAGTAATCGGAATACAGATCCAAATTTCATACAGTCAATTTGCCATATATATATTTATTGTAGGACTATACATATATCAGGAGGAAGGCCACCAGGGGGGACTTCTGCTCCTCCTTAAGTCTGGCCATGGATTTAGCATGTGCGTGCACATGCAGCCATTCAGCTTCCAGGGAACCAGTCACAAGAACAGCCATAAAGGTTCAGACCTGTGATCCATCCAGCCTGTAACCTTCAACTATAACTGAACAATTCAGAAACAGAAAGATAAGACAAGCAGACATGATGGATCCATCAAATACTCACTCAGACTTCTTGTATTTTCAACTCAGGGTTTCCAGGGTTTCCTCAGATTCAGTCAGTCTTTATTTTCAATTTTCCATGTCTTGGTAGGGCTTCAAAGTACCTTCTGCCTTCATGTTTTCCTCCTAGTTTCTGCAGCAGTAACAAACTGCAGAAACAAACTCTGCAGTGGTTTCAGCAGAGTGGACTAACAGTTGCTGATATTAGACAATGTTCCTAGCACCTGTTCTCCTTCTTTTCATGCCTCCAATTTAGAAAGAAGCAGACTCAGTAGAAGCCACGAGGGAAAAATTTCTCATTGTTAGATACCACTTTGCTCATTTTTCCTCATATGTCTACCTAGTAATACCTGGGCAATATAGCAGTGGATTTCCCATCTTCCCCATATAACAGAAGAGAAAGCAAGGAATAAAAAAAAGAACAAAAGCCATAGAGCTGAAGATTCTGACTAAGAAAATTTTATGCTTCTGAGAAGGCTGTATTTTCTCAGAAATGAAAATTCTTTGACATATTCTTTATTTTCTGACATAAAATGGGTAAGACCCTATTTTTAAGTCTTTTTAAAGTACCATTACAATCCAGGGTTCTTTCCCATGTGATGCTTCAAATATATTACAGAAGATGAATGCCAAGCTGTAGATATGGTTTTTTCCCTAGGAGAAAAATCTGTAGTGTTTTCGTAGACTTCTCTACCGTTTCCTATTGTAGACATTAGAAATGCAAAGTTTAACCAGAAATTAAAACCCAGTGGAACAATTTTGATTCTCTTTGTCTCAAAAGCTTAATGTCATGTACTTTTTTATTTGAAAGGTATTTATATGCAATGATACTATTGTCAAATAATTTCAGAAACTGAGAATAAAGTTTGGAAAGGAACTGAAGATTAAATCATCTTCAGGTACTGAGGAAGATGTAGTGTGGTACATCCCAACCACATCCTTTATATCCCCCTTTCTTTGTGGGATATGAAATGCAATTCTGCAAACACGTCAGAAAACCTGTTCCATGTCTTTGAGAGATATATAGTTGCATTTGCATGTGCATTATTAGACAATTTTCTTTGCTTAAAATTAGAATTATTATATGTGGTTTTAAACCCAGCTCTTGTCTTCTTAGTTCCTTTTTCCTCATGGTAATGTGTAATCAGCTAATATGTGTAAGATACTGCTCTGTTTTTCTTGTCTGCTCTGTTGTTGGGCTTATTTTTCTCCTCTTTTTCCACAGAAGGGAAAAGAAATCAACTCTCGTGATGATTTTTTCCCCCTGTTTTTACTTCTCTCTGGTACAACACCTTCCTCATTCAAAATATTTTAGAGCTTTCCTAAGCCTGGGCTTGGAGAGCCCTATCTTGCAGTACTGCTACAGGGGAGTCATAGGCAAGTGCTTATGGAACTGCTGCTCCCAAGTGCCATATAAGAAGGAAGTTTAGTCTTCAGGTGTAGAGGAGGAGCATGGTTACTTGGACATAGAGGCCAGAACCAGAGTCTTGTCTCTTCCCTCTTACCTTGATATAGATTAGCAGGAAGTTTCCTTGGGTTTGGTGTTTCTGTTTGCATTTTGTTAGCCCAGTCTGTATATTCACGGATACTAAACTGTGAAGATCATCCTTAGACAACTCACATTTCTGATTTCTGAAAAATATTGCCAGAATATGTCTCTCTTTCAATTGATCACTTATTTTTTGGTTGGTTGGTTGGTTCGCTTATTTTGGGGTTTTTTATTGATTAATTTTAACTTTTTAAAACAGTGATAAAATAAGTTTACATAAATTTACTTTGATTCAGAAACATGATGTAAGTCATAATTGTTACATGACTTGAAGAAGATTGCAGTACTTGATTATATCGCATTCCTTGTTGATAAAACAGACATGGTAATGCAAAGTATAATTCTAAAGACTATTTAAATCATTCAGGTTGATATTGAAAGTACTGTGTAAGCTTGGTTTTATTGTCTGGTTTTACATAGCTTTTGTAGATTTGGTACATTTGTTATTATGCATTTACTTTTTCTTAATGACGGTATTTTTACATAACCTGTAAGCTCTGGTTTTTTCAGCAGTAATATCTGTTCACACAGAGTTTTGATATATCTTGTAGATCTATTTCTTGTACACTTAGAGACATAATATATCTGAAGGTGACAGATTGAAAGCTTCTCCCAGTATTTGGGCTCCCCAGTATATTGGTATCTGTTGTCAATAATATGGACTGTTGATTAGGTTGTAAAGCTCCATTGCTCAGGAGTGTTATATTTTGAAGTCATCTGTCATGGATATGTTGTAAAGATAGGAGACTATTTATGTTTATGGCATTTTAAGTAACTCAGTAAGACCCTTTAAAATATACAGAAAAGGCTTGTTTACTGTCATCACTGCTCACTTAATCCTGTGACCTTGACATGATTGTACGCCCATAAAGCTCCCTGCAGGTAGTTCAATAAAACAGATGAAGATGAATAAAACAGAGTCCAATGATTGTTCCAGCTTCAGTAATATACTGTCTTATGCCATAAGTATTTCTTAAACATTCAATAGTGCTGAACCATTTTAAAACCCAATATTGTAGCAAATTATCTAATTGTCTAGATTATTACAAAATCCACTAAAAATTCATAAACCACATACATT
Source organism: Peucedramus taeniatus (assembly GCA_013400575.1). Lineage (NCBI taxonomy): Eukaryota > Metazoa > Chordata > Aves > Passeriformes > Fringillidae > Peucedramus > Peucedramus taeniatus. The sequence continues at coordinate 3,395 of WBNO01005163.1, read as the reverse complement.
CTGTGTTTGAGAATGCTAACCATTGTTTTGAAAAATAGTCTGTATACACAGTGCCAAAACACTAATATTTAAATTATTTCTCAAAATTAAAATGTCCTTATTTTTCAGATTCCCATTGGGTTTTGTTACATTTTTCTCCTGATATCCAATTATTTTTATTGAGTGGAGATGCTTTTGGTTTTGTTACAGTCACAATCTGAACCTAGGAAATATTTATGTGAAATAGATTTCTTTAGATGATTTACTAGAAGCTCTGTTTGCACTTATGGTAGGAAGCAATAAAAATGTACATAAAGAGGAAGTTAAATTTGATGTCTCTTAGGCTCAATTTATAAAAACTACTGAAGCCTTTGGGATACTTTGCCATAAGAGTGCAATAATTTTTATGTATAATATATCTTGTGCTATGTGAAAACATGGAGGAAAGTAAAGTATGATATATTTGCCTCATGGTGAGTGGAATGTTGTTTTGGTATTAAAAAGTGTTCACTTTAATTTCTTTAATATCTAGTCATTAAAGTTTCGAATTTCTGTTAGGTAACAATGCCTTATTTTTAAACACATAATAGTCTTTACACTGAATAATGCCCTAACCTCTTCTACAGTCTTGAATAAAATGTGAAGCTTTCAAAGTTGATGACAGCTTAATAGTAGAGGAAATTTATTTAGTGAACTTCAGACAGTATTTTCAGTAGTAGAGTTTCATACTGAACTGCTGAGCTAAAAATTACAAAAATTGAGTGAAACCTGTCAAAAAAGAAGAGCAACCAGAAGCAAGTTTTAATATGTATCTCCCAAACCAAAACAGACTCTACTATCCTTTATGATTTAATCTAAATGAAGAACCACTGAGAAGAATGAGAGAAAATGAAAAGCTACCACACATTTTTTGGCCAAATGCCAGACAAGGTTAAATAAGAATAAATAGTTCCTTTCATAATAGTCTTTTTATGTGAAATCATCATGATGAGTTAATATAAAATCTGTTAGTATACTTTTAGAGCACTCAGATTGACAAACTATTTAATTGTTCCCCCAGTATACACTACCTTTCATTTCTAACAGTCTTGGAATTAAAATTTAAAAAAAAAAACGATTGGAAATTTGTGTGAAATGGCCAATTTCTCTGTAAATGTTCTCAATGAAAACTGTATGGTCTGTTACATTTTAACAAAGCAGGAATTATAACATTTTGAAGCCTGATTAAATAAAAATACTAAAATTAGTATAAAAGATAGATTGGAATTTATTAACAATTCAGTTGTGTTGAGAAATATTGCCAACTGTCTTTTAAAAAAAGAAATTCTTTTTTACATAGCAATTAAGTTTTTCTTTAGAGTAAATCGTACTTTTAGCTTATCAGTTTGCTGAGGCTTAGTTTTTGCCTGGGTTTTTGGACATATGATGCTGTTTATGTTGTTGTTCTTGCTTGGTGAGGAATATACTATCTTCCCTGGAAAGAAACAGACATGTTTCTTCTGAAATACACACAATAATAAAATTTACATACCTGACCTTCACTGGGTATTCATTCATGCTCCTTTCTGAGTGGTGATCCAGTATAAGCCATGTGCATTAATTTTTAGCATGTTTGTTGCACAAGCTAAATCTACAGGTCAGTGTGGGGTTTTATCTATGGTACTTTCTGTATAGCTGTATCATTTGATAACCTTTTGCTAAGCTGTGAAAGTGAGTGATTGCAAACTCAGCAGGGACTTTCAAGAGATTCTGCTGGACACCACTAAATTTTAAACAGAAACCTTTTCTTAGGAACGCCCTATTTTGAAAGTACTAGAATACCTCCTTTATTTCAGTCTCAATGACAACTCTCTAAGGGTGGCATTCTCAATGCAATATTTCTTTAGAGGATTCCCTGTCTTTAAAAGTAATCCACAAATTATCAATTTGTGTACACTAAAATGAAAAAAAAATGTACTTATAGAAACTTGTTCTCTATTAGGATTAAGAAAATATATTTACCTTTACTCTTTGTTTTTGTTAAGTTTAACTTTTCAGAATCCTCACAGTAAAGTTGTAATGCTACTGTTTTCTAAAAGACAAAATCTGTAGGCAAAATCTCAGCTGTAAAAATTAAAAGGCCGCAATGGACATTCCATAACAAGTAAACATTTATAGACCTTTGGTTTCAATATTGACCAATCGTTTCAATAACATTTATGAGATGTTAAATCATGGGCAAGTTTTGAGGTATCTCTTAGTAAATATTTGAGTTTCCTGGCCAGCAGCATCTTAGGTTATCCATTGGCTCCAATAGTCTGAAATTTTTATTGGTTTATCCACATTAGCAGCTGTAAAGGCAGGATACATACCTGCTACAGGTACTTTTTCAGCCCTGCTAGAAATTCATAGTTAATATCAGCACCAACATTAGAGAAACATAAAGGTAGGTCAGGGAATTATATAATTGGTGTACATATAACTCAATAGTTATATCTGCTCCAGAAATTGCAGGCACTTGGACAACAGATGAAGTAAGGTAGGGAAAGGAAGATTTTCATACTACCTAACAAATACTGTCTGACTGAGAAATAGCTTTAGGTGTGACTGAAGAATCACTTTGTAGGTCCCCTGGGTTTTGATCTGACAGAAAATAGAAAAGCCCTCTAACCAATGGTCCTTCCTCCCAAACTTTTATTATCATGTCTGCAATCAATAGTGAAACTATAAAATATCAGCCAAGCATTTGTATTATCTTTTGAGCTGAATTTCATTATAGTAGCACATTTTTCACTATTTTGAGAACAGAAAAGAAAGGGATGGATCTTCTCACTTTCCATAGCTGTGTTCACCATTATTCACTTTGTTCTCCCTCTGATGGTAAAAAAAGGCAATTAGCAACAAAATAAAAAAAAAATACTAATCCAACATCAGTGGAGAAACATTAAATTTTGAATTCCTTTATGAGCTGGAAGATGTTTGGGAATTCCAGGAAGGACTAGTTGTCTTAATAGAAATTCTAAGTTCTTCTATGTCTTCACATTTTACATTTGAATCAAGATGAGAAGAGTCCTTGGGGTCTTTGTCTAAAGAAGGGAAAGGTTGATGGTATATTCCAAGGTTTACTCTATGTTTACATAACTTTCTTTCTTTTTCTTTTTAAACCATCCAGTAATAATGAAGGAGGAACATGGTTTATGGGATTTATTG
>WBNO01005161.1:0-118651 GCA_013400575.1 Peucedramus taeniatus | reverse complement strand
ACAGATCCAACCCCCAACACCTTATCACAGCCATTTTTTCCTAGTATAACCCAAATCTCTCATGCTGCAATTTGAACCAAATACCTTTTTTCTGAGCATGTAAACCAAATAACCCCTGCTCTTTGAGGCAGACTTGTATCACATAGTATGCTCTGAGTATTCTCTCTGAAGAATAAAACACCCATTACATTCTTTCAGCATTTTCTCTTGCTTCCTAGACCTCTGATCACTATCACTTCTCTCTGCTTATCCTTCTCCACCTAGTCCACATCCTTGAACTACCATATCCAAGAAGAGGACAAAGTTGTCCAGGCCAGAGCTAATATCCTAATGAAGCTGATAGAAAATATGCCTTTTTGCAATGATATAACACTGTTAATTCAATTTCAGCTTGTTGATCTGATATAACCTCAACATATATAAAACATAAAATTTCTATTGAAAGAGTTGCTCAAGGCATCATAAGGAGCAACTGTTATTTAAACTGTTCATTTAGAGAGCAGTCTTGTCTTTCATAGCAGTATATCTTTTAGATATGGTTCTGACTCCTGGGAAAGCATAAAAAAATATCTCTAGGGGATTATAATTAATTGAAAAATTTTATTGCTCTACTGAAACAAAGATTGCAAAAGTAGTTGAATAGGGCAAGAGTTTTCAGAAAAACAGATTTCAGAAAACATGGAGATGGTAAATAGAGACATTTTCTGAAAGAATTTGAAGAAGTACAGGTAGGACAACAGAAAGGTTATTTTGTAAGCCAAACTATTAAACAGGAAAGGCCACACAATAGGAGTAGCGGAGACAATTATGTCTGTACTGAGAGCTCTTCAGTAACTTGGACCAGTGAAGAACGAATCATACGAAAACTGAAAGTGAGGATGAACATGAGAAACCAAGGACACATCAATGAAAGCAAAGATGTGAGTGGACATAATGTGACATAAAGAGTTAGGCAAAAAAGTTCTGGCAGTAAGAAGTAACTGGAAGACAAAGGGAATAGTGAGGATATTTTTGAGAAACTGTTGGGGGTTGGATCTGTTTCTTTTGTGTTTGTGGAAATTTTCCTGATGGTTTGCTAGGTAACTGATGGCTGGGTACTTGATTGATACTTGACTTAAACAAAGGAGGCAGCAGGTTTCTCCGGCCGAGGACACCGCTCCGAAAGGACTGGAGTACCAGGGGACCCTGCTTGTTTTCTCTCCCTCTACTGGATTTCTCTCCAGAGAAAAGGATAATATATAATAATAAGGATACTTAAATTTTGGAATAGTCCCATTTATTCATAAAAGCTATAAATCATAATGGAAATGCATTTTTTCCTTGAAAATTTTCTAGTTCATCCTTGTCCCTAAGTAATACTAGTTTCCGGTAAAATAGAAAATCTCTCAAGGTTCTGCTTATCTTCTGATTTTCAGGTTATGACATCTCTAGATTGTATCATCTCTCTAAATTGCCTATTTTGTCTCCTACTGATTGCTCCCACACATGGGGAATTATTCAGATTCACTGAAAATTGAAAACATTGTTGAAATCCCAACATTTGTCTCGCAAGGCTATGAAGTCTTGGCCATTCACATTTTAATCTATCTTTTCAAAGACTAAGCTTAATTAGGCCTTATTGAAAGCTTATTGCAATCAAGTGAATTTCTGACTGTTTTCAGTGGGCTTTTAGTCCAAAAATATTTAGCTTTATTAAACATGTCTTACTTTGGTTTTGTCAAATAGTCAGGTTACAATGGAGTAACCTGTCCTTGTTCAAAGATTTAGTTTGCTTTAGTTTGTCATTTTTTTCTGAAGTCATTGGTTTACTGGAATAAAAAGTGGGTTTTTTTCCCCCACATATAAGATTGTTCTAATATTTCCTTCAAGCATTTAAGTTTCTATTGAGCTAATACCTCAAACACTTTCATCCCAGTATTTAAGTTTCTGTAGATAAAGAATTTTCTTGCAACTCTGTACGGTTCCTTGCTGTGGCAGGAGAGAGCTTTTCACTGATTTCTCAAAATGAGCATTTACCCATCTGTCTTTAGAACAAACAAGTATGTTTTCGCTTCCTACACCCTTGCCACTTCAAAGTGAGGTCTCACTTTGTGCTTGGAAAAAAATGCTGTTGAGTTTTTCTCGATTTCTACATCTCAATCTGATGCAAAGGAGAGGGATCCCAAATTTAGAAGAAATCCTGCTGAGCTTAGAGTTGTGTTTGCAGTTCATGAGAAGAGTGGTAGGATTTCATGCAGCCAGGGAATTTCACAATGGAGGATTAGTCTGTCTTTTCAAGAAAACATTTTGAAGCAGTAACATTATCTACAGATTTGAAAGGTTGGGAAATTTTAAAGCTACACTCACATATGTAAGTGTACTCTTCTTTGCACGTATCTAACAGTAGAGATTTTAAATAATTTTAATAATTTAATTTTTCACCCTAAGCACTCACAAACTTCTAGTGTAATTAGCAGCGTGTCATTGACTTTCACAACACAAATATTTTTAATGGTTCTTTTATCCTAGACTTATGTCTGGAAATTTCATGGCAGCCACTGTGTAATAAATTCAGATGTGTTTTATGAAGATCGTACAATTTTAGAGATTCTACTTCGAAAGACTATTTTGGATGGCTGGGCCTTTACAATATCTATCATGTGGGATATTAGAAAAAATGCAGAATGACTGTCATTGACAGGCTACACAGACACCACCTTGCCTTATCAGCGCTATGAGGAAGTAGGGTACCATTCTGGGAGAAACCTGGGCCAGGTGACTTAAATGTCTTGTACGTGGTCACACTGGAAGCCTGTGACAGAGCATGAAACTAATTCATGTCTTTTGAGCTCAGAATTAAGAGTCACAGCTTTACAATCCTGATTTTCTCTTGCTCTGATGGGCTTTTCAGTAAAGATAGTGATTGTGTGAACATGATTCTGTGTCAAGAGATCAGTATTAGGGACAAATTGTACAATTCTCACTCTTCTGCTTAAATAAACTGATGTAATCACCTTTTAATGGAGAAGAGGTTCTATTTTATAAAAAAATATGATTGCTTGAAGCCAATTAAAAGAACCATAATAATACAGTATTGTGATAAGAGAAACATCGAAAACCAGTTTGTGGACCAAGTGAAACAGTAATGCTCGTAATGAAACAACATCTTCCAGGCAATAGCAGAACCTTCCAAACATATAATTTAGGTCTTTTCAAAAGCAAGGCTAGCCTTATGGCTTCAGATGGCTGAGGCAGAGAGACAAAACAGAGTCTAAACAACCAGAGATTGACATATGCCAAAGGAACAGTATTTCTCATCCAAAGATCAAGAGGAAACGTGCCAATCTGCAGTGCTTTTGGCAATAGGCTGTCTTCCTCGCTTAATCTAAAGAGAAGGCCTGTCTGGAGGTTCTTACAGTGATGAGATGCCCTGAATTTGGTCTCTGGTGCTGTGAGGTGGAACAGAAAATGTTGATTGGGAAGCAGACATAGGTCACATTGTCTACTTATTATACAAGAAAGGACTAGAAAAGAAAGGTAAGTTACTTCCTGATGGAAATTCTTCCTCCTCTCCCACAAACAGCTGTTTTTATTATACATATACATCCTTGTCTGACATGATCTCTATCATGTCATAGATTTTCTTAGGATTCACTCTGGATAGGAGGCCTTAAGTGTGACAGGAGCAGGATGCTGAGTCAGCAGTATCTTTATACACCTGCAGATCTCTTGCTTTCAAGCTATTACTTTTCTCATCTTATCCCACTTCTTCTCTACTATTAACTTAATTTCACAAGTGTGTCTTTAACTTTGGTGGATATTCTTATTCCAGATGGATTTGTGCTATAAGAGTGGTTTCATTTACATCTAGAACATTTGGAATGATGATATCTACTTTTACTTTGGAGTAAACAACATAGACTTCTGTTTCCAAATGCCTTTATATCACTTTCCTATAATCTTTTTATTCTCATTTCTCCAGTTTAACAATTGCTGTAAACTGTTTCAGACAACAAGGAGTTGTCTCCTTGTTGCAAAATATGTGTAGGATGTCTGTTACAAGAGACTGGTTGTAAAAACTACAACAATACAAGCAACAATCCTGGATCTAACTCATCTCCTTTATCATATATTTACAAAACAACTCCTGGAGCTGCTTTGATCACGCTAGTGTTCATCCCATGAAGGATAAATTTTATTTTGATTACAACTGCATTTAGCATTTAAAATTTAAAAATGCCTACTTGTGTAGCATTTTCTATAAAAACTCTGAAAAGTAAATGGACACAAATGTCTCTAAATAATTTTTCTAAAGTATTCATACTGAAAAAAGCCCCTCAGACATCCCTGGGTTGAAGTGAACAATTGAAGTGAGCAATTTAAATATTTCTCCTATATGAAGTTTACAGGCTGTTTTTCAGACTGCTTCATGCATCATATCTTAAAAGCAAACAAACAAACAAACAAACAAAGCAAAACAAAACAAAACAAAACAAAACAAAAAAGAAAAGCTGCCGTGGCCTTGAAGGCAACATACAGAACACAGATTTGAGTGTAGGTCAGACTCAAATCTCTTTGTGCAGGATGCCTGAAGCTCTGTGTGTGTGCTGGAGGGTCGTCACACAGATTCAGGAAGATGAGAGAATTGCATTAGGGAGAGAGGAGGTTAAAAGTTTAAAGCTCTTTTGAACTGAGAAGAGCTTAAAAGTCTGGATACATTTATTTTTCAAAAAATACTCTGTCAGTCTGGATTGACATTGCCTTAGAAATGAAAAAAATCCCCAAAACCAAACTATAGTTTATTTTCATTAATGAAAGTATTTGTTTTAGTGTATTGGTACAGCACTTGTTTTGGTCTGTAGCTGTTATACAACTCCAGAGTGCAATACACAGGTATGTCATTTCTAAGCTGAAATGCAGTTCAGTGAGTGGCTCACTGCTCTTCCCTACTCACACCTGCATGATTCTGCCCTTTCCTTTGCCCTTACCTTTGTCTGACCCCAGGGCATCAGACATACCAGTGCAGAAGTAACCCTACAAAAATGTTAACAGTGCCAGGACATGGCATAAATGAGATGAAGTTGTGCTACTCTATTGCACTGGCTTAGTGGAACCATGGACCTGTGTTGCTGAAGAGCACGTGACTGGTTATTTCCACAGGGTTAGCACAGAAGCAGCTACAGGCCTGCACTGCCATGTGTGCTTGTTTTGGACAGGGTAGAATTATTTTTCTTCACAGTGGCAAGTGAAGAACCACAGTTAACCAGGGTTAAACCACAACACCATGCCAATGAATAGTCTGGATCTGTGCAGAAACCAACCCAGAGAGATGTGGAAAATTTTATTGGAAGAAACTTTACTGTTTATTTAGGCAAAAGACCTGAGGACTGTGTTACTGGATTTGTACATCAGAATACTGGGTTTGGTGTTTTGTAGTTTAGGACCATAGGGAATTTCACTGGTAAAATGTGTGTGCTTCTTGCATTAGGAATCATTAAAGCTTTTGGTTCAGGTTTCCTAAACTGTCCTCTATATGTATCTCAATTTTTATTCTCCTAATTGCAGCTTCTGGAAACTAGGCTATGGTAATGCTCAAATCCTTTCATGCTCAAATCATAGACTCACTATGGTTGGAAAAAACCTCTAAGATCATCAAGTCCAATCATTTACCTGGCACCACAGTGTTCACCACTAGACCATATCCCCAAATGCCAAATCCATGTGCCTTGTGAACACTTATAGGAATGGTGATTCCACCACTTTCCTGGGGAAGTGTTGTCTTTGCAGTGACTGCAATCATTTGCTCTCATTTTTAGGCAGTTTTAAGAAAGCTTACTTAAAATATCTTTATGGTTTTACTGTTTGTAATACAAATAATGTGTCCTAAACCCATGTGATTTATGTCAGCTTCTATATTGCTTTTTACTATAGAAAAAAGCACAATAAAATGACCAAAAAAAAAAAAAAAAAAAAAAGAAAAAAAAAAGAAAAAAAACAAACCAAAAAAAACCAAACCACAAACGAACAAAAAGCCAAAATCAAAATGGAAAATATTATTAATATACACCAAGGATGGATTACATAGAAAAGTAAAGTTAGTTTAGGCTTATATTAAGTGAAAAATATTACTTCAGTAAAAACTGGAGACTGCTTTGGAAGAATTGTGTGCTTTTAAAACTCTGGGAAGTTTGCTTCTTTTTTTTGCCATAAAAATCGAGCATAACTATAAAGAACTGTTGTGTCTGAAACTAGTCTTAATGCCATTGCTATTTTGACAGTTATCTATGAAATTCAGGGGGCAAAAAATTCTGTTAAATTAGATTCAGTGTTTCAGGTAATTCCTTTCTTACAGAGGTTGGCATTTTCTCAATTTCCTTAAATCAAATGAGATAGTCCTAAAAGTGAACCAGCAGGTATCAAACCAGTGATCGCCAGCAGAAAAATGTAGCAGGTGGATACAGACAACAGTTCATACTACGTGGAAGGAAATTTTTTGACACAAGGAAATATAACAGATGATCCTTGGCCAAGATAAATGAGGAACATGACTGCTTCTACTGCTGTCTTAAGGAACCTTGTTCATTTGAGCCTTACACATATCAGCTGCAGTGATATGTTATTTCTATTGGAATGAACACAAAACTATAACATCTGAAGCTGCTTAGCTAAAGTTTAATTCATGGTTGTATTTTATATTTCTGGTGTTTTGTTGTAGAGGTTTTTGTTCACTTTGTATACTTTATTTCAGCAATAAATATTCAGATTCTGTTTCTGATGGATTCTGATTGATTTCTTTTTATATTAAACCCTATGCAATTTCATATTAACTAGATTGAACAAGTATTCTTTGGCTTATTCAAAGAAAGTTCATGAACAAATAATAGATTATATTGAGGAGAAAATTATCTGTGTGCTGGTAAGCATTCTTTGGTCTTTATAATAAGAAATTACAGTATTTGTTAGACTTTTTTAATAGATATTTGTAAATAGTTTTGGAATATTACGAAAGCTACATTAATATAGTGAACACCATACCTTCCTGGGATGTGAACACCATGATTTTCCCATGGAAGTTGATACCACCTGTCAGAAAAATACGTTTTTCTCATTTTCTGAAAAATATCAGATGATTCATTAAAAATAGGCCATGACAACAAAGAAAGAAGTTTTTTTAGTGTAGAGCTCTTGTGATATTTAACATGGAAAACCAAAAACTTAGAGCCATAAAATTGAAGAACATGGTGAATCAAAATCCTGTGCCTAACAACATCTCTTTCAGATGTCTTCGCTAACAGATTTTTGTAGTTCTAGAAAATAAGGGATGTGGGATAGCAAATAAGCTTTACACAGATTTACATTTAATGGATTTCCATTTTGAAGGGTCTGCTGATTCAGCTACCAAACCTGTAATATGCTATGGTAATTGTATATGAAATTGCTGCTGTGCTGGCATGATTTTGTTGCTCTTGGTTTACAGGCTTAACATTTTCTGTTTTCTTTGGTATCTCAGTACTACGTTTAATGTAAAGTATTCCTACACATAGAGGAACAGATTCCAGCAAAACTTCTCTGCATTTGTGCAGACCTGAAGTATCACTGCCAGTTTAGTGACACTCAGTCCTTGAACCTCTGTGTATTCAGTGTCTGCATAGGCTATTTGCTTTATATTTACTTTAAAACTGAGACAGGCTGCTTTTGACTCTCCCTTGTTCCCACCTCATGTTGGACATTTTATATCTTTAATCATCACTTACACAGTCTTATCTGCTTGCTATCTGATGAGGTAAACAGTCTTGGGCCTCACCACTCTCATGGGAGCTGCCAAGAAGTCTGACTCATTTGAGAAATGCAAGACTTTTTTTTAGGTTGTTTACTTATGACCTCTCTTACTGCAATATCTTCAGACTTACTAGTTTTAATTTTTCAATTTATGTATTTCCCCACAACAAACAAGGAGTGCACGTTCCTCTTTTGCTTTCCCCATTTGTCTCTGTGGTCTGGTAGACAAAATGTTGGTAGATCAAAATAAGATGGCTTGAATTTCCTCATGAAATAGATGGTGACTTCATTCTCTTCTGAAAGTGTTAGAATCTAGAACCTTGTGGTAAGAAATCTTTATAATTTATTCCTTAGAAATAAGATCTCATTGATTTATCTGAATGAACTCTCTTAGGGTACACAAAGTTTGAGTCTTCTTATTGGCATCTTGGATAATTTTAAGTTTTCCCCTTGTATTGTGTTTTATTTTATTAGATACATTTTACATAACAATTAAGTATCTTCTGCAGTTCAGTTCCCAAAGGATTTCAATGCACAACTGTACTGCAGTGTCCTGACAGCCCTCTAAAGTCCAGAGTTCATCTCACATCTCCCAAAACTCCCTGCAAGGTCAGGCAGCCACATTCCTTGCTGAATCTAATACGTCCAGCTCCAATTATTTTTGCCATATGTCCCTAATGGCTGCTTTCCCTCTTTCTTATATATAGTCAAAGCAAGAGCTTGACGCACCACTTCCTCACATCCCCTGACCTTTGAGCTGATGGGAAGACATACCTCTCCTCTCACACCAAAGCACTCTGAAGGCTGCTATGAAGTCCAAGTCCTCCCACAGTCTGTAATTACAAAGCCAGGAAGGATGACTCTGACTAACAGTAGGTAGTCTGTGAAGAGACCTGATATGTTATTAGAGCTGTGAGCTATGAGACTTTTGGAACAAAATGCAGATGTGATCTAAAGGGCAGTAACTCAATCTTTTCCATCCAGATGTAGGCAAAGAAAGTGGTATTGTTTGGAAGCTGTGCTGGATATCTCACAGGAAATGATGGTCTGATTTCCCTGAGGACATGCATTGTTGGTAGATATCTGTGCTTGTCCCTGTACTTTGGTACACACAAGTTTTGATAAAATCTCTATCCAGGACTAGAACCTTGTGAGGATCCAAATTTCCAAGGAAGGCAGATGCTTGCTGGCAGAACTGGTACATCCTGGTAATAAAGAATTTACACTAGCAATATTAATAAATTTATCCTGAAATGCATCAGGTGGGTTTGGTGGGACTTAGTGACCTCAGCATCCTTCTGGCCCCACAGCTTGAAAAAACAATTGCAACACTTCGCATGCCTGTGTGGTAGTTAAAGACTCAGCAACTGGGTAGGTGCCAGTGTCCAGCAGGGGAAAAAAGTGCCTGCTTGCTTTATTCTCAAGTTTCAGTCCTTCTTCCTCTCTGTGGTAAAATGCTGGAGGAAAAGAAGTAAGAAAACCGATCTTTGATTAAATTCTTGTATCCGTTCCTGGCTTGGCCTGCTATAGCCAGGATACAGATTACTGTGAATGTGCTTCAAAAACATGCTCTATCCATTACCTGGAGAGAATTAGACATCCAACTTGGAATAGTTGCTGCCATTTCCAGAAGTCACTTTAAGGTGTGCCCATGACAGACCTTGAACTCTTTATACCTTCTTTTTCATCCCTGTGGAAATTGTTTAGACTCATTTTTTTCTTGGTAATTCATGGATCCCAGTCTCCTTCCTAAAGCTGTTTGGCTGAAAATTAAGAAGTGAAATTCCAGATCATTAGCCTGGATATGATTTTTCAAACCCCTCTATTCTTCTACCTTCACCCATCTTCCTCAAAAATGTTACTGCTCCCTTCTCAGTTTAGAAAAACTTCTCTTCCCCTCAACACACAGAGGCAGGCACACACATTCCCTCTCCCAGATGAGCTTTATGCCATGAAGCCCTCTACCTGCATTCTTTTGAACTCCTGACTTTATGGCTGTTACTCAGATCCTCTCAGTCTCCTATTCTTCAGGCTTAACAAAGCAGGCATCTGTTATTCTTTTACTAACCATGGGATAAAGGTCAACTCTAAATGCCTCATCATGTTTTCTAACTACTGACGTGAGACACTAGTGCACAATTCCAGTTGGCGAGATCTGTCAGCAGATAGGAGGATATAAATCAGTGCACATTGCCATTATTCCGCTAACATATCATTGCTTAAAGCCTGAGTGGGAGGAAGTCAAGGTATAAATACTAGCTACTGTTTTCCACAATGGAAGACTTGGATAAACTCATCAATTTAGTTCTTTTAATGATATTTTAATTTATAAACTAGAAGTGTATTTGGTACTTACACTGAAGAGACTATACTCAACTAACCTGTCATTATACCTTCAAATGTTCCTGGTGGTAGTGCAGCCTTCCTTAGCACTTTATTTTTCCATTATACAAATGGCAGTGCCTTGAAAGAAGTAATATACTTTAACTGCCCTGACCAGCCCCACCTGGGACCTTCACCCATAGCTGCAGCCCATAGGTCAGGGCTCGTCTTAAGCTCGTGCCTGGGAAGCCTGTTCTCCTGTGAGCTGTGTTGTAGGTTGTGGTCTTGTCTTCTGGGTGGATTCAAACCAATGTTTAATGTCAATTGTCTTCAGTGCTGCTTTCTAGATAGACTTCAGTCCTACCTTTTACGTTTGTCTCCACCCTGCTGCTTCTGCCTGGGCTCTCTGGATGGGACATGCTGTGTGTGGGGCTGCTATGCAGGACTATGCCCTGCTTGATGAGGACACTGTATCTACTACGGTCGTGTTTGGCTCTTGCTTACCCTCCCTCATGGGACAGCATCTTCCTGCTGCTCCGTGCTAGGGAGGGGTGGCCACAATGGTGATCACCCCCTGGCATCATCACCAAGCAGATCTAAAGGAAGAACAGCCAAGTGTGGGCAGAAGAGTGAGAGAGTCCTTCTCACTGGCAGCCAGGAGTTATGCTGCATTGGATGTGAGGTGCACTTACACCTGAGAGTTCTTTCACCATCCATAACCACTTTTCTAGGTTTAATATCAGAAAACTGGTATTCCATCCAGAGCTTTGTCACTTGAAGTGACTGAGAGCTCCTGTGCTAGTGATTTAGGAGAATGGTGTAAGCATAGTTTTGAAAATGTTTAGGAGTGGAGTTTGGAGGTAACCCTATGCAGGTTCTTCATTTAATCAAATCACAGTGTGAGAAAAGCCTGATGGATTTTTGGTGTGTTTGGGGGGTTCCCCCCCTTTTTTCACCTCTTCCCCAAAGTTTGGCATGTATGCCTTTGAATAGCCATCCTTTTTTTTTTTTTTTTCTCTCTCTGTCATTATTGTAATTTTCTTTTCATTAGATTCTTTTCATTAGATTGTTATCACTCTGCTCATTTGACTGGGAATTTCCCCCAGGAGTGTACATTGCCAAAAGTGGTATTATTTCATGACAGATTTACATGAGAGCAGGTTTTTCAGGTTTCTGGTTGTAAACTGTTTGGAAATAAGTGGACTGGAAAGCTGCACTTTTTTGTAAAAAGCCTCATCAAGGTCATAAACTTTTCTTGTTTTGTATAGCTTCTTTCAGCTTCCCAAATAATCGCAAGTCAGCAGTGCAACCAAGGATTGTAGCCAGCACGAAGTCCTTATGGTTCCAGAGCCTTTTAATATCAGCACTGCACATCTATTATTAAATAATTGTTTAATTTACTGCTATGATTGAAACTTGAAACACTTTATCGTTTCCAAAAAAATAGATGGGGAGTGGGGGGAAAACCCAGTAGTTTTATTGTAACTACAAAGGTTTGCAATCCGAATTCTGTTCTTCCCCAAAGTAATACTTTGTGTGTGGGAATCTGTGTTCAGTACCAGTGCTTAAACTGTGAATGATCCTGAATACGTGCTTCTGACAGGGAAGCTTGTCATGCAGGAGAAGGTGGTGACAGTTTCAGAGATATAGGTCATATTACAATTTCCAAATCTTGAGAAGGCTGAAGAAGAGATGCAATGGATCCCTTCTCCCATGCCCAAACCTTGTCCAGTGGCCTACTAGACAACATTTTTGGACACTGAGAGCACATGTGTCACGTTAGTACTATGTCACTCCTTTGTCATCAGTCTGAGCTTGTGGAAACTGCAGTGGAAGCTCTGTCATTCAGCCTTACAAACTGAAACTCTTTAACCTTAGGAAGATGTTAATTAGGGCACAGTTGCGGCTGACTCTGCTGAGGCTGTAGCCTGAGACTCCGGCCAGGCTGTATGAAGTTGCACGAGCACCGTAAGTAGAACTATCCCCTGAAATCAAGGCATGAAACTGAGTATCTGTGTCTGAAAAGTCCAGCTGGAGTAACTGAGTGTATACTGAGGCAAAAATATTTCTGAATGTATCTTTTGAAACCATCCTGTTAGACTGCACTTTTAGCACTAGTTCCAGTTTGTGCTAACTTGTAGGAACTTGGCAATTAAACATTAAAATATTCAATTCAGATGTTCAGGTGATTTCGAAGAACCACATCTGAAAGTGAAAGTTTTATTGAAGAACTGGGTTATAAACTTATGATGTGGTTTTAATTGGCCAATACATAAAGCTAGTTTTAACCTGATACTTAAATTGTGAGTTTATTTATAAAATGTAATTAAACATGTAGTTAAATAGTAATATTTCTGCAATAAGAATTTTGCTCTCTAAAATGAATCTTTTCAGACATTGACTTCTGTGCAGCTTGTTCTCCCTTCTTTGTAAGTGTATTTTACTTGAAGTTTTAAGGTGCCCATACAGTTAACTGTCTATTGCAGTTTTACAGTACTTCAGTATATGCAGTTTAAACAAGTGCAAGTTTGAAAACAAAGCTCTTAATAAAATAAATGTCACATGTGGCAGTTTATTTAAAATTAGGGATCTGATATTTGTGTGGAAAACACTGCAGTTTTTGCTCAAATATTTAATAATCTTCTCAAACTTGTACTTCTGCAACGTGAGCAAACTGGTGGAATAGAAATTTTGGTCTCTTCATTTTGTATTTACATAACTCAGTCCTAAAATGCCCTCTGCTGGGCGCTGGCAGCAGCCAGGGAAGCAAGAGCATTTAAGGTAGGCAAAACTGATATCATATGACTTACACCATCCAGCAGAGAGTCTAAATTTTGAAGGAATGTCTTATTTAAGTTATTTAAAGCTTAAGACTGTATAATATGAAACATTTTGAAACGGAAAAAATTAACTACTTCTAGTTAGACTTAGATGCGTTTCTAAAGAAAAAATGGTCTTGTACTGGGATTAAACCACTTTCCACTGACATAATCTCTTTTTTTCTCCACTTCTGGACACAAACAGCATTATGTTACAGAAACTAATAGGTATTTGGGGGAAAAAAGATAAAATTTAACATATTGATATTCTAAAATTGTGGAGCCAGAAGAAGCCACATTTGTTACATAAAATGGGAGCTAAGGGAGAGTAGAGAGTTTCATCACTGGTGTTCACTGATCTGTTAGAGCATCTTTTCCCTATCCAATGTAATGATAATGTGTAAGTAGGAGGGGGAGATCTCAATTGCTTTCTGTTGTTAAACCTAATCTGATGGATAAGTGGCCCCAGAGAGTAAAGGATAGTAAAAGATATGATCAGGTCAGTTAATTGTAGCTCTGGAGTATATCTATAGGGATATCCTATAGGATAAGTATTCCTAAGTATCCTGCTTAGTAAAAGGTAAACTAGGAGTCATCCTGCTTGGGGTTTATCTTTGCTGTAAAATATTTTGAATGAATGTAAATCCTCAGGATGTTATTGAACTGGTAGTCTAATAATGTCAGCTTGTCACTAGTATGTTTTGTGGTAACCTTGTTCAGTGCTGTCAGTATATTACACAAGCCTCCACACATTACTGCTTTATATTGCCTCAATGTACTAATCAAAATTGGAACTCTTTGTGTTTTGTATAAATTGGTGTGTGAAATCTGATTTAACTGATTCTACAAGAAATATTGTTATTATTTGTATTTTCTTTCTTTAAGATCAAGTAACTTATTTCAAATATCTTCAAATACAAGTCCTGGATTGCTGTATACTTGCTTGGAACCTGGAGTTTTTCCTTTTTCTGGAGTCTAAATACATTTTTTTAATGGGGAAAAAAGCAACCAAGACTTTGGCATATGGGTACATGAAAATATATTGGTACTTTGGAGATACTAATTCTTTATGATTAACATGAAATATATTAGAAATTCTGTATGTATTACATTGCATGTTTTTTCTGTGCAGCAAATTAACTGACTCACAGTTTTACATCTTGGCTTCTGACTCTTATCAGGGTCACAAACATTTTTTTTTTGTCCAGATGGACATGGATTAGTAAAAAAGGCATTTTAATTAAATGGAGTTAAAATTGTAGCGTACTGCGCTTTGTTAGTTTAACTGCAATTGTGCAACATATGTTGATAATCCATCTGAAAATTTCAATCTATTTCACATAAAAGTAGTCACAATGAAGTGCCAGAGTTTAGTTGAAAAATAACAGCACAACTGAACAAAGAGTGCTGTCCAAGTTATACTCATTAAACAAGCCAGACCCACTGATGTACTAGGGCTTTTGTGAAACTAGCAGGACTTTCCTGTCCAAAGTACTTGCCTTGCCTTTTCCTAAATTTTGAAATCTGTGTTTAAAAATGCAGTTGTCTTGTCACCATGTTACATGATACCATTTGTTATCTTGTTTGTTACAATATGCTACTTCATGTTAGAAAAATAAAAGAAAAATAATCATTTTTATAAAGCAAGCAAAGAGGAAAATTAAATCTCTCTCCACAGCTGAAACAGAACAGCCTGCAGGGAAGAAAGATGCAAAGGCACGTATCAAATTTATGTGACAGGAATAGTTTTTAAATGCCTTAAGGTTATTTTTGGGGGTTTTTTTTTGGTTTTTTTTCTTCTTTTACTTTTATACCAGCCCTCAGTCTACCCTATACCTCATAATGACTGTTTTTCTTCTGATAAGAAAGTAAGAATTGGCAAGCTTATGTTAAGAACTGGCAAACTTATGATAGGTAATATCTGGCATTTTGACAGGATGATAGAGAATTCAGTTGTCTTGTAAGCAATAATTAGAAAAAAAAAAACAAAAACCCCATAGCCAATCTGAGTAAGGAATATACTTTTTGGCCTGATGTCTGAGATTTAGAAAACATCTGATATTGTGATATTTACGGTAATATTACAGTGCCTGCCAGGACATCTTTTGTTCATCTTTAAATCATTGCCAGTTAAAATTTAGGTAGGATAGTGGGAATAAAAGACAAAGCTAAGAACACTTTCCCCTCAACCTTCCCTTCTTCTAAGCTTCAACTTTACTCCACTTGCAGTTTTTCCACTGCCTTCTCTCTGAGCAGCATGGGGGATGGGAAATGGGGTTGTGCCCAGTTCCTAACGCTTCATTGTTGCTGCTAATTCCTCCTCACAATCAACCTCTGCTGCAGCATTGGGTCAGTTCCATAGGATACAGTCCTTCATGAGTTTCTTCAGCCTGGGTGCTTCACATGGACTGGAGTTCTTCAGGAACTGCTCTGTAATGAGTCCTCTCTCTGGGGTGCAGTTCTTCACAAGTGGGCTGCTTCAGTGTGGGTCCACCATGAGCCACAGCTCCTGCCAGAAAAACTGCTACTCTGTGTGGGCTTCTCTCCACAGGCTGCAGCTTCCTTCAGGTACATCAATGTTCTCTGGCATGGGATTTTCCTGGGGCTGCAGGTGGATTTCTACTCCATCGTGGACCTCCCAGGGCTGCTAGGCCACTGCTGCCTCACCATGGTCAGCACCATGGGCTGCAGGGGAATCTCAGCTCCAGCACCTCCTGCCTCTCCTCCTCCACTGACCTTAGTGTCTGCAGGGTGTTCCTCTCACAGTTTCTCACTCCCCAGCTCCTGCACAGCAGTTTTTACCCTTTCCTAAATACATTGTCACACAGGTGCCACCAACATCACTGGAAGGATGTTGAGTTGGCTGAAGCTGGCTTTGTCAGACATTTGGGCATCTCCTGCTGTCTCTTCACAGATGCCACCACTGCAGTTCCCCCACTACCAAAACCTTGCCGTAAACCCAGTGCATCTTGCACCTTCTCTAAAGGAAGTGGAATACTGAAATTCCTTCTAAATGTTTGTACAGAGACATGTCATACTTCTTCAATGTGTATTGTTTTAAGAAGGTGCTACTATTCTATGGTCAGAAATACTCTTTCTAATGAAGATAATAATGCCTGTTTTCACTGAAGGAAGTAATAAATAAATAGACATAAATATGTATAGATTTAAATAATATATAAATAATGATATTTAATCATTATTTACATAAATAATAATAATGATAAGACTAGGAACGATTTTTTGTGTAGCTGAAAATAATTGATTTTACCACTTTATCTCCCACATTAAAATTACTTTTTTCATATTTCTTCTCATATATATATATATATTTTTTTTTTTTTTCAAAGTTGAGTTAGAGTTCTGTTTTCACTTTAAATGGTGAATGTTTTGGAATGTTTCTTAACTAGGACTCCAATCCAGGCAAACAGAGGAACTACTCTGTGCTGGCAGACCCATTCCCCCTGTTCAAATGACTTTAGAATCTTTTCTGTATTTCAAAAACAGATTTTGCTAAAATGTTGCCCAGTCAATACATCATCAGGAGGTATTTCATAGAAGAGATATGCCTTACTGAGATGCATAAAATCCCTGTAATGGCCACAGCCACTTGTGCTGCACAGGAAAAGCTCCAACCCATAGCTGTCGTGATCTTTTGCGCTCTATTTTTAACTGAAAGCTCTCATATTAATGTCTGCCACATGGACTTGTTTAGCAAGTCCCTGTCCTTTTTTTAAAAAAGATCTTTTAATATTTTTAACAACTTTTTTTGCATGTTTGAACTTTAAAAAACAATGACTGTAAAGGTAGGAAATCCTCCCAATTATTTCATTACTGTTTGTCTGTGGAAAGGGAAATCCACTTTTTTTCCTCCAATGGATTTCATCTGTTACTGGCAGCTGATTTATTTTCTGAATGTTCTTTAACTTTTAATGTAACTTATGTATTTTTGCTTTATACATTGGAATCCTGCCCCATCCTTATGTGACACATCTAATAAAACGTTTTTGTCACTGCTTTTTTTTTTCTTTTCAGAATTAGTTCTTTTTCCCTTGGATATACTTTCTCCTGTGGAAGCCTAAAAACATACAGAGTTCTTCCATTGCATCTGTCTTTTGCCAGTTTGGAGACCTAGACATCTAATTTTAAACTTGATTTATGAGCTGTGCAACTGGAAGTGAATTTATGGTCATTACTACTTTTAGACAATGTATTCTTGGATTCATCTTGCAAAGTTCACATTTTCAGAAATAGTGCCCTTTTTTCCCAAATCCTTCATGTTGCAAAAAAAGTTAACGCCTCCTTCCCAAAGCAAGATCTTTAGGGAGAAATTCATCTTGTGCTCTCAGTGAAAGTACAAAGGATCAATACTTTGATATGTTGTTTTACTTTTTTATGTTTCTGCACTTTTCCTCTCAATTCTTATACCTGAGGAAAGACCGTACATATGAAACGACTTATTTTTTCCACAGGTCTATTATTAGTACTGAGTTTTTCTCTCTTAAAATTAGCTTTTAATTTTTTTCTTTGTGATGAAGCCAAGATTTTGCTTGCTTTCCTGATTTATGGCCTCATTTTTATACACCAATTTGTTAATAAAATTCTGGGCTTAATACTGATCATTTATAATCCTTTCTTTGATGTATGGGAACGCTAGAGTTGATGTTTTTCTCTCACCAATGCTGGAATATCTGACATAAATGTGTCAATAGATTTGTGGATGTTTCACTGTCAGTTAAAGAAGAGTATCTCTCAACTATTTTTTCCTTTTTCTTTTCTTTTCTTTTCCTTTTTTTCCCCAGAAACAGCAAGTTATTGCTTCCAAAACTTCAGGACACAAATCAGCCAAACAAGATTTTCTTTCAATATAAATTCTCTAGATAAATCCCAGTAGAACTAGAGCAAATTAAGGAATTTGCTAATTAGTTGTTAATGAGTGATAGTGTTCTCTGTCAGCATATATATCCTCTGTTTTGGTAGTTTAGGGAGCTCACTGCAACAAGTTGTTCAAACTAACTATGTCACTGCTATATAGTACTTTTAATGCAGCTAAGCTTGTTGAACACTTCCAGGTATTTTCCTGTAAAAATGTATCTGGGTCTTATGAAGATCAGAATATTTTTTTAGAAGTGAAAATTTTGAAATATTAAGAAAAAAGTGGAGGTGTCCTTTAAGAATATTATGGCACAATAACATTTTGGTTTTTCATTTGAAATTATTTTATTTCTTCAATTATATATATAAAGTATCGGTAATAAATATTTTCATTTTCCTGCTAGAAAATTATTTTACCAAATTAAAGTCAGGAAATTTTATGGAGAACTAGAATTGCAATTATTTTTGCAATTATTTTATTTTTTCCTCTCTTTTTCTCTTTAAAATATGCTTATTGCATGACATGATCTCTGCATCCCAGTCTGAAATAATTAAGAATGGATCAGATCTCTCTCCTATATAAACAAAAGAACTGGTAGAAAAATTGCTATTATAATGATCAAGAATTGTGGAAATACAGACCAAGAACAAGCTTGCTTCTCAATTTAAAATAAAATTTGTGCATCTCAGATATATTTGGGAAATTTTTCAATACGCTGAAACTAAAACAGTTTAACAAAAAAAAAAAATTATTTCCCTCTGGGGCTTCTAGCAGTGCTCTAATCAGTATTCTGTATATTGGGCAAAGTTGGATAGATGTACAAGTGGAAAGTTCCTCTGATGCTAATGTCCTCCTAGGCACAGGACAAATTGTCCTTTGAAAGATGTAAATTAAAATGTGTAGTCTGCTTTTATCTGCCTCCTCTTTGTGTGCAGAATTAATAATTTCAAACAATTTTGCCTTTTTTCAAATGGTAATTTCTGTACGGACTGTCAATACTGTGCACTATATCAGTTACAGAAGAACCTGAATTAAGCTAAGTACTACAGTCTGTTTTTTTAAAAGCAGTGTTCAATTCACGCTGAAACAAAAGCACATGCACTGACATCATTCCTGGTTGACCCACCTTTCCACAATTTCCAGTTCTTCCTGTACATGAGGAAAGTGGGGAAGAAAGTTTCACTCACAGGCTTTGTGCACATTAGGAACATGTTGATCAATACAGCTAATAATCAGACACCAAGTGAAACTCATTTTATTATTATTGACACTAATTTCACAGTCCAAGGTTCATATTTTCCCTTTCTCTATGAGTTTCTGCAGAATTTTTTTCATCTAACAGCATATAAGCCAATAAATTGAAAATTCCTCTGTCTTAGCCTGATGGTTTGTTCGGAGCAACAGGGCAATCAAATAAACAGGCCAGGCACTGGAAAACTGACACCGTTGAAATTCATAAGAGCAAGTTTAAGTGGTCCTTTAAAACCATTTTGAAAGCATCATTAATCATGCTGGGCACTGAGCCAGTATAAGCAGCTAGTTACAATTGTATTACTCCTTTTAACAGAAAAGATGAACTTTCCTCGTCTTTCCTCTGCATGGTTCTTTGCACTTAAAGTATATCCAGCCTCAGCTAGAAATATCCCATAGCAGGTTAGAAAGGGCAGACAGCAGGAGGCTTACTTCAGTTGTTCCACCCTCCCCTTCATGTTCTTTGCTTTGTAACGGTTTTCTTTCATTAGGAATATTTTACCTTTGCTTCAATTGTAAAACTAATGGCAAGTCTTTCTTCTGCTAAGGGATACTCTACACACTATGCAAACAGGGAAAAGAAAAAACAAAGCAGATCTCTAGATTGTGCATTCCTCTGCCACAGGTTACTGAAAGGACACACTGCCTCTACCAAAAATAAATTTAGAAGCATTTCTATGAACCACTTTCATTGAGTTCTATTGTTTAAAGATCTCAACAAGCAAAATTGCACTGAACACTTACAAAATAAAACTGCCAAGAAAAACTTTTTGTGGGATCTTACTGTTTCTCCCTTGCTCCCTGTCAAACTGAGGGAGGATGACAAGTGTTTTTTCCACCTATAAATTATTGCATTCACTAATTATGCTAATTACATCCTTTGAAGATGAAAAATGTAATTCTTTGATTTTATGGATGTAGCTTTCAAATTTATGGGTGTGGGTTTAGAGGCTGTCCCTTCTCAAGGATTTGCACAATACAAATCAGGATTTGCACATTACATAATCAGGAAGGTTATATGTTATCCTTTACTGGAATGCTTTTTTTGTGCTATTTTCATCAATGTAAAGATAAGCTTTGAAGACCTGTATTTAAGTCCACTGATTTAAATAAATGTGGGGTTAAACTTGAAGTTCTAGGAGAACTAAGTATGTAATTTTTATTTCCCTTGTTTCTGGGTCTTACTCTTTACATGCTTCTTTATCTAATTCTTAAAATACAGACAAGGAAAAATTGTGTCCAGTTCTGGTCTTGATCCCTTCAATTTAATGTAATTTTCATTTATTTCAAGATGAAATTTTACAATGGAGGCATCTGTATTAATTTTAACCTTTACATTAGCATATTAAGTTTCTCATATGGTGATGAGAAAGTATATCTTCAAGTCAAGATAAACTGGAGATACTTGTCAGCACATCATAACCACGGCAAGAAAGCCACTGAGGCTCTGTAAGGTATCAATAAAAAATGTATTTATCAGACTCAGTACAACAAGAAGAGCAGAGTGTAGGTAAACTTTATGTTCCTTTAGGTGCTGTAGGGCTGAATGGCTCTTCAGCCCCTGTGCAGCACCCATCCATAGAACACACCCTCCCCTTTGGATCCTTTGGAGCTACTCCTTGTTTTCTTATATGGAAAGAGCTTTATTTATAATTTCTGCTCTCAGATGGGAGAGATGTTTGTGTGGGGCTTGCATCTGCACAGTTGGATGAGAGCAAGGCCAGGCAGGGAGTGGAAGTGCCTGTATGAAGTAGAAGCTACCACAGGCTCCGCTGTTAAAACCAGCTGGTTCTATTTGTCCTGCAGCAAATTCTGTGCAGCACTGGCCTGAGGGCTGTGCTGGTCCTGATTGTTCCTTCTGTGTGCAGTGGTGGAACAGTCAGGGCCACTGCACCACTCCCTAATGATATTTTATTAGTTGTTACATGGTGGAATTAAGTATGTATGTGTTGATACCTCTGAACTTCAAGAGAATTTTCTTTTCCTCTGTTTCAGGGACAACAGGCAAAAATGAGTTCTCAACAGGAAACCCCAGGGAAGCTGCTTGAATTCCTTATTAAGTCCACAAACAATTTGTTGGGTAAATAAACCTAAGTAAGTGTTCTTAAATAATCTATTCAAATACATGGTGATTTGTAAAGTTAAAGACTGCTAATAAATTGGTATTGCAGAGCTGGTAAAACACATCATATATCACCAATTCTGGTATAGCTCTTGTGACATGAATGCAATTACATTATTTTACATTTCAAAAACAAGAGAGAAAGAGCAAGTCAGAGGGAATAGCTAAAATGCAGGGGGAAAATGTACTTAGAGCTGCTTATTGCATTTTCATTTTTTCCTGGCTTTTAACACTGCAGCAATGGGGGACTCCTTCTTTGCTCTCCAATAGCAAAGCATCAGAAGTAAAATTGTGATAATTCATGAAAAACAGTGTGTACGAACAAATAATGGGGAGTTAATGGGATATTTAGTAAATAAGCAGTTTAATGCAAAAGTAGCAGTTCTGTGAACATTTCCTATTTCAGAAAGTGTGGCTGAACACTGTGAAGATGCACTTCAATTTGTGAAGTAAATTCCATAGCTGCTTCTTCTCCGATAAAAACACATACAGTTTTTATATCTATCTATCTATCTATCTATCTATCTATCTATGTAAAATCACAGTTTGAACTATGATGAGAACCTCTCACCAGGCCTTCTAATACTGTGATGTTCCCTCTAAACTGTATTTGAATTCTTATCAAAATTTGCATGGGCACAAGATGTTGTTCTTTATTGTATAGAAATACCTTATATCATGTTCTCTATCTCCATTGTTTCACTCATGCAGAAGCAAGGGGTCAGTGCAGGGCAATATTGCTTTGATATTTTCCATACTACTCACTGCAAGTAAATTTCATCAACCTGTAATATATTCTGCATAGAGTTCTGTATTGCACTGCATAAACCCAAAGACAAAAACAAGGCCACTGGTAAGTAGTCCAGACATTTCTTTACATTTGATGTGGAAAGAGTAAATGCTTTCTTTTTTCTTCCCTTTATTTTCTATATGGTACACAAACAAATAATTATTTTTCCTTTTTATTTCTGAAGTATTCTTTATATATTTGAATACTGATCAATAAAAAAGAATCTTTCTAAAAGCTCTATATACTGAAAATAGGACTGGACAGGTTTTTTTTTTTTCTCCCATAGGAAATTGCCGTATTGTAGTGATGCTACATTACAGTACGAGTAAACATACCCAAATAAAACAATTGAGCATGTCTTCTAAAGATTTTCCTGGGTAGAGGACAGGAATAATAAACCTTTCATAACTAATACTAATTATTTTGCATGAATACTTTCTAGGATGAGTACTACTAAAATGTAGTTGAAAACAGAGTGGCACTGCAAAGAGCAGAAGATGTTAAAAGGTGGTAGTCTTCTATGCTTATACTTGGCTTTATGGGAAAAGAGAGCTGATAACATTCAAGATCAAATAAAAAATAAATGAATGAAAAAGGCATAAGCTATAAATATATTTAGACTTTAAATCTGTAATGTCTGAGGGTTTTGTTCAATTAGACTTGATCTTGATTTCTACACTTGTGTTGAGACAGCTTCAAATATCTATTAATCCAACCAATTCCAATCATAATATTTAGAGGGCCTCAGTGTTAGCAGTGCAGACATCTACCTCAGCCAGCCTTAAATATGTGAATGATTATGTTTAAGTCTGTACTTGTCACCCCAGTTGCTTTTGAAGTCAGTGAAAACTAATAGATGCTTTCAGAGAATGTCTTGTGGTCTGTGGAGACTGGTGAGAAGTGACTTATGCTGTGGTGTCAATCACCCTCTGGAAGTGCCTGCTTCTTTCAGGGGCCTGCAGAAGGAGCCTGCCAAGACTAGTTGCGATTTAAACCTTGATGTCAAAATGAATGGATCTCTTTCCACATTACCTGTCACTGCTTGAGCATGATGTTGATGCTTTCTGTGTAGCTCACACTCTATTTAGAAACAGAGCTTGACTTTTTAATAGATACAGAAGGGGAAGGAGATAATGACTCCCCTTAGTTTAACAAACTCGTGCTAACTAAAAAATCAATTGCTTCATATTAAATTCTGGCTTAGCAATGCTGAAAAACTTAAAGTCATGATGAACTTAATGAGCTGCAAGGAGAAAGAGCTGTGTATCCTCTTAACTAATTGTAGAACAGCATACAAATGTTTTTTTTTGCCAGAACACCAGAAGTAACATGGGCAGAAGGAAAACTGTAGTGTCCTTGAATGACCTTTGTGGTTATTAATGCTGTTCAAGTCTCTCTGCCTGAAATTTCCAATGCTTCAATATTACCCAACACCTGTCACAGAGGATGATTTTGTTTTAGCTATTTTCAACCTTCTCATGTTTTTGTTTTCTTTGAATTTTAAAATGAGGTGAAGTTGTGTGGGGAAGTTCTTAATTTTTTAGATTTATGTGCATGAATTTTCTCAAGTATTTTGTTTAAGAGGCTTTTAAGCAATTGTTTATTCTTCTGGAACATTTTCAGCTTTCAGATCTACATTCCAGTAGCAAAAACAAAATTTGAATTGAAGACGCAGAGTCTGGTCTTTGAGACTTTTAAAGCAAAATTTATATCAATATTAATATTCTATTTTATAGATTTATTATTATTTCCTTGTTGATGTCCCTACATGATTGCAGGTTACAGCCCAAATAGGTAAATTAAATTAATTTTCACATTCTCTGTCATCGAAGGATATGTTGTGTTTAGATTTGAAGAAATTCCTGTTTAATTTTTTTGGGATGGTCTACTATTTTTTTTCCTTGCTTGCACGTTAACTGAGCTTTTACTTCCAAGACCTATTTTATTACCCACAATAACATCTTCTTCACACTTCCTGTGTAGCAACCAATGCTGTGGTTGTGTGTAAGCATTTTTTTTCTTAAAATGAAATGAGTGGTTATATCAGTCAGGAAAGATATATTCTTGACACCACTTTACATTATGTTACAATATTAAGTTAAAAAGAAATAAAGTAAAAGATGCTTGGTTGTCTTCTCTAATGTAAGTTTTAGATCTTGTTCAGAGCACTATTTACAACCGTTGTGATATATGTAAGAAAATGTCATGTTAATGGTGAGTTCTTCAAATCCATATGCTATAGCTCTCTGAATGATGCTTTAGTTTCCTTGCAAAATGCTCTTGCTTTCTATACATTTTTATCACAGTAAAAAATGTATTTTTCTTGACTTAGATAGTTGATCATATTGCACATAAATTAACATCTTCAGATATTCTGAGGGACAGATTTAAATTTATTTCAAGTGTCTTGAAAAATACTGCTTTTCTTGGGACTCCTGAATATTTTGGTATGATTGTGTCAGAAGAACGCTGTTCTATCAGCCTGATGACAGAATTTCATTAATACAAGAAGACATTCAGGCAGCCACAATTTCATTAATAATATACTATTTTTATTTCTGAAAATGTTTGTCCCTTTGTCTTTATCTATCTTGACAAAAGGAACCCATTGCTGACCCTAATATTCCTGGGTTTTTTTTCAGTCTAAGTTTGTAGGCAATAGTGAAATTAACCTTTGATCTCAACTTTGTGTCATCTCTTACTATACAACTACGATTTTCATGTAATGTGTTCAAAATCTGGCTCAGAGCAATTACTATTAATTGACTTTGGTCTATCAGCAATTTTTTCTGCCTTAGAAGTCATAATTAATGCTACTTGCTTTCAGTGCTAATCCTCTGGCCTCCTTAAATATTTTATGACTGTTTTTATTCTTAAATTGCTTTTTGTCTGCTCCTGGCCACTGGCATGTGCTTATTACACCATTCACATTCATCCAATTCTTTTAGCAGCAACTTTGTATTGTTGCAGTCACAGTTGCTGTTCTAAAAATTGACTTTCACCGTTTGTTACACCTTAATAAAGAGCTTTTTAGAGCCCTGGCATTCCAGTCAGCAACGCTTGCCAAAAAAAGTACATTGCTTGTTATGAATTATTTGTAAGGAGTACCTTGTTACATTTCTGAAACTTCCTTTTATATATATGTATTTTTTTCTTCATATGGGCTGTAGTGAAATTCTCATTTGGACAATCCCCACCCTTGACCTGCTGGCCATGCTGCTTTTGATGCCCAGGATGTAACTGGCTTTGTGGGCTGTTGGCTTGAGTCCAGCTGGAGGATATAACTTCTTTCCTTATCCACAAATGCTGTAATCCCATTGTAAAAGGACACCAGATTTGTCAGACACAATATACCGGTAGAGAAGTCGTGTTCGCTGTCACCAATCCACCTTATTTTCCATATGCCTTTGAATAGTTTCCAGGAAGATCTACTCCGGGAACCATGGTGAGAATTAATGGCCTGTAATTCCCTGGGTCTTTTGGTTTTTTTTCCCTTTTCAAAAATGGGGGTTACATTTCCCCTTTTCCAGCCAGTGGGAGTTTCACTAAAGTGCCCTGACTTCTCAAATGGGATTGAAAAGTGGCTTGGCCATCTCCTCTGCCAGTTACCACAAGAATTGAACATGCATCTCATCATGTTCCATGAACTTTTGTACCTTCAGGCTCTTTTGATGTTCTCAGACCTGATCTTCTGCAGCAGGTGATTCTTGACTCTCCCAGTGCCCGCCTTTGCATTCTGCAGCCTGGGCACTGTGGCTGGAAAACTTGCTGGTGGAGCCTTCTCAGGCTTCCTCAGCCTTCTCCATGTCCTTGACAACCAGAGCTCACATTTTCCCTTTGATTTCATGTATCACCAATGTATACAATATCTAACATTTTGTTATGTATGCTGAATATAAAAGATAGATCACATTATGTGCAACATTAACATCCCACTTTGCCTGCTGGATCTGTATGCTAAGCATGGTGACCTGAAACAGGCCTCTCTTTAACATATGAGCTATTTGGATTTATAGAATGAGATGGAGGTACCTGCAAGCTCATGTATCTGTCACCTGATCCAACAAAGCTCACACTCATTGCAATAAAAAACCTGCTTCTTTAATTCCTCACATCGCATTGGGAACCTCAAGTAATCAGGTCCAGATTTGAGCAGCAGGAAAAAGATGCCTAGAATGGAAGTGTGCATCTTAAATACATTAATTTTTCTTGATTTTCCAGTTTGTTATAATATGTGAATGGGAGCAAAATCATACCCTGACAGTTTGAGAATAACGTAAAATGTGAGTTCAATAAAGGCCTTTTCCTCTTGGCCACCAGCATTTTAGAAACCCCATTTCAGAAGTATTTTCCATTTTACTTGATCCTGTTTCAGATTAGACAACCCCAATGGTGAAACAGAGCTGAAAATATCAACATTTTACAAGACTGAGTCCTTATGAGATACATAGGTTTATATTTTTTGGTGCAAGAAGGTTCATACTAGCTAGGTAGTTTTATTGCTCTGTTCTTGAAGACGAATCAATAAGGAGAGCACTTATAAAAGCCCTTCAAAGTAAGTGAGATCATAAAATGGTGGATAGCTAGTTTTGGCATTTAATTTATTTCATTATAAAGTTTTAATAGTTTCTGTTAGTTTAACTTATTTTGAAAAATACCCATTGTACTCCTTTTCCTGTTTGTTTTTTTACGTTAATGATCTGATTGCCTGGAGAATGGAAATAAACATTACCTATTTAACAATTTTTAAGAAGAAAAGTAACTCAAAAAGACTAAACATACAGCATTTGCATTTGAACACAAATAAAAAGAGACAGAAATAGAGAAACTTGTGGGGAGGAGAGTGCCCCATCTATATTATAATAAATTATATCCTTCCCGAAAACTTTGCTATCTGCAGCAATTAGATGGGTTAATCACTCCTTATCTAGGGGCATCTACTGACATAATTAATTTGTGTGCTAGCAGTCTAGAAAAGATGCCATTAATAAGTATATACATTCTGGGTGGTGTTGACTTAGGATGTTTAACATTTTTAATCCATTTGTGGTTTGTTTTCCTGATTCTATTTTGCATAATATTAAGTACTCTAATTACTTGCTGAAGTAGTTAGCTGAACTTTACTTTAAGGAATCTAACATATGTGGTGTCTAATGTGTGTGTAACTGTCTTGAAGACTTAATTGCCTAGAAAATCATCTAGGGATGTAAAAGTGGATTGTATTTAAAGTTGAAAAAAAAAACCAATATGTGTGCATTCCAAAAAAATGTTTTTGCTTACGAAAAAGTAGGACAGTGTGGAGTGAGGAGCTGTATGTGTTGCAAATGGGCTGCTTCTAGGTAGGCTTCTCAAATCTACCTATGTTGGAAGAGTGTTGAAAAGATTCTCTGTACTGTGTCTTTTGTTTCTAATTGATTTATACTGGATGTCAAGAAGACAAGTCTGAGGTTACAATACCAGTCCTCATGACAAGACAAATTAGAAAGACAGCTCTCATCAAAGATCCTTGAAGAGATACAAGGTCCTCATCAGGGACACAGGTTGAAAGCTTTTTTTACATGGTTTGAAAGCTTTGCTTAAGTACTGACTGACTGGAATCCTTTTTTTTTCTGTTCAGCAGAACAGACTGATACCCTCAAAGAAACAAATTTTAGCAACTAACCTCCAATAGTTAGGTTTCTTGGATGGAATTCTGATTATCACTAACAAAAATTTACATTTAGTTTACGTAATTGGTTTTTTAGGAGAAAAATACTAATTGTAGGTGAAATGGGAATAATTAATGCAAACTCCCCAACTAACTAGTACTTGTAATTAAAAAGCTCTACTAATTACTGTCAATAACTGAACAACAAGCCTATTTGATCTGCAGAAAAGAAGCCTTCAAAATCTTTTTCCTTTCAAAAATGTCTTCCTCCAAGGCAGATAAGCCTTAGATATCTCTGATCATAGCCTAGAGACAGAATGGGTTCTTAAAACTTGTTTTGCTATGCATATACTGCCTGCTGTATGGTTGAAGAAACAGTTCTATCACATTTAACATTATAATATTCAGAGACAAGAATGAGGATCGTCAATATTACTAAGGTCTAATTTGGTCCTGATTATTGTAAATATCCTGAGATTGAATAAATCAGCAAATGAATTGAAATCATTGTTCAGCATCTGATCTTGCTCTAAATTTTGCCATTATGCTCCGACCTAATTATTTTGTGGTTTGCGTCCTAGTGGATGGAATGATTTCATGGTGCCTTGCCTGGACCTAATACTATTCATATAGTAGTCCAGATTCAGTCTGTTATTTTGATTAAGTTAGCAAAATCTGTAAAGAGCAAATCATTGTTCTCAATCTGCAGTCGTGTTACATTAAAGTTTAAGTGATTCAGAACCCACGCAAAGATTACTATCAAGATATTTACTCTCACAGTAAAAATACCTGCAGTGCACAGAGGCAAAACAAAGCAGAAGTAGAACTGACCTTTTTATTAACATTGTCAGGGGTAACGTTTCAAAACATTCACAGCAGGAACCTAAATGATCATGACTGTGTTATAGGGGAATTCAAATATTATGGTCCAATTCCCTACAACACAAAGATATTACAGAATGAATCACTTGCTTTTTTCCCTTTTTAAACTCTCTTCTTAAATCCTTTTTCCTAGCTATGGCGGCCTTTTGCTGAGTCTGGGCTATCCCCGGCGGGCTGCCATGGGCCTGGATAGCGCAGTCCTGTTCAGCACTGCCTGTCCGAGTTCCCAAGCAGCTCCCAGCCCAGGCTACCTTAGCAAGCTCAAGTGGTATCAGCTCTGGATGATTATCAGCTCATTGGTGATTTCAGCTCTTTGCTTGCTGGGTGCCTCAGGCAGACGCAGGGAGAGAGAGGAGAAGCGCTGTGTGAGGTTCCACAGAGATGTCCTTTATTGGTTTCTTCTGCAAAGGGGATCAGTGACAGCTCTTCTGCCAGACTGGACAGAAGTAGGGGTTTTTATAGGGTTTTGGGGTTTTGGAAATTGTCCAATAGTAAGGGTCGAGGCGAATATGACCTATAGGCTTACAGAGAGATAAGCGAGGGTCTGGAGGTAGAACAGGGGCCTTTCTGGTCAGTCATGATGACAAAGCATTTCCTATCTCAGGCTGCTGACCGCCAGGGAGGCCTTGCAGGCCCTGTGCCTGCAACACCTAGCAGCCTACCAGCTTCTGAACTCTAACAATTAATATATCCTTTGCAGAAAATATTTCCTGCCCCTCCAATGCTAATCAGAATGAGTGGTTTACCCTGAGTCACGCTTGGTTAGCATTATTTTCCTATGTTTAATTAGATAATAACTTTTTTTCCAAATATTATGGCCTTTAAACTGTGGTTTAGATGTTCCTTCAGGATGAGTTCTAATGGCATAAACATCAGATTAGCCAAATATCTTTGCCACATATTTTAGATTTACGTGTTCCAGGAAGAATGCAAATATGTGCCAGACCTGTTTGCAAGCATGTTTCCTTGTATTTGAAGTAAACATGCTTTTTGACTTGCTTATAAAGAATTGTTTTCAATCTGAATGTATTCACTATTCTAAGTTTATAGAGATTTATAACTATAGTCCTACTTCTTGCTTCTTGCATATATAGAATGATGATTAAAATCCATGAAGAAACTATGAAAGTCAAACTGACTGCCTTCTAGATAGGACTGATCTTTTCAACCTCTTTTTCCTCCATTAGAAAAGGATAGTAGTAATAGTTAAAGAGGCACTATTCTCAGAAACATTGCAAGCTGTTTCCACCTGCTTTCCATTCCTCCCCTTTTTTAGACTCAAATTGGATCAAAACTGGTATTCTTAAAAAAAAAAAAAAAAAAACAGGAATTTGATTAGCAAATGGATTGTGTTTCTAAGTGGTTGGTTTTTTTTTTTTCTTGTTTCTTTTTTTTGGTAGCCTAGGAAGAGAAAGAATTCACATGATGCAGAGAAATTTCTGGAAAACAGATGTGGGGCCTAGTGAGGTAATCCAGGGAAAAAAAAAAAAGTGGGTGTAAAGACCTGCCTCAAGATCATGCCTGTGTTACCTGTTGAGGTGTAATGCAGCTCTTCTGCCCCTAAATCTGGTCTCCACTGTTTTGGAAGTCTGTTTGCACGTGTTCATATGGACTTGAATTTATACTATGGATTAATGGCAGTCATGATTTTGTTTGGGCTTGAGAAGTGAGGTCTCTTGTGAGTAATAATTGAATACACAATAGATGTGTGAATGCATGGCCTTGTCATTATATTTCAGTGAACTGTGTGCTACCTAGTTATGTAGGCAAGAGTGATTTATTTCAAAATGATTGCTGAAAATATTTTATAGAATTTGGATAAACACAATCCATCTTGTGCTCTACCAAAACTTCTTCCAAGTTTCTAGGCTTGGAAGAAGATCTTGTCTTTTGCTATTTAGGTTATCCTGTTCACCTTCTTCAATTAGCAGTTTCTTTATTAACATCAGAGATTTTAATTTTTAAACATGCCAAGAATTCATTGGTTTAATAAAACACAGTGTTTTCAGTACTTTGCAGACATCTGCCTAAACAACTATGATGGATATTAAGACAAGCAACAGAAAACAGCTGATTCAAAAGTGATTATTCCTAATGTATGCATTTAACAAATAATCTTGGGTTGAATCTGAATGTTCTTTTTGTGCTATTATTTACTATTTTATTATTTTCATGAAGGCTCATACAGTGGTTTGAGTTGAAATGGACATTTAAAGATCATCTAGTTCCAGCCCTCTCCCACCATCCACAGGGACATTTTTTACTAAATGAGAATGTTCAGAGCCCCATCCAACCTGGCCTTGAACACTTCCAGGGATGGGGCAGCCACAAATTCTCTGGGCAACCTCTGTGTGCCTCTCAGTGCCTAAAGAATCTTTAGGTCCAATTTTAATTATCCTCTTTCAGTTAAAACCATTGCCTTCACTGACATTATCTTGTTGCTTCTGGCCTTGGTAAAAAAAAATCTCCTTCCAGCTCTCTTGTAGTCCCTTTAGGTACTGAAAGGCCACAGTAATGTCTCCCTGGAGCCTTTTCCTCTCCAGGCTGACAAAAACAACTCTCTGAGCCTGTCTTCATAGGAGGGGTGCTCCAGCTCTCTGATCATCTTCGTGTCCCTTCTCTGTACACTCCAGTAGGTCCTGCCCTTCTTATACTGGGGGCCCAAGAGCAGTGCTCAGGTGGGGTCTCATGAGGGCAGACCAGCGAGCAGAATCACCTCCCTTGACCTGCTGGTCACATTTCTTTTGATGTAGCCCAGGATGTGGCTGGTTGAATTTCTGTACTGTAGGAGCAGATTACTGGTTTATGTCCAATTTTTCATCCACCAAAAGCCTCCAGTCCTTCTCTGCAGGGCTTCTCTCAATCCATTAATTCTCCAGACTGTGTTGATGTTGGGGATTACCCCCATCCATGGACAGGACCTTGCAGCTTTGCTGCACTTCATGAGTTTCACACAAGCCCACATCTCAAGTCAGCCAAGGTCTCTCTGGATGGCACCCCTTCCCTCCAATGTGTTGACCACATCACACAAACTTGCTGAGACTGCAGTAAAATTTAAAAATGGATATATTCTATAATGAGAATTTCACATTAAAAAATACTTATAAAATTTTCTCTTTCCACAAACCATACCTTTATGTTTCCTTTTTTTTCCTTACTATGTTTTAATTTGTTACAATTTAAGTTTTCATAATTGGTTGGACTTTGTGAAGCATCTTCAAAAAAACGATAGTTATCTAATCATTTTTCTCAAAGCATTATGACTGTTATTTTAAACCTGTTCAGTAAAGGTTTTAACTTCTTTATCAGGGATAATACAATGGCCAACATTCTTTGCTCATTGGACTTTGTGCAAATCAAGTCCAAAGTAAGAAATTAAAGTTACATTAAACCTTGATTTTATTTCTGATCAATCACTTAAGCTGATTGCAGTCCTGTTATTATATAAGGCCTGCCATTTTCTAGGCTAAAGTAAAAATGTGATATTTGAATCTATAAATTCAAGTCTTAATGAATGGTACTCTTCATCAAGAAGTAAATACTGGTGAAGTGTAAAAATACTCATTATCAGGTTTGATTTTAAGTAGATTGAAAAACATGCCATGTCCTCTTCTCCCTTTACACTGAGTGATTTGCACCAACACTATGTGATGGCATTATTCAGAAGACTAAATGTAATGCCAAATTGTCAGGGAAATACAAACCACCCCTAAAATACCAGAATAAAAAGATAAGTTTTATCTTGGATTTACTTTTACCTCATCTGAATGATTTTATTTTACTTTATAATAAGCTTTATTCTGCTCTTATTTTTCAAACAAATAGTAGAATAGCATAAAGTGGCTGTTATCACAATAAAAATGCAAATTTGAGAGCCTGATAAGAAATGTATGGTAATTATTTTGGTACAGTAGCAGAAGCCTGAATTTTAGGATTTGTTATTTTTCAAGGTTTTTAGGTGATACCATGATTTTAAAAAAAATGGCAAGTTTTAGTCAAATAGCTTCTTTGATTTAATAAATATGAAGTAAGACCTGCACCAATTTGGCGTCTTTTATACTTAGCTGATGTTTTGTGTTTGGGGATGAAAGACGGAACTCTTAAAGACTCCATAGGTAAATGGCAGAGAAAGAGAATAAGGAAAAAATAATTTCTTTTGCTTTGCTCTTAATCTGACAAGTAGCACCTCCTGACAGCTTCCACAAGGATGTACTTGAAAGTTTATGTTATATCAGGTGCTGCACATAAAAAATGATCTACCAAATCCCTTTTAGCTCTGTAGCTACACTTTTTTGCATGCAAAGAAAACAAACCAGTTTTAATTGCATTAATTAGCATGTCTTTATTCCTACTGTATTTTATATATCTAATGGATTGCCATATTTACCACTTCATTAAAAGAAAGAGATTATTGCATAAAATAGAAAGGAAACCTCAAGGATTGATTCAGACATTCAGTGCTGAACATACTTCTGCTAGAAATGAGATTTTATAGTGTTGGCTTAAGTCTATCTCTTGTAGCTGAGGAGTATGCCCAGCCTTTACTGAGTTAGATGAGAATTTAGATACATTCCTTAGTTTTCCTGACATCCTGTTTCTCCTTGGGTCTCGCTGCAGAAGATATTTATGATGGAAAACTTTTGGAAAGAATGGGATTGATTTTTTACAAAGTACAAGGTGAGGATGCGGTGTGTCCTCAGAGAATGTGGCTGCTCTTTGGAAAGAGACAGCCTAGTGCTGGGAGCAGCCCAGTGCCCTGCACAGACCTCAGTCCTGTGGCACAGGCAGTCTGTCTGCAGCCCTATTTGCTCCTGGGAGGTTGTTCCAATGTCACAGCCTTGTCATTCTGCCCAGCAGCCCAGTCAGCTGCTTTGTATGATTGGACTTTTCGGATGAACCCCAGACCACGTTTACTCTTGACTGTGTCTGAAGCGCACTGCATCGGTGAGGAAAACTCTTATTATCACTGCATGGCCCTGCTCAGGTCTTGTGGGATTGTGTGCTGGTCACTGAGAGCACAGCTCTGATCCTTGGCTCTCCGTCAAGGAGCAACCCTGCTATTGCTTCCCCTTGCCACCACTATGGACCCAATCCCTCTCTGGGGGCTGGCATCTGACACCATGGCATAGTGTGTATGCCAATCAGCACTTTTAACAGAGCTCTGGTAGTCTACAGCATACAGCAACATCATAAGGAAGAAAATGATGATTTATATTCCATGAAAAGATAGTGTCCTTCATAGCTGAGATTTATAACTGAGAAGAATTTGGGTGGTTATCTTTGACATTTGATTATTGATTATTTGATTTCTACAGAATTGATTTCTTCTATCCTTATATAGCAGGTACAGAAGTGTCCAAAATATAAAGACTGAAAGCTCCTTGCTCGATGTTACCTCAAATTAAAGTCAGATGGAAAGACTACAGGATTTAATAAAGCTGTGCTTTATCTGCTGGGCCACATTTTTCCCTTGGAAACGCATTAGAAAAATAGTACAACAATAGTGCGAGGAACAAGAAAATAAGGTTATTCTGCTAAAATGCTACTTTAAAAGCATTTGAAATTCATTAGTGGCAGAATTTGGTTTAAAAGCATCAGTTCCTGTTTTACCTGCAGCACTTGCACAATCACTGCTTGTCTGCCTGGATAATAAAAGTAGTGTTAATTGTACCAATTAACAAGTGAGAATGTGAGTTATTGCTCTTTGTTACTTTCCAGGTCAGAGCAGATGCAATAGGAAAATACCTATCCAACAATCTAAAGACAGTTTACTGTCTTTAATTAACATTTAATTAAAGTTTAATTAAAAAGTTAAATCATTTGTCTATTTCTGTGGAAAAACAAAACCACCAAAAACCAGAGTGCTTATGTGTTTAGATCAATTATATAACATAAAACACAGTGAGATAAGCACTCTTTTCTGGTCTGAAGTTATAGCATTTTTCATGCATGACAACATAGCGCATAAAAATGTATTCATGGTAATAGAAAAAACCAGATATATTGTTCTATTAAGCACAGTGTGAGAGTAAGTTTTAATCTAAAAAGATACTTTTTCTTTTTTTATGATGATACAAAGGCAAAAAACCTTTTTTAACATAGTGAAAATAATGGAGAGTAAAAGCTAAGTCTTTTCTACTATACTTTAAACTTTCAAAACAACAACCTGTTGCATTTTTACACTGGTAATAAACACTCAGACAAACACCAGAGAAGACTACTGAAAAATGAGTAATCAGTGGGATTTTTTTAATCAGCATCTGATGTCATATTCTAAAAAAATATTGAGTAGTACGATTTAAAACTCAGAAATATGCAATTTAAACTCATAACTTAAGCCTACAATTTCCAAAGGGCTGGCAAACGGAGTAACAGACTTGTGAATTAATCAGAACAAATACAGGTGAGAGTAGGAGTAAATAAACTATGGCTAGAAGTAATTACATGTCTAGTCATTCCTGTTTGAAAATAAGAAAGCTGCTGGATATTGTTAAAAATAATTCTGTTCTTCAGTCATATTAATAAGAACAAAGGTCTAGAAACTTTCTTTTTTCTTGTCAGTGGGGAAAACTTCAATTTTATAGACATCTTTTCTCTGGAGTTATCTCCCAAGTGACATCAAATCTTAAGTTTACTATGTTAATCTACTCAGACTAGCATGCTCTGAGACAATTCTTCTTGACATGGGGCCAGTCCAAATTGTAGACGCACACTGCAATAGATCCATGCACAATTGCATGGTGCACTCCTTGCAAATGGTGCAGATTTATTGGGCTGCCTTAGAAAAAGATAAGTTCAGCCAACTGAAAAATGTTATCCCACAGACAGTTATCCCAAATTCCAAGTCCACTTCTTGTTTAATGTTTCAAAAGGGACGTGGAGAAACTGGAGAGGTTCAGCTGACAGTTGTTAAGATGATGTGGGCCTAGGGCATCACCTGTGAAAAGAGGTTGCAGGATCTGTGCCTCTTTACAGGGGTGAAAAGGAGGCTCAAAAGTAATCAAATAGCTGCCTACAGCTATTGGAAGTATAGCTACAATGCTGACAAGCTTCACTTGGTAATGCCAGATGATGCAAACTAAACCAGATATGATTTCTGGTTTATGAAGTTCATAATAACTTCAGGGTAAAAAAAATCTAAAGGAGATTAATGGAACAGTGGAACAGGTTGCCCATCAGGAGTGTGAGCTCAGTGATGCCATCTGGTCATGAAGATTGGACTCTTAACCTGAGCAGTGTAGATAAAACACCTGCTAGAGTGCTAAGTCATTCAAACTGGGTGTGTGCTAGGGACCTTCTGGGAAGCATCATGGGCATGTCTGACCCAGGTATAATCCTCAATGCCATCAGGCTCTATGCTCCTAGACTTGGCTGCCCTCATGCCATACTCCATTTTAATCAGTGCATAGCCTCACTTGCGCCTTATAAAAACATTAATTTGATTCTAGGCACACAGCCTTCACATCATTTCAGACACTTTGAATTGACACTCTTCCACCCAGTCAATCCACAACAAAAATGTCATCTGGTCACAGGAACTCCAAAAAGGGTTCAGAGGGGACCTGGAGACAAGTGTGATATAGCCAGACTGTGCCACTGGCAGGTCAGAGTAAAAGACAGTCCCTGACAGTCTTTTACATCTGATTTTGGCTATTTCCCCAGTCTTTTCTCCATGATACTAGAAAGTACTTCATCCACTCCTAGTGCTACTTGAATTAGTTGTTTTCTGGCTGCCCAGCTGTTGTACTTAAGGACTATTTGACCAAAAACTCATAGCTACAAATAGAGAACTGTTCCTTGAGTATCTTAAACTCAGTCTAATGTACTATTTAATATATTTTAGTAATGTGATAACATTCTGAAAGCAGGGCCTTCTTCATTGTCTGTGCCCAATATGTCTACCTATAAAACAGAGCAATACATTTTACCTTCTTCAAATGACATGATGAAAATGTAGATTTATTAATAAAAAACTATATTATTATTAACTGTAGAAGCATTTGAAAATAATTTTTCCCACAAGGCTTTAATTATCATTAGTAATATGTCAAGGCAGTATAAATACACAAATTATTCAAGAAAAATTCATTAAATAATCATAAGTTTGGGAGAAAAAAGTTCTGTATAGAAGTCTGAGCCAAAATAATGCATGTACAGAAGTGGTCTGAATTAGTACTACTAAAAACAATGTTAATGATGTAATATCCAAATTTTAAAATATAGATTGTTAGCCAATGTAACATTTAGAAATTTAGTTTTGAGAACATAAAAAATAGGTGCCTTCCACTCTTGTTAGAGAGCATCACAGGTATTTTTCCATAGTATTTTTATTTTCTTTTTTATTGCTCAGGCTCAGTGTAGAAGAAACCTCATATAAATTGCACTGAGTGTGCATGTCTCAACTCATGAAACTTATTAGACTGTATTTCAAAAGAATGATAGTCCTATACTAGTGGAAAAAAAGGCTGGAGTAATCAGTACTGATGATGACTTTTATTTGCAAAATAATAGAATCTACTCAGATATTGTTGACTATGAAATGCCATGAGTAGACTGTGAAATGTAGGTGCTGTGACAATAGTTCTCTTATTTGAAGGTAGTAGTAAAAATCTGAAACAAGTATTATTATGTGTGAGCTATAAGAATGGATTGGATTTATAGAGCAGTTCAAGAGTGCATACATTTTATAGGTGTTAGAAACATGTATGAGGTAAAAATGAATCACCTGTTTAATTTTATCTACTGTCAACATTGAGATTAAAGTTTTATTTTAAAATATTCATCTTTCCTGTAAATCTGTAACTAAATGACTGAAGATATTCTTTTATACATATCTAATCCTAATTTCTCTGCCTTTTTAAAGCAGGTTAATTATATTCATGAACCTTTGTTGCATTATTCACTTGAAAGGCCTTGATTATGCATTACACATCAGAGTTTCATAACTATACATCCACGATATGCACTGTATGAGATGACATCAAGTCTTAAATCGCTAAAAATATATGTAAATCATAATAAAAGAGTTTTCTTAGTTAGAAATTATTCAACATTGAGGCAGCCTTTGATTCTGTTCTATTACATAGTTCAAAAATTATTTTGCATAAAGAGTGCTCAAGGAAGAGCTGATAATGAAAAAAAAAACAGTATACAGATTGTCTTTCTAGAAGTAAAATTTAAGAGAATGTTCTTCAGACTACCCCCTAAAAATAGCCTAAGCTAAAGGTGTTTGGACACAGTCATGTGGTATCTTCTATGGGATTAACCCTTTCTTTGAATGCATGGAAGTTCACAGACTCTGAAATAGACAAATTTAGTCTAGGGAAGTTTCTGTTAGATAACAACTAGATAAAAAATGACCACATGTGGGTCTCTGTGTAGGAAAGAGGCCGCCAGTTTTCCTATTCCACATAACAGTGTATTGACTGGTCTGGCTATATGCTGAGTGCTGAGGGAGTGGAGGGAAAAGCTTGGTGTCCGATAAGCACCTCACTGAACTTCTGGCTAATGCATCAGACATAACTGTTTCTTTACTGTCATCATCTGTGTAAATTTTCTGGTTTCATCACCTCTGGTGATCTGATGTCCTTATGTTCAGATAGTAGTATGAATATATTTCTCCTGCTTTTCCTCCAAACACAGACACCTAGAACTGGTGCACTAAAAGAAGTCAGAAATATTTGGATATTGGCACTTTAAGTTATTTATTCCAGAATAGTTTACCTACTATTCAATAATTTGTTGATGACTCCTAAGTTAAAATGTGCTCACTGAACTTTAACCACAGAATTCAAGATCAGCTTCATAATAGATGTTCCTTTATTTGATGTAAATGGCAAGCAGTTAATGTAAAACTGCAGTGCTAGTGCTGTCATATTAGGGGGTTATGTGCCTAGTAGCCCAGACTAAAACACTTCAAATCCAAGACATATATAATCTGTTTATAATTTTTTCACTTCATTATTATCTTCTGTCACATCTTTACCTCTTGCCTTTGGGAAATGCTTACTTTACCTGTATGCTAACTACCTTCAAACTCCAAAATTACCTTAAATTTTAATTGTCATAAATTCTGATGAACTCATAACTGGATATTTCCATGTCTGCAGTGCTACAGGTGTCCTGTGTAGACCTTCATTAGTCCTTTGATGGTAAAGGAAGTTCTGCTTGGTGGCCTGTTGTTTGTCTGCTGATCAAATTGCTCAGGTATATCATTGTTTCCACTGCACATTTGCTGCAGTTGGGCTGCTTTCCTAGTATTTCCTAGGAATGCTGTTGTCATTGCCTGCACCTGGGCCTTAGGCTTTCCACAGGTGAAAGTAAATGTTGAACTTGGTTTAGAAGTAGGTGGCAAATATAGAGAAACACTTAAGGCAGACTGGATTGCCTTCTACTGGTTTTCAGAAAAAAAAACTTTAAAATTCTATGCATTATCACTGAAGCTGTTCTCAGTAAACTGAATTGTCCCACTGGGGCAAAGCTATTAAAATTTTAATTTGGAAGAGTACTTAAGTTACAATAAAAGCTATCTCTTTTTTAACCAAATCCAATATTTTAAGTAGCTATTAGCATATAGTAGAGTAACCTATCTGCCTATTAAAGCAGAAATAAGAAATAACTTCCCTTTGGAAAGACAAGCTCCTGAGTTTACATATATCTTTGCTTTTTTGTTGTTGCTGGTATTTGCTTTTTTTTTGCATTGTGACTCACAGTTAGAATAAATATATGTTTTGCATGCTGTGTCCTTGATTGCACACTCAGTTTTCTGATAATAGGTGGTATAGTGGGATAATAATGGTAATGTACCTACACTCTCACACATTCTGTGTAGGGACAATTAACTATCTACACAGATGGGCTGTTGAATTGCTGTTCTACATGACTGCTGTATAATCTTGCAAGCTAACATAGCTCAGGTTAACAGCCACAAAGCAATCTTCTTAGCCACTGGGTCTTAACAGTGTTTGGGCATGTGGTGCAAACAGTAAAATGGGTTGTGTAAAGAGCTGTGACGGCACGAAATAAAAAATAGTGGGCTTCTGAGAATTATAGGACAGACTGTGTGAAGTTCTTTTGTGCATCCAACACTTAGGATGAATCCAGGAGGTCACCAAGGTAGACAAAGGACAGCAGCATGGCTAATAGCAGAGGAGAGGAACATGCCTTTCTCCTTCCTTATATCAGTGTTGCCAGTTACTGCCCATTGTGTTATTTTAGTTATTGCCCACACTGTTATTTTAGTGTTCCCAGTAACTGGCATATCCCTAATATTTCATAGGATGAATTAGATGATTAAATTACATGAATTGAACAGAGATTATCTCAATTGGATAGGGAATAGTGCTAGTAACACCAAGGTCATAGGTTTGATTCCCATGTGGGCTGTTCACTGAAGAGTTGGACTCAATGATCCTTGTGGGTCCCTTCCAGCTCAGAATATTCTGTGATATTGGGTTCAAACAGGCATTAAAAAAATGTTGCCATTTGTATGCGGTTCTTGCCTTTGTCATAGAATCATAGAATGGTTTGGATTGAAAGCGACCTTCAAGTTCCTACCCTCCTGCCATAGGCAGGGATGCCACTAGATCAGTTTGCTTAGGACCCCATACAACCTGGCCTTGAACATTTGCAAGATAACAGGATCTGCAAAGTTTGGGAGTTCTTATAACTGTGCTAATTACACTATTTTCAAAGTCAGCAATACTTGCTTTTCATTTATTACAAACATAGAAATTTCTCTTATAATCCAGATTTTTAGAAGGGAAACACAGCTACAACGGTGTTATGATCAAATTGAAAGGTAGGTGAGAAAAGATGTAACTGAAGTTACTAAGAAATAGTAATAAAAAAAGAGAGGAATCTGGGAAAAAATAAAGAAAATAAATGAGACAGTGACAGCAAAATTGGATAGCAAATAAGACACCTGGAAATGGGAAATACCTATCAATATGGTATCACTTTATTCCATATATATTAATCTGAACATCTAATCTAATATCTCCTTCAATATAATTTTAAACATAGAATTATTCTTCAATCTTTCATCGAAAATATAGAAGTAAAACATAGGAGTAATTTTTTGCTATTTAATAACCTGCATGATGTTTACAAAAAGTTTTGTAATGGCATTCATAGCAGGAGGATTTCTTGTTTTCAGTCTTCTCACAGGATATCCATCTTTATGTCAATGTGAAGACAAAGGCAAAAGAAAAAGATATCTCTGAAAGCTGCTCTGGAATTGGTATGGTTGACTAAGTTAGATACTTTGAATTGAACTCTACTTTATATATGTCTGCCTGTTCCTCATCTGTAAAATAAGGTAACAGTACTGTCCAAGCTTATAAATTGAACATTAATACATGTAAGTCAGGTATCTGCTCAGATTTAGCAATATATGTGTCAGATAAATGGGTAGGCTCTGATTGTACGGGCATGTGCACTCATAGAGTCAGAGGATGCACAGTGTGTTAGTGACTTTGATGGGATGTACCTGGGCACACAGCTGCCTTTGGACATCAGCTCTGAACCATCATAGTGACAGTTTGATGACAGAATCCAGGCACTGAAATACTCCAAGGAAGAAACAAGCTGCTTTGGATGATCTCTGTAGGTTGTCAGCTGTTGCAGGGCTTTTCCCTTTTTCACAGTGAAAGTTACTAAATATATATAAAATATTAATTTGGGCATTTGAAAACACTGTAACTTTTCTATTCTTTAATTTCATTTCAGTCCAAAATTTATCAAGTAATTCATCAGCAATTTAATTTTATATAAGCTTCTAAACAAGTGAAAGGTGATGCTTGAAGTATGGCTTTCTGTTTATGATATTCATAAAATTAGAGTTCTAGCAAGTCATACTTTATTGCTAAAGCGTGAAATTATAATTGTAAAGGATGTTTTAGAAATACAGAGGAAAAATTTACACAGAATAAGAATAATTCTGCTTATAATGTGAATTGTTGTAGCTCCACTTGAAAGAAAGTTCTTTGGACAGATAGAAAAAAAAAGACAATACTTTGATCATAATGATGATTTAATGCTTACTGTCACCTATTCTACTTTTCTGGTGCTAAGACTAATCAGAAAATAGTTTTACCTTAACTTATACAAACAAGTTCCATGCTAAGGGTATATGCATCCTGCTAGCCTGAATTTCACAATACAAGATACACAATGGAAAGACATTCTCTTGATCTAAAAAGTGAATTCCCTTTGATGAAAGGCATGTTTAGATAGCCCTGGGTCACATTCAGAGACTTTTTGTAACATTATCTATTTTCTATAATAAATACAGTGGAAGA
Organism: Peucedramus taeniatus; assembly: GCA_013400575.1. Classification (NCBI taxonomy): domain Eukaryota; kingdom Metazoa; phylum Chordata; class Aves; order Passeriformes; family Fringillidae; genus Peucedramus; species Peucedramus taeniatus. The sequence goes on along the minus strand of WBNO01005161.1, from coordinate 76,883 downwards.
TGCATGATAAATATTCCCAAGTCACTTACAATTATTTGAGAATCTGAAAGTGTGTTATTCTTGATTAGCCTGTGAACAGTGAAAATCTTTTCTTGAAAGTGGGAACATTCAGGTTCAGTGTTAGGAATTTATCACTCATACTAGAACCAAGGATCCAGCTTAATTTTAAGGGAGTGAGAACTAGCATGGCCCATTTATTTCAGCTGCAGTAACTCTCAAAATAAGGGCAAAGATCTACTAACATGAATTAGCTTCCATTAGGAAGCTACACTATACATTACTGGTGCTCTAATTTTATCCAAATTTCAAACATCAGATCTTCACCTCCTTTTCACCTTTAATTTATTCTTTTGTTATTTAATCACAAATGTTTTGTTCGGTTCCTTGCAGAGCAAAATTTAATAGCTTTCCCTTTTTTTAATTTTAATTTTAACAAAGGGTTAATGAAGTCTGAAACTAAGGTATAATTTTGTGGAGGAAGAATCAATAAAGTTCTTACCACTAAGCTCAGCACAAACCTTTAGTCAAGTCTAAACATCTGCATCTGAATTAGTTGTCTATATACTATATTGAAAAGAAAGTTATAAACATCTCTAAAGAGATAAAACACCTGAATAATTTTACTTGTCTACTGTAGCAGGAGATAGCAGCCTTCCAGTACTTGAACGGAGTCTACAAGAAAGCTGGAGAGGGAAATTTTGCAAGAGGAGGTAGAGACAGGACAAGGGGGAGTGGCTCTAAACTGAAAGATGGAAGGTTTAGGTTAGATATTTAGAAGAAATTCTTTACTGTAAAAGTGGCAGGGCACTGGAACAGATTGCCCAGAGAAGATGTGGATGTCCCACCTCGAAAGTATTCATGACCAGTCTGTAACAACCTGTTGTAGTGAAACGTGTCCCTGCCCATGGCACAGGGACTGGAACTAGATGATCTTTAAGACCCCTTTCAACAGAAACAATTTTATGATTGTATTCTCAATTGGCACAAAGTGAGGTCTAGAAAATTCTGAGAGCTTTAAATGTAAACAACACAGAAGTGCAGAGTTTGGTGACAGGAATTTTGATCATTAAATAAGAGAAATGCTACTTTCACACACATGCATGTATTTTCTTACAGAAAGCAGCTTAAAACCAGATGTTTATAATGTTGTTTGATAGTGTTCTATATCAAAGAAAATTTTGAATGTTCTTCAGTTGCTTTCTGTGTTATTAAATATTACAGAGTAATCACAGAATATTCTGAGTTAGAAGGGATCCACAGGGACCATTATGTCCAACTCTTAAGTGAATGGCCCATATAGAGGTTGAACCTACGGCCTTGGTGTTATTGTCATCATGGTCTAACAGCTGAGCTAATCCTCACCCTATTTTGCGTTATTTTGGTTTAAATAGCACCTTTTATTGTTCTAGCTCTTCGATATGCCCTTGCTAATTTTTCTGAGTATTGAGAATTGAGCACTTAGGAGAGCAATATAGGAAGATGCGTAACATTGCTTTTAAGAATATAGAAGGAATAGCAGTGTCTCAGTGGGAGGGTTAAGAAGCCAGTGACAGTGAGTTAACTAATAGCTAAACACCTCTATACTGATTAAGGATTTTAACCTGAAGCATAGGAAATATCTCTCCACAGAGAAAAAATGATTATATCTTTGAAAATAGTATAACAATTAACAAGTGAGATTTTGTGGCTAAGCCAAAGGAAACAACTCATTTGGTGCAAAGTTAATGTTGCATTCTGGGTATAGAAGACACAGAACTTGTGTTAGACTTTGAGTGTGTTCTATATTCTGTGAGAGTAAAGAAAAAATTGATTGTGACAGAACAGAAGATTACTCCTATTGTTATGTCAAAGATGAGGCACTAGAGAGGAAGATGTTGCTAGCAAAAAAAGGAAGAAAAGATACAGCCAGGAAAAAAATCCCGAAGTGTAAACCTGCACTGAATTTAACAGAAAAGAACAGTCTCTGATGAAAACAAGTGCTGTAAATGTGATTGTTTGCTTAAACAAGCTGAAACAACTTTTTGTATCACAGAATTTGTTGAATATGAGCAGCAATTCTGACCAGTCCTGTCTGTCCTCTAAACTATGGATACTATCTAATTTCTGTCAGTGTATCACAGGAAGTTAATTTCAAGTTCTTTCCTCATATTTCACAAGGTAGTTTTCCTTCATTGGTTTGAGATCAATTTGGCATTTGGTCTGCTCATTCCTACAAGGCCAAATCTGTGGCAAAAAGCATTTTAAGTATCTCTTTCTAATCAGTGAACTGGCAGGAGGTTCAACTTGTCTTCTCATTCCTATTATTCTTCCATCTTTAGTTTCTAAAAGACTGGTATAAGTCTCTTGAGACACGCAATCTCAAATTAGTCAATACACTGCAACATTGCTTTCTTATATCTTGCATACACTCTGTACCTTTCAACAAGATTGATAGGGCATGGGCATGAGAGTTTTGGCCTTTAGCTGTTCTTGAGGGTTATAAATAAAGGAAACAATCTATTGTGTCCGCTGCTTCTGTGTTAAATACAAAGAAGCAGAAAAAGTCAAGTGTCTACACTGACAATGCATCTGCATATATTTCTGTGTGTGGATGGAAAGCTGGCTATGCAGTGAATTAATTTGTTAGACCTAGATATTTACCTTGTGGGCTGCAGCAGACTAGATCCTCTGTTTAGAGAGCAGCACTTGGGAATATGGGTTTACTTTTTGCCCTACTGTGAATTTTCCTAGTGACCTTAGTTAATTAGCTTTTGGTCCAAATCCTTGGGTGTAGGTAACTAAATAAAAGGCTAACCTTGAGACGTGTTTGTTGTTCCCAGCCTTAGTGGCAGATTTGTAATATAAATGAAAAGACTACTTAAATGATTCCTGAATATTTATGTGTATCACTTTCAAATTATTATCTTTACGTCTTTGTGCTTCACTTTGATTAGCTGAAAAATGACATAGTAATGATAGTGATAACAGCAGTAATAGTAATACTTATAACACAATATAAATATGAAGTTTATTTTCAGTAATATTTCTGTTTCTTTGACAAGGCTCTGGATTAGAAAACTGTTTTTAATCATATAGAACAGATGTATAAAACCAAGTAAACAGAGAGACAAATCCTACAAATCATACCTATCCCATTGCCCTGGTGCTGGTTACTGGCCTGTCCCACTGGCCTGGTCCTGGTTATCTCACCTACTTGGTCATGGTTGCCTTTTCTAGAACAGCCTCTTGAGTAAAATAATGGAGTAACACTAGCATAGGCCTGATCAACTTTGCTGCTCTGATGAAAAGCTCTCCATCATTCTAGAAGCAATTTTGGATTTTTTAGTTTTAGGTTATATATCAGTTTACATCCATTAAAACTCATTAAAGGACTGTGCACAATGAAGTGAGCCAAAGTGTGCAATGAATCCAAAAGATAGTTCTGATCATGCATAGAGTTATTCCAATCATTTAAGTGGGGCCATAATATACATCTACATGACTTTCTGATGTAAAGCATATTTCAGTATTTTTATTAAAGAAAATATTTGCTTCCATTCTCCAAGCCAAATGACAATGTTATTTTATTAAGCTATTCTCTGGTAACTGCCTTGGTTGATGTGAAAACCAGTTCACAGCCTCATCACCACTTGGTTCATAGTGAATTTCTTATTATTTTTTCTTACATATAGCTGATTTTCCAGGAATGGTAAAGTAATTATTTTACTCTGCTCTATGACCCCTTTTGCACTGTAGCAACCCACAACAGGTTTCCTCTTTCTCCTTGGTGTTTGGCCTTATATCTTCCATATTATGCAGTCCAACAGATAAGAAAGTATGGCTAGATTTGACTTTGAATACAAGATGAAAGGTCTGTCCCTGAGATCATCAGGGTTTCTCACTTTCATATTTACAGCTCTGTATGTTCCCATACATTCCCACACTGTTGCCATTGAGCCATGGCAATTAAGATGCTTCTATCACAGTCTTTAAAATAGCCTCGTGTCTTTACCTCTTTGCTCAACAATATCTCCTCTCTGCTTTGCAGCTTGTTTTGTAGGTAGGAATTGTCCATCAGAATTTCCTTTGGATCACCTTTTTCACTGCAAGAGATTTTTTAGCATTCATAGGCAATTCATTTCATTTGCCTTTTTAGCATTCTGCAACAAGCAGAGGTTGGCCAGACCACTTCAGAGGCCCAAAGGGGCCTTTCACCCCAACCCACGCCATTCTCTGCTCTGCAGAGGAAAGGAGGTCTGCCAAAAAGTCTACAGTTCCCAAATTAGGCTGTTACTTTTGGATGCTGTGATATACCTGTATAAAAGAGAAAACGATATTTTCTTGAACATCTAGTGGATACAAAAACAGAGCTATGAAAAAAAGAGTGACTGCCTTCATGTAAAAATTGAATTATAATATCTTTAAGACATAACTTTAATTCTCTATAAAATCACAGATCTTGCTTGTATGAACAATTTTTTCAAGGCAGTAATGTGATCTCTGATAACTGATTTTGAACATGTGGTGATTTGAGATGCTGTCACTACAGTAGTCCACCTTGCTTTTCTGCCAGAGGAGACTATCCACAGAGCGGGACATAAAACTGAATTGATTCCAGTTTTCCAATTCATGTTCCTAGTACCTGAACAATAACTAGGATTGTCTGCTGAAGTCTGCTAGATTTTATGACTCAGAGCATGAGAATTTTGCCTCAAGTGCCAGGAGAAAAATCAGCATCAGCTTGGCTTTGTGAAAGAGCGAAAGTCACATGAGCAGTGATCAACAAACAAGTAAGGACCATTATCTTAAGGAGTATCTAAGAAACACCCTAATCTGACAACTAGCCATTAATTGTAAAACAATTACTTACAGTAAAAAAAAAAAAATCTTTGTGCAGTAATATGACTGTGCTTACAATGAACTTTAAAAACACTGCAAACAATGTGGTGGTAAATTTTCTTAATTCTGGGCAATGAAATTAAGACAAATGATTTCATTTTCTTTGGCCAGTGCCTCCAAATTTAAGCATAGAAAAATTATCTTTCAATATCTCTCAGAGTACACTCTGGATACTCTAACTTTCCTATGCAGTATGATTGATCCATAACTTTCAAATAATAAAATCTAAAATGAATGGGCTGGCAGACGTAGGCTCATTGGCAGGTCTGCACCAAGCAGTTATATTATGCTTGCTTTGTTGTCCTTGCTGGAAGCTACAGTCACAAGCATGCTTATTTAATCAGGCTGATTTGCTTAATACAAGGAGATTATTCAGAAAGATGATCAATTACATGGACAGGATTAGTTACCAAAAGTCCTCTTGCTATACAGAGAAGTATCTCTAAGTTATCAAATGTGGCCAAATTGTGAAATTTTTCTGGCTTTGGTGGTGCAGCAGCTGTTGACACGACCTGCTGATTGACATACTTTACTGATTTTCTCTCCTATGTTGCAAAAATCTCTGAAAATTGATGTATTTGTTATCTCATAGCATCAAACCTGTTGAGTGGTCCTCAGTTTCTTTGACAAGGCTCTGGATTAGAAAAATTAACTTCTATTTAAAACACAAAGTTAACTTTGAGAACAGACTTGAGGAGTCACTGATCCACTTAAGCATGTCATCTGTAGTAGTACACTGTGGCAGACATGATGTCATCCTGCTGCCTGAAAGCCATCTATTTTTCATTTCTTTTTCACAACATCATTTCTCACACCACGCCATCATTTTTTAATGTAAAGGAAGTGTTATCACATATTTCACATGCATGGCTTGCAAGTTAATAATAAAAAGTCTTGGCATTCAGTAGCAACATGAGTCTTCGTATGCTAAGACATTTAAAGACAAAGTTAATTCTGGAATATTCTTATTCATAATCTCCATGCCTGTGATTTTCCATGTCTCTAATTCTCATTTGCTGTGGTTAACTTTCAATTAAGAATTAAGAGAGGAAGACTAATACAATGTGCACATTTAGTAAGTCTCTGTTTAACTAAGTATTTATAACTTGAACGTCTCTGAGCATGTTGCTTAATTATTGATACTTTGGGGACATTTGTATTTAAAGATTCAAGAATAGAAACTGTTATGTCACATTCTTGCATTTATGTGACCTAAACTTTTAAAAAAAATTCTAGTAGGTAAAGAGAAAGTTAAAAAATAATATTTTGCCATTCATTCTTTATAGGGCTTCCCTGAAAATCTTCACATTTCTTACAGTGGAAAAATGTTTGTTGCTATTGTTGGATTGTTGAAGTTTGAGGTCTATGTTTATTTTTCTAATGGAAATATATATTTTATTTCAGAGCATGCATTGTATAAGTTAATTTGATGGTGCATTCAATATGTGTTAAGGCTTTGATTCAATATGCACTATTGAAAGTCACAAGTTTAACTTAAAATAGAATTATTGCTAAGAAATTTGTTCCTTAAATAAATTTTCAATTTAATTGCAGTAACCTTATGCTGTGGAATCTCTATTTAAATATATATTTTTTTTGAAAAATACAGCACTAATATGGGAGGGTATTTTGGAATACTTTCTATCATGTGGCAGATGACTCAGTGTACTTTATAGCCAAATTCTTAGACTTCTCAGGAATGTGGTGAACTGACCTAGTAACCAGAATCCTAATAATCCCAAATTGTTTGCAACTGTTAAACCTTATACGAATCCTGACCATATTTGTATCATGTACTTTCTTTTCATCTGAAAAAGCCTGTGAGTGATGTGCTCAGGCTAAAGGTTGTTCTCTGGAATACAAAGATTTTATCAGGGTCAGAAAGAGAAAATATTACTTTCTCACTTTTAATTTAAATAGCAGAAGAATTTTGTACAAGAGATACAATGTGAATAGCTCTAAGGCATACTTCATTATTCCTTCTATACTTACATTTCTCCATCTACCAGAATTAAAAATGCAGGGCCTGCCAGTGTGCACACTCCTTTGTGAGCATCTGTGCCTTTCACAGCACTACAGAAAAATGTCACACTCCCTTGACCTTAACACAAACAACTCTCTCTCTGCAGAAAACAACAATCTTGCCTCGTCATTTCATTATATACTGACACAACAGGAAAAGAAGCAAAATTTTCTTCTTGATTTTTGAGTTTTGCAAAATGAGGCAGTTTGGTAATGCCCAAAAGGTCAGGTTGTTTCTTTAAGATAGCAGTCTGTGTATTTGGGAGGATGTCAGAGCTACGAGAGCTGCGTATTGCATTTTATTTGGAAATCTGTGCGCTGGTTTGCCCTATGTTTGTGACTTTTAGAAAATAGCTTCTTCTGGAAGATGATGCTTTTCTGGCAGTAATTTTTCTTCTGCAGAAGTTGTTTTAGAGTTGAAGCAAATACATATCAATGTAAATCACTGAGACTGAGATGCCTGCCTGGGTATATATCTGGATGTGACACATGAAAGGCTTTATTTGCACTCACATATTTTTGAGAAGTGCAGAATATGGAACAAGATCTCATGGGAAAACCTGTTACAATCTTCACACTTTGTTCAGCGGGATGGAGAGGCCATTCCTTTTATGTCTATGAGGCTGTTCCTCAGGAGGCAGAAGAGCTTGGAGGCACCAGTGCCTGTAGAGAATACCAGAGATCACTTTTTTCCTCTTTTGCAGACAAGTTTGAAGAAAAAGCATGCTTCCCTGCAATGCAATCTCTTTCAGCCCCTGAGGCACTAGAGGTTTACTGCACCTTCATGCCAGTTATGTTCTAAAAAACCACAGTATTATTTTAAAGATGAAGAAGCTGATTTTTGTTTGTTTAGTTTTCAAAACACTGAACAAATTCACCTTAGTGTTAACAGACTAAAAGAGGCAGAGCTTCAGGCATTTTCATCAAGGATGAATTTAGATTTGTGGAAAATTCTCAAAACATGTTCAGAGGCACATGGCAGGTGTAATGGGGTTAGCTCACTGGATTTCTGGGTTTACTCAGAAAAGCCTTCTTTCTTGTCTGAAAGTAGCCCTGAGAAATCTTCATATAACGTGAGTGTGGTATACTGTGAATCTGGCATATTTAATTCTATTTTTTGAATGGCCATCAGCTGTTTCAGGCCAGAAAGTATAACTTTTGTTAGAACTACTTTAAAATTAATGGGAATAATTTTTTTTATCAAGCATGTAAAAAATACTAAGACACACACATCAGCATGAGGGTAAAGAGAGAGGAAGGGTTGATCAGTGAAGTATTTTAAGTTGACCAGACTTAAGTGGAACCTCACAAATGAAAGCAGGAGTAATAGCAAAGCTATAGTGTTACAAAATGTGATTGCAATTAGGGCATCAGCCTCACTGAAAATCCTTTATTGGATTTAAATTTGAAAGGACTTTGAAATTTCAAAGGACCTCAGCTTTTCAGTTCCTTGTTTAGAGGTATGTAACTGTAAGCAGATAGCATTTATTCATAATGTGTAAGTGGACTTTCTATAGAAAACAGGTTTAAAGTCAGGTGTGGAGGAGATTAAGGGAACTACTTTAAATCATTGTAATAGGTGGGATGGAGCTTAATCTAAGCAAACAATAAAAGGAAAGCTGAGGGCAAGTGTGTGACAACTACTTCTGGTTTTAAGCACCTACTGCAGGGCTATTATTAGTCACTTACATCCTCTGCAGGACTCAGTACCCAGTGGCTGTTGCAGTCACTCACAGCATAGCAAAATTGTGGTGCAAGTTCTTTCCTTTCAGAAGCAGCAAATTAAAGGCACAGCATTAGTAGTCTCTGGGGGAAAATTATGAAAATTCTCTTTTTCATCAGTGAATTTGCTATATTTAGTGGAGAAAAATATAAAATCCTTCCTACCCTGTCATATTCTGGCCCCGAAGCCACAGAACTCTGTTCCCCCCTGTGGTTCTGGCTGGAATGTAATGTCTGTCCCTTCTACAGAGCTGAGTCACTCCAATAATGCAGATGACATGTACTTTACATGTTTAGCAGTATATTTTTAACTTTGGAACATCATCAGTACAGGTTCCTCTAGAAATTGTTCAGATTCAGGATTTTTTTCTGTGTCCTGATCAAGCACACATAAGAAAAATTAGGAAAAACATTCAGCTTCAGAAATACTGAAGTGTTTTGGAGTGTATGCCTTGTCAGCAGAGTTTCAGAGCTTGTGAAGTGCTGGTGTTCAAGTCATAGAGTGTCTATAAAAAAAGATGAGATGCATCTATTTTCAAATGTTTTATTTTCCATGAAAAATACAATTTTTTTTACTTACCCAATTTTGTACTGATATAGCAGCACTTGGCTGGCTGTTAGATGTCCACCAAGCTTCTCTATTATTCCCTCTCCTCAGTAGCACAAGGAAAAAAAAAAGTGATGAAAAAGCTCAAGAGTTGAAGAAAGAACAAGGAAACCACTTACCGGTTACAGTTAGGGGCAAAACAGAGGAATTGTTTTGGATTTAATTTCATTTATTGCCACTAACAGATTAGGATATTGAGAAATACAACAAAACTAAGATCACCTTTCCACCACCCCTCTACTTTGCAGGCTCAACTTCACTTCCAACTCTCCTACCCTGAGTGTTGCAGGGGGTTGAGGAATGGGGTTTGTGGTCAGTTTTCCTGCTCCTTCCTCCTCCTGCTCTTCAGCTGCATGGGGTGTCTCCCGCAGTAAAAAGTCTTACATGAATTTCTTAAACATGGGTCCTTCTCATGGGCTGCAAAAAATGCTCCAGCAGTGGGTTCTTTCCATGGGGTACAGTCCTTCAGCAGTGGATTACTCCTATGAGGGTGTTGGGGGTTGGATCTGTTTCTTTTGTGTTTGTGGAATTTTTTCCTGGTGGTTTGCTAGGTAACTGATTGCTGGGTACTTGATGGATACTTGACTTAAACAAAGGAGGCAGCAGGTTTCTCCGGGGGAACAGCAGTGAAGGGCAGTTTGGTCCGAGGACACCGCTCCAAAAGGACTGGAGTACCAGGGGACCCTGCTTGTTTTCTCTCCCTCTACTGGATTTCTCTCCAGAGAAAGACTGAACACATTTTTCTTCACCATTGGACTCTCATACAGGACTATTTCACTTCATAGAACTGCATTTACTGCTCAAGGAGGATTTCATCTGGACTGCTTTCACCACCCTGATACCCAGGGTGTCAGGTCACATCCCTGACTCTGTCAGGGCATTTTCTGAGGTTTTGTTGTTTCTTTGTTTTTTGCTTGTCTCTTAGTGCTATTACATTTATATTTGTCTTTGCTTTGTCTAATATTCCTAGTAAAGAACTGTTATTCCCACTCCCAAATCTTTGCCTGAGAGCCTCCAATTGCAAAATTATAATAATCTGAGGGAGGGTGTTTACATTCTCTATTCAAAGGGAGATTCCAGCTTTTGCTGGCAGGTACCTGTCTTTCAAACCAAGACAGAGGGTTCCTCTCCAAGGGCCACATTTCCTGACAGAAAACCCACTCCTGTCTGGGACCTACACAGACTGAAAATTGTTCATGATATATCCACATGGTCCAGGATGAGATCCTCCATGGACTGCAGCGAGGATATCTGCTACAGTGTGGACCTCCATGTTATGGTCCTCTCCCTACTGCGGGGGAAACTCAGCTCCAGCAGCTGGAGCACCTCCTCCCCCTCATTCTTCCCTGGCATTGGTGTCTACAGGGCTCACACATATTCTCCCTCTTGTCTCCTAGCTGCTGCTCAGCAGTTTTTCCTTTTCCTAATTGTGTTGTAACAGAGGAACCACCACTGTTGCCAATGAGCTCAGCCTTGGGCAGTGGCAGGTCCATCTTGGAGCTGGCTGGAGCTGGCTCTGTCCAACACAGCAGCACAGATCCATAGAAAGGCTTGGGTTGGAAGGGGCCTTGGAGATTGTGGAGCTCTCACCCTCTTGCAATGGGCAGTGATGCTCTCCACGAGATCAGGCTAAACGCTTCCTGGGATGGGTCATGCAGACCTTCTGTGGGTAGCCTGTTCCTGACATGGAGGCAGAGCCCAATGTCTTCTCACAGAGGCCATCCCTGCAGACCCCCACTACCAGTACCTTGACACAAACCCTGTACACAGAACTTACTTCTGTAAAATTTCATCAGATGAGAAATTAGGATAAAGAAGATGAAAGTCAAGTCATAAATATTTTTATGGTAAAGCTCCCAATTTTTTACCCCCATTAAACCCTTGACATTTTATTTTGTGGAATTGTTTTATGATTGTTAAAGTTTTTATTGGCTGCCATTTTCTGCAGTCTGACTTGTGCAAATTTATTTCTCTGTTGATAATTTTAACAGCTAGTTACTTAGTGCAAGCACTGTGAATCATAGAAGTGTATTTTATAGATTTACTGTTCAGTTGTGAAAGTGATTGGCCTGGTTACAAGTGATAAGTAGGAAATTGCTCTCCTGATGTAAAGTGCTGTCAAATGACCATTTACAAGTTGCAGAAAGATACAATTTCATTTGATTTTCTAATGACAATAATGAATGAGCAGGAGACACCTTGACTCATCTTGCAAATGTTAAATGGGGAATGAATCGTCCACATATTAAGGGTGGGGGAATTGAGGTACTTGTATACATTTAAATGAAAGGAACAAATTATGCTGGGGTGATATCACTATACTTGCTAGCAGATTTACTTATAGAGTGATTTATTTCTCAGATGTTGCAGTGCCTAAATGTTTATGCGTGAGGAAAAACAGGGAGAGAAATGGTTTTCAGATGAATGAAGTAGAGGTACTGTATCTGCCATCACTAGTGATTCAAATAAATTTGGGAATGTCTATTTGATGTAACGGTCAATGTCATGTTATTGTGGGATTTCCAGCCTGCCAGGGGCATGCATTTTATTCTGAAATTAATAAATAATGTAGACTGCAACCTTTGAAATTCTGGTGACAGTAATGAGCTGCTGAAAGTTAAGCTGTTGAGTAGATACAGCTATTAAACATTGACTCCTTTTGTGCATGGTTTTACCACAGAGAACCATGTGACCAATGGTTACAGAAGTCCCTTTCATTTATGCACAAGCTCTCTGGCAGAGCTTGTGCATAATACTAGACAACAGATCTCATGTGATTAATTCTCGCTCAGTGGTTAATGTCTCTTGTTTCCAGCTTATCTGATGCCATGATAATGTCCTCATACAGCCACTGTAGTTTCTTTGTATAACAGAATCAGTGTTTCTCCTCTAGTCTCCTTTAAGCTCAATTATCTCTTTTCGTCTTCACATTGTTTTCTCCCACATTTATGTCTTCTACTTGTGTCCACACATGCACATGCTCCCCTCTCTCTTTATGATTGTTTTTTTATTATTATATCATTAATTATGTCTGGTAGTTGTTTATATTGTTATAGGATGTTAAGCACACACCACTTTGCAGAAGAGAATGCAGATCAATACAGTTAGAAACTCAAATCTGAAAGTAACAGTAACACAGTGTTAAATACCTGGGTTTGGGTTATTCTGCAGTGAGCTCCACCTTGCCTGTAACACTCACTTAGAGTGCATTATCCATTCACCAGAGGAATTGTCCTGCTGAGTTCTCATTAAGATGATTTTTTTTTGATAGATTTTCTCAGGAACTGTTTGCTTAGTATCTCAATTGCAGTGTAGTTTTAAGGTTGCTGCTTTTAGGTTTGCCCTGCTGATAGTACCGAAAATCAGCCCTCTGTCTGATGTCAAAACTAAACAAGAAGTTGTTTTCTTTGATCCAAATTGCATGAGAGAGACAGAGAAAGGATGAAATCCCTGGTAGATTTTTCTGACAATTAGAGTATGAGGGCAGACAGCACATGCTGGGATTACCTTTAGCAGATGACCCCATAAAAGGTTTACTCATCTTTTCCATGTGTCTGAAAAAAATTAGAAAAAATTGAATGTGTGATTGTTTTATCTGCAACAATTACTAAAGGTTTCCTGAGCAAAGAACAGATTGGAGTCCTATGTTCCACAGCTGGGGAGTTGAGCATAAATGTGATGGATCTGAAGTTTCTCTATGTTATATCTCTTTACAGACTCCATCAGGAGCTATGAAAATATGCTACAATTATACATAACATCACGAGTACAAAATCATTTAATCTCTGTCCCTCCTGGAGATAAAGACAGGAAGGAGATAATGTACTTAAAATTCTGTGCAGTACAATATGCTGTATAAATCTAAATGTTTCTTAAGTGTTTTGTCATGTTTGCTTATTCTGGGCCTGAGATTTACATGAATTTTTGGGTACAGCGTGGTTGAGTGGTAATTTTTAATTTCTGCTTTAAGCATAGTTTCATTTGGTGCTCTGTTAAAAGGATGGCACTTTTGTTCTAATTTCCACCTCTCCTATACTTTTAACTTTTTTTTTTACTCTGAATGTGGTGCTTTGTGTTGGAGAATGGACAATGATTGTGTAAATGCTGTGCTAAAAAAAAATCTTATGAAAAAATGTTGCTATTTTTATGACCTTTGATATCTGAACAACAACTGTGATCAACACACATCTGTGATGTAGAACAAGGTTAAAGATTCAATTATTTTACCCATAAATAGCTGAAGCATTCATGTCACACTTGTTTATTAGGACTTCACCTAAGCCTTCAGTTCAAAATGGCAGGTTCAAATATTAGAATAAAAACCACCTTATCTGTAAGGTAGTGGTATCCCATGGGGATCACACTTTCAAAGAATTCACATTAGGACTTTGCAAAAATCAATGTGTTATAAGGATATCCTGGCTTTAAATATGAAACAATGTCTTTTTGGTTTTTTGTGTCTCTGTGTCTATGTGTGTCTGTGAGTATGAATTTCTTTTCACTGTCACATATTTATCTTTGTCTAGCTGATCGGTGTCAACTCTTTGGTGTTTCAGATGTATGAGGCTGTGCCTGCATTTTTTTTTTTTTAATACTTTCTTCCAAAACCTGCTAAGTAAGTGTCTTTCATTTTACACACCTGTGTGCTAGCTCTTCCCCCTGGATGCTTCTGCATGCCCTCTTGACTTTATTTTAGGATTTACTGTTTCAGTTCTTGTTTCATCGTTTTCCTCTCCACAGAGTCTTAGTTTCTTTTCTTTCTCAGTATTTTTATAATCATCAGATATAGTCCCTGTGGCATTTACTACATCTGATAAGGCATTATTTCCATGGAGCTGTTGTATGGGATTTGGAAATGTATCTTCATACCACACAATGATGAAGCTGGATGTTTAGTGTTCTTTACACTGACAGCATTTGGCTCCATGTTGTTTTCTGTGAAAACAAACAGGAAAATATTAATATAGAAAACAGGAAACTACAGTGGAGGATTATCAGAAAAAAGCATAAAACTAGCTAAATTCATATCTGTATTCAGTTTTGGAAAGAGTAACTGAAAGGTAACTCTAGGTATATTGTGTATGTTGTTCAGAGATATATGAATTAAATCCTCTCTCTTTAATTATAAGTTCAGTCTTATGACATACCTTTTTTTCCTTGTTTTCCCTTACATACAGACTTAAATACCTCTTCAAAGCAGCAGCTAGTACTTATAAAGCATGGATCAACTATTGCTCCTGCAGCCTTGAAAACAAAACATGCTACATTTCACCATATTTCTGTATGCTTATGCTGCTTATTCATCTTCCTAAAGAACTCAAATTGCTGTTTTCAGTCTTTTTAATAGTGAATAAAGGTCTGCCACTCAAAGAACAGCAATAAAAATGGAACAAGATATCAGTCATATCAGAGAGCTTAACACAAGTTGATTTAAGTAGTACAAAACTTCAATTTTAGGTCTACTTTAATGCCACTTATTTGCTCAGTTCATAATTTTTAAGTGGCAAAGAATTAGCTTAAAGAATTTTTGGATTCACCTTTTTTTATTTGTATGTGTAAGATGAGGGAATCTCAGGAATCCGCACAAACCCAAAAAACTGTCTTTCAAAGGCTTTTTCCATATTGTGAACTGTTGTAATTGTGTTTTCATATTTTTCAATATTTTACATTTTTTACACAGTTCTGCTCTGAAAGCTCTGGATTGGCAAAACCATATTAATCTGAGCAATGGAAATGGATCTAGAAGACCAATGAATTAAATTTTACAGTACATATGTGTATACAACATCTACTGCAGCAAAGCATCTGAATGCTGCAAACTTGTCTATTTTCAGAATTATTCTCTGGGAGCTACATCTCATTGACACAAGTAACATCAGCAGTGTAAAATGCCAGTGCATTGTGTACTATTATGACCATATTTGACATAATCAGTATAGTTTTGGCTCTTGTGGGAAATGTTTAGTCTATATTTGTAATGATGGGGGTTTTTTTAATAGTTTGTTCCTTCTTTACTACTGCAGGGGACATATTTATCTTGTATTAGTGATTTAAGATGCTTTTCTCCTTGGACAGTAGACCAAGGACAGTAGGCCAATATGTGACACCAAAACAACTCACAGTGTATATAAAACGTTGTACACAGCTAGACCATAGCTTATTACTGGGGACAAGAACAATTTATTTCCCAAGCCAGGTCTTAATGCTGTGAAACAGAGTCATAATAGCATTCTTTAATTCTTCCCTTTAATTTTTATTCTTCACCCTCAACTTCGTTTGCTGAACTCCCTACAGGGACAGACATCTGGGGTGTCCACTGAGCAAAAGGTAAGTTGGCAGACAGACATTTTAGCTTGAGTAATAGAACTTATTGGATTGACACTGCAATTTGAAAGTGGAATCAGACAAAGCAGTGTAAAACTCAGTGACAATACTAGTGCAGAGTTTTTCTTGATTCATGGTGACTCACAGGCAAGTTTTTAATTACAGTTAGCCACAGATAAAGAAACAGGAAGCAAAACTATTGGTAAATAACGTGTTTGTTAGTATTTATTTGTCTTTTATACTTTCATATTTTTCAATTGTTATTTAGGTGTATCTGTAATCTGCGTTTAGAAACAATGTCTAATCTCTAAGGAAACTATGCTAAAAGAAAAATTCTATTTTTGTAGGTATAAATAACTGTGTCAACAAGAGGCGATTTAGAGTATGCAGTGTCACTAACAGGATTTATAGAATTCACTAAAAATGTCATACCTCAAAAGTGACTCTTGGTATGTTATTTCAACTGTGCTAAAATTAAAGCCTGTGGCATGACATTCTGAAGCTGTTTAACAATATTCAGTAAGATTATAAATGTTTAAGATGGGAAAGAAAAGAGAATGCTATGCCAATAACTGTTTTTTTATATTTTTATCTAAATAAAAAATATTTTGGGGCCTGTGCAGAATTAATTTTTTTATCTTCCTGATGAGATTGAAGTGTCCTGCTTTTGGTGAAAAAAAATTAATTTCATTTTTTATTCACTCCACAAATATTAATTTTTAAAAGTGATTTCAAAATCTTGCAATAAAAAAAATTAAAAGGGCTGAAATTAAATGACTTAATTCTTTGTTGTGTATGTCTATTTTGCTCACTCTGTATTTTTGTAGGTGTGGTTTAATCCTTGTTGGCAGCTCAGCCCCATCCATCCTCTTTCTCACCCTCCCCCAGAGGGAGAGAACTGGAAGAACAAAAGAAAAACATGTAAGTTGAGATAAAGGCAGTTTAATAGGTAAATAAGAAGCTGTACATGCAAGCAAAGGAAAACAAGGAAGTCATTCACCACTTCCCATGGGCAGGCAACCATCTCCAGGACAGCAGGGCTCCATCATGCGTAACCATGGCCTCAGAAGAGAAATGACATCACTGAATGTCCTCTGCTTCCTTCCTTCTCCTTCCCCCAGTATCACAGTGCCATAGCTGGGGTCAGCCAGCCCAGCTGTGTCCCCTCAACCTTCTCAACGGGGAGTGGAACAAGGAGCAGAAGAGGCCTTGACTCTGTGTAAGCATTGCTCAGAAGTGACAAAATCAATCCTGTGTGATCAACACTGTGTTCAGCACAAATCCAAAATGCAGCCTTATACGAGGTACAATGCAGAAAATTAACTATCCCATCACAAGCCAATTTCATTAGCACAACAACCATTTTTCATTGTGCTCGAGTCTTTGTGACTGTCCTCGTGTTCATGCTTTTCTCTCGTCCTGGTCTTGTGCAGGGTATGTAAAGCACCTGAGACCAGACCCTGTCATTGGATCTGTGGCCCTCTCACAGTGTTCCCAGAAGTCTCAGCAACAGAGGTGACTGATAGAGGACAATAAAGTGTCGCCCATTTCCACTGCTCCATGAGAAGGCCATGGACAGCCTTAACTTATAGACCACATCTGTGATGTGGTGGGGCAGGTGCCCTGATGGGCAACCCCTCCCAGCTCTCTTGATGGTGTGCTTCAGGTATACAGCATCTTCTGTGCCTCTGGAATTTATCTGGCAATCTTTGTGCTATCACGTTCCTTGTCAGTGATAATAAAACCTGTCTTGCCTATAGGGGATTTCCTAATGAAGCATGGAAGGCTATACAAGCAAAGCTTCTGTGCACTGATGCACCTTCAATAAATCACACTCATAAAAGGCAAGGAGGTAGCTCAATTTAAAAGTAGGGAATTAAAGTCTTTTATTCTGCTGCCACTAATTCAGTAATTCCATGTGCATGCGAAGGCCCCATGATGCTTAAAGTTGTTAATTTAATGCTGCCATTTAATGAGTAATGTAGTGGTATTGTACAAAACAGTGTAAATTTTGCCGTAGTGTCAGGCAAATTGCTACAGGCTGATATGGTTTATACATACCAGACTTCATGAAATTATTTTTTCTCCAATCCTTAAACTTGATATATTTATGTACACATAGATTATTTCCCATATTTTGCTTTTTGTGACTTTTAGAGAGGGTTTTTTTTTGTGTTTCTTTTCTCATTTCCATCTACTGCATAGAAATACCTCAAAATAAATTATAAGTATGAAGGTACCTTCATAATGCTCCTCCTGATGTCTTATGTATGGAGGCAAAGGTCTTAAAATCCTGGCAAGATTTATAAAACTAAAGGAAGCCCATTTCCAATACGTCAGCTGGGGACTAAGTATGGCATTCCTATCTTTCAGTGAAATTGAAAGAATTTTCTAAAATTGATGGAGTACTCTGTGCAGTGCAAGCAAAGCACAGTGCCGGGATGCTACAATCATTTTTCCTTCTGTCAGTTCCATGCACTCTTCTCTGACAGATGTGCAGGAGTGTTTTTTCTTTAGTCTTTTATGTCCTTTGAAAGTGAAAAGGAACAATTACTAATTGTACTGAAGTGTGTGGAAAAAAATTTAAAACAGCAATTTTTTTTAATTAAAAAACAACTTAAAGTCTCAAATGAGAAGAATAAGATTGGTTATGATGGGACATTGTCGTTGGAGGTACTTACAAGTGCATTTTGGATCCCAAAACTTCCATCCTTACCTTTTTCCTGAAAAGCGAGTAATCATGGAGTATTTTTGTATATGCCATATATCTTCCATTGTTATGCAAACTCTTGCCCCAGGAAACCTGTAAAGAACTCTGATGTAATTTTAGCAGAAACAGAGAACCTGTGAGTAAAGATCTTGGGATTTGGCCCACAGCCTAAAAGAAACCTTGCAGCTCTGTGCAATTCAGCTGAGGGAAATGTTTCTAAGAACACAGCTTACCTTTGGGTATATTGGCAGCTTTTTTTTAGCTGCTAGGTTGTCTTGGGCTGGCTGAAAAATTGCTCTTTCTGGAGCTTAGGAAAGGACAAAGGGATTTAGAGGACAAATGGGTAGAACAGGCTGCTTTGTATCAGCTTCAGCATTTTTATATGCTGTATACTGTGGGAGAAGAGCAATGGCTGTCATCTTTGCTTTTGACAACTTTTCCCTGAAATAAAATGACTAGAAGTCATCAGTGTGCTGCAGAATAGCCCAGTCCTAACACTTATCCTGCTGGGTTTATTTTATCCACATGGTTTTTCTGGGCTCTTGTTCTTCCTGGCAGGTACGGGCAGCCAGTTTTTCAAAAGGGAAATTTTCCTCTACAATGATTTAGGCCTTAGGAATCATGCTTTTACTTAGTCTACTCATCAGAACAAGTGCTTATAGCAACTACTTTGAGGGGTAATCCTCACTGCCTGTTGGGATGCCAGGTCCTAGGAAAAAATGTAAAAGATTCAGAAGAGAGATTTCAAGTACTTCAATTTATTTCAAGATTTCCAGGCTGCTAGGGAAGGAAAGGAAAGGATATTGTCTGAACATGTTTTGAAGTTGATTTTTTCTAACTTGAGGCATAACATTTTTTATGCCTAACAACAGTGAGACACATAGGAGGTTTGAGATCCTCTTGCTGATGTTGGCAAGTTCATCCTTCAAAAGTTTAGCTTTCCTGTTAGCCTGGGCTGCCTTTTGAGTGTGTGCCACATCATTAACAGCTCCTGATCTGCAAAACTTGAAGTGCTTTCTTTAACAAAAATGAACCTGTATTCCAGCAATGGCCTAATGTGGTTAGTGATATTTATACCAAAGTTTGAGAACTCTTTGAGATTATTCTCATAACTTTTTTGTAAGAAACAGATGAGAAAATTTGATAATTAAACAAAACTTAAGCTGTTTAATCTCATTTGATCTAAAGCCATCTACTCCTCACCTCTGAGCTTCTGTAAGAGCATACATACATAAATACATACATATTTTTTTATTTTACTTTCACATTTTTCATTTATTTAGATCTAATGTTACTTTTTTTGCAAACTTATCTCTCGCAGAGTGGTATTCTAGTTCGGATAACACTTCATATAATTGAAGGCTGTTTCCTTAGAAACTGCCAGCTGAACAACCTTAAACTGCAATGGGAATAAATAGAGTAACTAATATTTGCTGAAAGTCTGGCGTTTGTGAAATATTCATATACATAAATCTAGCAAGTGGGCTTCTGTGAATAAAAAGTGGGTTTTAAAATTATATGCTATTATTTTGATGTGCATTGTATTTTTTTTACTTGGATTGAGGTGTCCTGCCAGTTTGTAGTTGAGTATACTGCCGGAAATTCTGAAAGCAAATTTAATTTTTTCTCTTATGTATTTTTGATTTATGTTTGATTTTTAAACTGATCATTATACCTGAAGCTATTAACTTCAGAGGTAACTACTGATATTACATGGATACACTAGCTTTATTCTCTTTCCTCACTTTCTATTAATTTACTTGAAAATGGTATTTACATTACCTGTAGTCCAGGTCTAAAAGAAAACACTTCCATCTTTTGAAGCGTGGTAATTGGGACAGAGAACTCTTATTTGGATTCCAAGTACTTTGGACATACAGTGAATCTTACTCTACTGCTCACACTAAGGCCTTGTAAAATAAAACCTTGGGTTTGATTGTTCTTTGGTGCTTGTGAACAAAGATGAATGAATAGGAAACAGGTCAGTTTAGGGGTGAGGTTCTGACTCCCAGACTGCTGGTCAGCTGGATATTGCTTGGCTTTCTGTCTCCTGGAAGGGCAAGACAAATTCCATCTGTTGCAACCTATTTAAAGTGTCCAAGGCAATGGGGAGAACATTTATTGCTCTGTTACAAAGTCCTGGTAAATTCTAGCTGGAGGGAAAAACAATCAAAAACTAATGATTCATTGCAGTAAATGCCATTAATTAATTTTTAATATTAAATAACTTTTTATAGCATTTTGCAGGGAGCTGCAAAATGCTTAAAAAGACTCTTATAGATGGAACTTCTTGGGGAATCTTTCTTGGATAGCTGGAAGACTGCTGAAAGGACAGTACTACTATTCTATAAAACTCAGGCCAGTAGTTATTATACATCAATATGTCACATTCCCTTGGAATAGAATATTAAGGAAAATATTGCATGCTGATACCTTAGAGTGATTGAAAGTGGTATATGGGATAAAAGTTAGTATATACCAAGCTGCCCTGAATTTATTCTTGTAGAAACAGGTAAGAAATGTGAAATCAGAACAGAGATGATGAAGTTATGTTTTCTCTAGTTCTTGTAGAAGTGCAGTCCCTGTCTCAAGAAATTCTCAGAGTATATCTCTTATGAGCAATGAGCTCTGATTTTATGGTAGAAAGGTTTGTTGTTTTTTTTTTTCATTCTGAGAAATAGAGCTGTTCACCACTATTTTTCATCAGGAAGTGTTGGATTACTATTTTAATACGAATATATATTTATGCACACAGTGGACCTGAGTGATCAATCATCTTGAAGATAAAGACCAAAAGCCTTAAAGTGAACCTGAGATTCTGGGGAAACCTTATACAGAAGTTCATAAAAACAGCTCATACATTTTCCTCAAAGGATTGAGGATTTCATGCCTGTGTATATTGCTTTGTGGTAGTCCAGGTGGAACACAAAGCTGGAAACCAGGATGAGATAGAGACTTAGAATGGAAATTGCTTCGTGAGAGGCTACCTCCTGGCAAAGAAAGCTAATATTCTGATGGGTCCTTAAGTGTTATTAAAATGAGAATTTCACAGCAATAATTACCAGCATTATGGTGCTGGTGGGTCTGAGTTACATGACATGAATGTAAGCAAAACTGTTCCATAGAAACAGCTATAAGACAGCTAATTTATTTCATTCTGAAAAATCTTTTTCTTAATTAAGATGCAAAACTCAGTCCCAGTTAGAATAATTTTCAGTTATCAAAAGAAGAAGCAGGAAACATGTTTGAATGCCAAAATTTAGGAGTGTAGTAACAGATTCTTTAGTAAAGAGGCTGCTGAATATCAACTGTACTAACTGTGTCCATAACAATCATCTGCATTACTGATAATTAACTTCACAATGAACAGCAGTGCTGATTTATTTAATGAACCCGCAGGTAAGTGTTGTTTCCTTTGCTAATTACGTCAGGGAAATGAGACCTGTTAGCACTGAAAGGGCTTGAAATACTTAAATAAATCTTTCTGAAGGGTAAAACACCTGGCTATTTTTCTTTTACTTTCTGTTCTGTGATAAAGTTTTTGTTATTCTCTTGTTGTTCTAATTAGTGAGAATTCTCTTTTTCATCCCTTAAATAGTGAATCTTGGACATAATGTATGCTTTAGTATTTTGGGAAACCTTTACATAACTAGCATATAGTGCTTCTAAAAACTAGAACACCTACTGTTTCTGAGGTAAAATTTTATTGGAAAACATTTGAAGTCAGTCTTAAAAGCTGAAATAGTTGAAGCTGTTATTTTCATAAGCTCTGCCTAGTGCAGTACAGTTCTGCTGTTCCACCAGGTCTGTGGTGAGACCTGCAGGGCTTCTACTTCACCCCAGAGCTCTGCACATGGTAGTAGGGGGTTGCAGCTCTTCTTGGTTTACACAGATTGTGGGTTATCATAACAGATGGGAATACTCTGGCTCCTCAAACTTAATTTTCTGTGAAGAAAGGAATTTTCTGCACAGAAACTTTAATGTCCGGCTGTACCTGAGTACCTAATGGTAGGCTTCTAAACAAGCTGCTCCTGTCTAGTAGAGATGCTATGAGACAGCAATAGATCTGGTGTTTATGCTTGCAGTTAGAAATGCACACCTTACTCCTAAACTGATTTTGTTTAACTTCACTTTCCAAATGCTGAGTATTTCTGTGTTCTTGCCTATTTTATCTAATTTTACAAATTGGATTTCCTCTCAGGCCCCCTTGTACTTTATTTACTACAGCACCAATGAGGAGCCTACCAATTTTGTAGGTTCTCATTTTTCTTAAGACATACTTACTATTGAGGACATGCTCTTCTGTCCTAGTGGTTATACCAACATTTGATTAGGTCTGAGAGAAGAGACCTATTTGCTGGGGAGTAGGAATGACTGTGAGCTGAAATGCTTAGATTATCTGGGGTATCAGTTTCAGTTCCTACTATTGCAAATACTTGATTTAATAGGTTGTTGACTATTCGCTTAACATTAGGGCTTAATTCTTCCTATCTGAGCTATCAGAATTGAGAGTCATGCACCAGTAGCTTAATTCCCTTCTAAAAATAGCTCACAGATAGTACCTTTTATGCAGAGGATCTTTTTAAGCAAATGCCAGCTTATTTTGGCTAAATGATCTGAAGGGAAAAAAGTCTGTGCAAAAAATAGATCTCATATTTTGAATTTGTTAACTTTACAAAGATGAGGAAAGTTACAATAAAAGGGTAGAAATAGAAAAATCAGACTGTGTGCTTGAAGGGGGGGAAAATCAATAAAATAATTTTCTAGAAGGTGTCCATCCATCAAGGCAAATTGCAGGATCTAACTTTCTGAGGAAGAATCTCATGAAAAAGTCTATATTCTCTAATATCATGGTACCACAGCTCCAGATCAGAGAGGAGAGTAGAAGCCATCTATTCAAGGCAGAGTTTAATTACATAGGAAGGAATTTACCCCATAATGAGAGCCACTTCTTGGAAAAGGATCTCTGACCACAATAGTCTTAGCAACTTGCTTCTGGTGTTATAACTGAAACAGAACAATCTTCTTTTGCACTTTAGTGATGGTGCTGATGTGAAAGAATAGAACAATCTTTATGTTCACTCACAATTTATAAGGATTTTAAGTTGAATGAAAATTTCACCTCTTAGTCTTATTTTAGTCTTATTTTTTGTCCCCTGTTCTCTTTCCACACCCTGAGTAAACAATTATTTTAATTGAGTTGTTGGCTTTCAGAGCTCCTACTGCTAACCCAAGCCAATGCTCAGTTACTATTCTCATCTTGCCTTGGTCTAAAAATGCTACATTTTCCTAATGATTTTCTTAAGGACTATAATACATCTGTAAGTTTTAAAGACCCATATTTTTGAAAAAAAATCTTCTCTCTGGGCCAAATTTAATTTTTTTTTTAACCTGTAAAGTAATTATAAAAGCAAAAATTAAATAAAAATTTTGAATAAGCATAAAGCTAGGAAATTAAAAATTGAAGAAATGTATGTACATCTAAATTAAAGACCATGAGACTGGAAGGACTTATTTCAAGGCATCTAAGATCTAATGAGCATCAGGTTCTGACATGAATATTAACAATTCAGCAATACCTGTAGAAATGAATAAATGGGCATTAGACTTGCAATTGAAAATTCTTGATCCGCATTACAAATAAATATTTCCTTTTTTGCAAAAGTGATACACAGAAAACTATGTCTATTTTTAAGTAGACCATTATTAATTCAGTCAATACTGTCTCTGAGATTCCTTAGATTGTGATTGCTACGCCTTAGAGTCTTAGAAGGTAAAATGGTGTCCTTTGCACAGATTATATTATAGTACTATTTGGCTAGTTAATTGAGGAGCATTTTTACATCCTGCTGTGACATCCTGAAGCTATTTCCTTCCCTGTTCCTCCACTCTTAGGTCTATTCTTGTGGAGAATATTACCATAACAGTTCATCTCCTTATAAGAAACAGGTTATCCAACTTGGCCAACATTGAGATGGACACTTCACTCAAGGAGGAGAATTAAGTTCTTTTTCCTATTATACCCATTCAGATATAGAGAGCTATACCAATGAAAGACATTCCAGTATGAATTTGTTGTCATTTTTCACAAATTTGCACTCTCATGTGGGATTTATAGACTAATAGAATTTCTATACTGTGTACCTTCTCCATGTGCCTCCAGAATTTAGAGGAGAGGTGGAAAGGTACAAAAAGAGCAGAAAATAAATTCCTGTGTGGTGAATTTCCAGGCTTCTGCCTTAAGAAGGATAATTTTTTGCTTGCCACTGTCGCCAGAGAGCTGCTGCCACATGTCACCACTGATAATGACCTTCACTCTCCTAAACCTCCCAACAATTAAAAAAAAAACCCCAAAATAACCAAAACAAAACAGTAGAGCTTGAATAATTAGCAAAAAAAGGATTTTTTAAAATGGAAATTAACTTTACCATTTTACGTACAACCAGAAAATGTCCTCTTAAACTGACTTGATATGCTAAGAAACCTGTTTGTTATTACCTATGCATCAGAAGCCTTTTAATCCAATTAAAGGATATATATTTAGGATCTTTACAAGGTCCATGTGAAAGATGCTCAAAGTCTAAGAGAGATAATTTAAAATTTTCTTCTGTGTGAAAAATCATGTCTGCCTAAGATAGGTTCATTATTACTCCAAATTGAGCCTTACTTGAAAACTGTACAAAGCTCACTGACATTTCCTTTGAAGTAGAACTATTTTTCAAGTTAATGACACAATGCAATGATACACAAATCACCGCTTATTTTACACATCTTTTTGACTATTTCATTTTTCTGCTATGATTGTCTCTCTACACTTGCAGTACACATAATAGGTATTCTTATAAATAATGCTGAGAATATTGCCTTATAAATTTTGTCACATTCAGCAAAATAATTAATTATTTACAAGGATTGTACCATTAAAGACACACTTTCATGGAATGAAAAGGTTAAGAAAATGAAATGTTGCATGCTTGGATTTTGCTCTTGCCTTAAAGATTCTAGTCATTTGCGTAGTGCTCTAGAATGGTAGTATAAAAGAGAACAGTCTTCCTTTTTTATGGCTTTCATTCACGTGCCAGAGTTTCACATTTCATGCAGGGTGTTATGTATAGAAAATCACTTGGAAAAGGTCACTATCAATCCTAGTCACTTCTTGCTTAATTAGGCACTGTAATATCACACATCAAGCAATGCTATTTTAAATGAATTCCAGGAGAGATAGGAAGTCATCATGACAGTGTCAACTGATATTTATTTAGGTACATGAGATGTGCGCAAGTCTGCCCATGTGCTTGACGACCAATGTGAATTGTAGATACAACCACTATATCACAGAAAAAGAAGCTTTAGACTCCTGCTTTGCTCCTGGAGTGTATGGGGGAAACCTAAGGCTGAAATACAGACACTAGAAAACTGCATGACAAACTGCTTTTAGCTACAGTATGCCCATGTCTTGACTGACAAATACAATAGCAAATATGTCCAGTTTGAACTTGAGTGCCAGAGAGGAGCACCAGTCTGAAGGTGTGAGACATGCAGATATTATTAGTGTGTTTCACAGCAAAGAAATTATTTCAGTTTACATTTCAATCAATGAGTGTCATAAAAACTACAGGTTCCATCAAGCTAAGAACAAAAGAAGTCATAAACATTTAGTCACCATTCTGCAACCTTGCTTTGGAAAGGAAACATGCCAAATTTTCAGAAAACTGCATAGAATAACTTTGAAAAGTCTGAAGAGATATTATAATATTATAATATATTATCATTTCAGTTGTAATGGATGCCTTTCTACATTTACAGAGAGGTGTTTTTTTTTAGATTCAGAGTCTGCTTTTCACTGCTTTGGACACTTTTATAAATATTGGCTAAATGAGGAGTAGTGTAACACATCTCTCTTTTGCATATATGCATGGTATAAACAATAATTTATTTATGCTGCACATGGGCTATTCTGAGATATTCTGAGTGGAGAGTCGGGAAAGCTGCTGTTCCAGCACCACATCTGTAGCTGTTTACCAGGGTTGCGATGAAAGCAAAAGCTTCCAAGGTATCAGAAATTATGAAAATGGAACCCTTCAAAGCAAGTTTGATATTCACAAGCCTTTGAAGCCCACCTCCGCAGTGTGCTTTAGGGTGGGGTGGGCATTTTCCTTCCCAAAACAGATGATGCCAGGCTTTGCAGGAGCAATACAGCAAATGGCAGCGCTGCTTCTCAGCAGCTGCTCAGGTTGGTGCTGGTATTGAGGGATGGAAGGAAGGTCAGGATTTTGTCTTCAGTCAGTTCAGAATTACTGGTGGATAAAGTTTTCTTCACCCTTCAGGAATGAAAGAGGGCATGAACAGAGGAAACCTTTTATTGACCTTTCCTTCCTATGACTGACAATTTAGACTGAGATGCACAGGCAAGAAGGGCAAGAGAGTTTGCACAGAGGATCCTGTAGTTATCTGGTGTGTCTTCCAGGAGTATTTAATGAGGGAAGGATATCCAAGGGGTGTTTCAAATTTGCCAGGAATACATTTAATTTAATTCCTGTTTTGCTGGATTTTTTTTTTGTTCCAGCTGGTATAATGCAATTTCTAAGATTTAAAATTATGTACTTTGGAAGAGTAGAGATTTTAAAGTTTCTTTTATTATACTCCCCTGAATTCATTTTTCACTCTTATTTGCACCAGATGTATGATCAGTGAGATCCCAGTTTCATATTTGTACTCCTTGAATTGACAATTTGCATGTGTCTAGGTGCTGCTATGTAGATAACCAAGATTTTGAAAACACTGAGTACAATATTTTTATTTATATTGTGTGTTTTCTGGGTCAATTCCTGTCCTTAGGAGCTCAAGGAACAGTTAAAACCTTTTTATTTTACCCCTTTTGCATCTATGGTAGCTTGAGAGGTTATTTCCCTTCTCCCTGGATTTCACTGTGTCCTTCTTGAAGGTGTGCCTCCTTTAAATTTACAGAGCTGAAAATATGAGTTGCTTGTAGTAATCAGTTAATTCAAGCTCTTCATATTAACTTGTGGAATTTAAATATAATTTATTTTCAACTCAACTCTTTTTGGCTTAAGGGAACCCATCCATATATGAGATGGGAGAAACATCTGGACCCTGCAGACCAGGAGAAGCTTTGGCCCAAAATTAAGCCAGTTCTGTGACAGGCATGGCAACCTGCAAATCTTCCCAAATTTATTTTGTATCTGAAGGGGATTTTGAACAATCGAATATGTTAAAAATATAGACCAGTATACTAAAGCACATCCTAATTGCAATGAAAGATAAACAACTATAGAAAGTAGCTGAATTGACCATTTTTCAAATATAGATATCATGTTATCTATTAGCAGCATTTCAAATCATCTCAAGTGTATTCAAAATGTCATCTATTTTTTTTTTTTTTAGTCAAGGGGATCATCTGATGTATTTCAATTTCTGGATGTTTCCACAGGCCAGATAGTTGAAGCATACAGAGGGTCTAAAAACTTTCAGAGTAGAGCACACAGCGTCCAAAGTTGACAGGTTGCTTAAGCATGAGTCAGCACAGCTTTCCTGAGGTTAGTTCAGCTCAGCAATAATGCTTGGAGCATCTGGCACCACTAAGAGTGGTTGGGTTTTTTTTCAGAAACATATGTTTTATGTGAAAATACCCACAGCAGTTTGAAAAATACGATTCATTTTCTTATAAACAGAAATGTAAAAGTTTAAAATTAAAATGTCAGTCACCAGATCTAGAAAGATGTCTTCCTATTTAAATCAGCTGCATGTCCAATGCAAAGTACACCAAGGCTTGTATCAATCCTTAGAACGTGCTAGTGAAAGCTGAATGCCAAACAGCTTTCCATGAGGCCTGTTATGCTAATCCCTCTGGCAATCAGTTATTTATCATTCTTGCAGACATGTATTTTTCATTTACGCTAACAGGGTGGTTGATTGGATTTTGCTCGTTAAATGGGTAGAGTCCAAACTGGTCTTATAAACTGCTGTTCAAGTTAATTAGT
This sequence comes from Peucedramus taeniatus, assembly GCA_013400575.1. NCBI lineage: Eukaryota > Metazoa > Chordata > Aves > Passeriformes > Fringillidae > Peucedramus > Peucedramus taeniatus. The sequence goes on along the minus strand of WBNO01005161.1, from coordinate 48,619 downwards.
GAGTATGTGTGTACTCAGAAGCAGAAAACTAAGTTTTAAAATTATAACCTACATCAATCAGGCTTCTTTACTACATTATATCAAAATCATTCCACTTAGTGTATTCGGTATAAAAAAGGGAGTAAAAATGCTGCATTTTCATTTCCTCCAGTCTCCGATGGTCTGGCAGTAAACGTGATGTTAGTCATAAAGAGTAGGAACAGATATTGCCTTTTCCTCTGCTGTCTTACCTAAAACTCTCCCAGGCTCTGTGTATAGCTTAAAAAGTAGGTGCAAGAATAAGAAGATCCTAAAGTTTTTTTACAGTCTTGAGTTTATTAGCTATTAGCAGGTAACATAGATGGTCTGCAAGAGCTACCATGAGGATATAACCTAAACAGCAGTAATTAGAGCAATAAAAATAAAGTCTTAAAGTCAATCACTGGTGGAAATGCTAGACTGTGGTTCTGGAGACCCAGTTTCCACTCCTACATTTTATGTCCATGTGGGAGGGATGGTTTCATCAGCCTGGGTACGTTCATAAGCTTCCATGAATACTTGTGAGTGTCCCTTTGTAAAACAAAGGAAGACACATTTCCTTCTTCTGTCTGCTGCAAATTAGTTAAAGATCCAGCTGAGGATTTCCCAGATCTCAAAAGCCTTTTCTTTCTAACTTGTATCACAACTGGGAGTAAATCTGATTACTCTGGTCCTGGGAATAGGGAGTATTCTGAAACAGAATCTTTTCGATGTTGCAGTTTTCTTTGTGAATAGTTCAGTATTCACTGGAAAGATAAAGCAGGATCTTTTAATTTAAAGCACGTTTTCCAAACAAGAAGCAGAGGAGTTTTGTCTTTCACAGGTCTTTTTAGTACTTTAGGGTATGATAGCTTATTATTCACTGCCCTGCTGTCTCCAAATTCAGGAGCCTTAGTCCTTTTAGCCTTTCCCCAGGTGGCAGATGTTCTAGATGATACTCTTGGTCATTTGAGCTGTCTTTCTCTTTGCTATTTCTATTATGAGCCTTTCTGAGCTGCCAAGACCTCAAGTACACACAGCAGCAGTACTGTGATAAAACCGAAATTTTCACTTTTCTTTTGCAGAAAAGTAGGTTTTTTTTTAATCTTTGTCTCAGTAACCTTTCTGGTGGCATTCAACTTATACATTCTCGAAGCTACTGTATGGTGACCCATGAGTTACTGACTCCCTTTGAGATTATTTCAGGTTGTCTTTCCTGAGTTTCATTTGTGAATTCCACACTCAGCATTAGGTTTGCACAGTTTAGGTTTTCTTCATCTCACTTTTATTGGCATTAAAAGGTAGCTACTGCCTTTTCCTCTCTCAATCAATTTTGAGTAGTCTATGAATGTTTCAACATTATCTACCATTTAGTTATCTGAAAGGGCTTTGTATCATCATAATGTTGAGATTTAGGTTTTCAAAGATGGCCAGAGATTTCTCACCTTGCCACTGAGCTCTGTAAAAATGACTGTCACCCAAAATATGGACAGAAATCTTGTTTTTCCTCTTTCCTGGCTGCCATTCCTCCTCTGTAGCATCCTACCAGGAACCTTGTGAAAAACTGTTATGGCACCACAGATCTTTCTGTGCTGACATTGAACAAATGAAGTTGGGTGATATTTGCAGGGTGATAGGCCTCCACTCCCTCCCGCACCATTAATCTGGATGGAACATAGTTTTATTTTGGGTTGACTTAGCTTGTTTGCTGGCCTATAAAAATAGACCTACTGGCTTTGTGTGTGTTTTTAACACCTCTTTTAAATGCTTACAGTATCTTAACAGAGCATACTCTTTGGTGAGAATTAAGAAAGAGTTCAGCAGCCATATAAGAACAGAAATGCTTCATTGTTGTTTATGAAGGTAAATATTTTCTTAGTGGAGGGAAGAACTGTGGAAGTAGCTATGCCTTGAACAAAGATTATGTTTGCCAATATGCTGTCACACCAAAGTTTAAGGGGCTGGAGATCTCATGTGAGAGGACGTTCAGTGTGCTGGATCTTACTACATCAGAAGCTTTCAAGAGATGTTTGGGTGTAATAAAAAATGGCCCAAAAGGAAGAACTACCATTCTGGAAAGCACACTTGCAGAGATCCAGCAACATTCAAGTGTAAAAAGTAAAAATCTGACAAAATTTTTGCCACTTCAAGCCTGTTTCTCATGATGCAATAATACATTCAGTCTGCCAAAGTTATCTCCTGCATTAAATGGACAAAGCTTTGTTAAGAGCATTAAAGATCGCTATTTCCTATTGTATGTACCCTGGGCATCCAAGGGGATTTTTTGTAATAAAAATTGGTAGTGATGAAATTCCTTTCACTTCCCATTCAAAAGCTGTGAGATTTGCTTCTATTCCCACTGGAAAGAAAGTGTTGACACAACGCAGTGGAAATCTAGCATAGTGTTTTGGATAATCTAGTGCAGCCATTCTCAGATGGGTAAAAATGCTTCCTCTCTTGTTTGGAAGGTGAAAGGCTTACCATTTCAAATGGCTTGTTGGAAGGCAAACACTGCTAGGTCAAGAGGCAGGCTTAATTTCACGTCATCCTTGTGGGAGACAGTACCCATGGACTCCCTCCTCCTTTTTTTTCTTTTCCCGCCCATCCCTCTCCATACACACACAAACCCTTTTTCATTTTGTTACAGGACAAGGGAGGAGAAGGAAGGAGGCACTGCCCAGAAATTTGTGGGACAGGGTGAAACACTGCTTTTTCATTTCTGTAACTGGAGCAAAAGGGATACTCTGTGCACTGTGGATAATTTGACTTTTACCAATATGACTTGACATAGAGGTAGTATATCCAGAAAAAAAATCAACAATTTGCTTTTGAGTCTTGTCCAAGTACTAATACCAAACTTGAGCCTTACCTCTACTGATCATCTGGCAGCCCATGCACTACAGCCTGGTGGTCAGAGCAGGACAGATACTGAGTTATTTTGCCTAAATCATATATGAAACTTGTTTGTAATTAGAACAAATATACATTTAAAACATCATCATCTAGAATGACTCTCTCCAAAATGATAGATTTAGGTGCGTATACTACTCAAGAATAAGGGAACAAGTTATACAAAAGTAAGCAATTGACCTGGGGCTTCTTTTCCAAGTCATTCAGTCACTCCATATGACAAATTTTTAAAGAAATATCAAGACAACTATCCTGTTTTACTACCCTGTCTTAAAAAGTTCCTTTTGTAGAAGATAAGAGATGGTATCATTATGAAATGGAAATGCTTGTTCAGTCAGGGAGCAGAGCAATGCAGCTTAAAGTAAAATTTTTTGCTAAAGCTTTGATCCAGATATGCCTCAGTTGCTTTCAGTGTCTTTTTATTCACTTGTTTTCTGTTATGGAAAGGAAATTGATATATTTTCCAATCTTATTTTCTGTACAAAAAGCAAAATATGCTTTACAACTTTATTTGTGATTAGCAAATATTGTGCCTGCCTTTGCTATTTATCTTGCTTACTGTATTTTTCAGGAGCACTCAGGAGTTTTTTTTGTATAGTTTTTTTCTTAGTTTGAGCATAAAAGTGAAAAAAACCCCAACACCAAACCATACCAAAAGGGAGGGTATTTTCCTCTAGTCTGACATATGTTTTCATCACAATAAAAGATGAACCAAAACATCTCATACTTTATCAGTTTCTTCTGATGACAGAGGTTTCTTATACACGCTGAGGTGCTTAGTTAATAATCTGACAGCAGAAAAGCAGCACAGGAAGCACGAGTAGCTGCATATCTAAATATTTTTGCCAGTTTGCTCAAACAATTGACCTCCAAGAACCTTACAATTGACTTGACAGCTGTAAGAAGTAATGTGAATATTGAAATTGTACAATTATACATATATTTCTCTTTCAGGCTTGTGAGGCTTTAATTTATATACACTATCATTATCTTGTTTAAAGTATTAAAAATATGAACCACAATAAAGACAAAGTCAGGTCTCCTTCTTTAATGGAATTGAGAGAAAAGTCTAAGAGTAAACTCAAGACCTATATTTTTGGAAGCAGCCTATCTGTCAGCATGCTTAGTAAGGCTGTTTGTAACAGCCTAAAGCCAACTAAGCTGTTGTAAGAAGATGCTGTTCATTTTCTCTTATCCTTGACATTGTTTTGCTCAAAACTACAGGAAGTAATTAAGAAGTAAAATGTCTTTCATCTTCAGAGGAACTGGGATGATGGCCATAACAGGGCAAGAGTTTGGTAGTAGTTCTGATAGGATATGGATTTTCAATATGCATAGTTCTCTCTGTCAGCAAAATCAGATCATTACAGTTTTCTGTGACATTCATAACTAATTTAATGGAAGTCCTGATATAATATGCTATTTAAGCCATACCCACTTTGTAATTGAAGTCTCAGTTCAAATGACTGTGGCAATGTATTTTTATTTTCAGTATGGGCTTTTTGACTTTGTACTGTGTTGCAAAGTCATTTACTATAAGTATGCATTTTGTAAAGGACTGATTGGGGATTATTAAGAGCTCAAATGAAACTAGCAAAAATATTTGTTATAATTGGGTTATCCATTGTTCTATTTTTTTATCAAAGGGTATATGTATTTTTGAAAGTTATTCTGTTGTGGTTAGTCACACAAAGTATTTCAAATATAAGACAAAGTAATGAAACTTTTCAGTTGAACCTGACATGACCACGCTGTGCTTTTCTACCTCCACAGACATGGATGGGGTGAAAGTGACACTTGACAGAACGTTACAGAGAGGTCCCAGAAGCTATGTAATAATTCAGTACATAGAGGATGACCTTGGTGACCTCCTTATAAAGCTCTTATTTTCATGGAAATCATAGAATGGTTTGAGTTGGAAGGGACCTTAGAGACCATCCAGTTCCAACCCCCTGCCATGGCAGGGACAACTTCCACTATCCCAGGTTGCTCAAAGCCCCATCCAACCTGGCCTTGGACCCTTCCAGGGGTGGGGCATCCACAGCTTCTGTGGGAAACCTGTGCCAGAGTCTCACTACCTTCCCAGGAAAGGTTAGATTTCCCTAAAATCTAATATAAATCTCTCTTCTCTTCATGATTTTTTTAAAGGAAGAGAACCTTTATCTCTGATGCTAAATTGCAGATTCATGTTCAAATTTTTATTAGGTGTAGTTTCATTTTGAGAATCCAGGCCTTCTTTTACCTTTCAGTTATTTAGCTGTAAAAAAATATTTACCTAGGAAATCCAAAATTTAGGTGAAATTAAAACGATGCCAAAATTATTTGATTTTAATTTCCACATTTTCCACCATTGCAGATTCATCTCTTTCTTCTTGAAAATCATGTAATGTAAAGGTTCTTGCTGCTGAAAACCAAACAATTGTGTCACCTTGAATTCTATGAATATAACTGAGGAGATGACAGGAGATAAGATAAAAGTCAATAAAAAGAGAATAATTTATTAAAAAGATCTAATGTTACAAGAACAGTACACAGAAACTATTATATTACTGTGTCTTCCACATTGTATATACCATTATATATAGCATATATACAGATTGTATACAATATATCTAACATTTTGATATGGGCCATGACAGCAACTTTCTTTTGGTCTGTGAAACAAGGTTTCTTTCTAATTTTTTTTTTTTTTCTGAACAGATCTTGTGACATTATACAAAAATACAGTCTCCTCAGTGACGCCAGACTGCACTATTACAATCTCTTACATGAAAAAGGAAAAAGCTTTCCCTTGCAACTAAAAATGTTATGATAAGGAAACATCTTCTACAAAGTAACAAATAGGTAATACAGAGGTACTTAAACATTTAAAACATGTTTATTAATATATTTAAGATGCAAAATACATATTCTGTTCATGTTGAATATAAAACATACCTCCTTTTGTCCCTGCAATACAACTACATTACCTGATGGTATGTTCAGTATTTCTATTTGTATCTTCACACTAGAGAGGGAGATGTGTCTAGATGGAGTTCTGTCTCTTTATCAGACTTTTTTCTTCCTATAAAGCATATCCATTTATTGTTATCAGAAAGTTTAACCAAATGCCACCAGCAGTGAACGCAGCCTTTTTGAATACTCTGAAATGAACTGCATTGGCAAGCAACTGTATAAAAAATAGAGGAAATTATGCATAACTAATTTATAAAATAGCCATTTGACTTTTTGGTTCATCACTTTATTCTTAGTTATTTTAACATTTTGGCAGATGATGGATTGCTGATGCAGGCTCTCTGCACAGTAGCAGTGCTGCTGTTTTAAAAGGGACATCAGGTAGTTATTCTCTCTGAGTTTGCTCTATCAGTAAGGTACTTTACACCTTCCTGTCGTTGATCTCAAAGGCTTTTCCAGAAACAGAGATATAGAAGGCCTCTTTCTACAGTCAATTATTAGCTAGCTATTCTACCTTTGTTTTCTGAGCAACATGGTGACTTAAGTAATTTTAAACACCATTTTTTAGAAAATTATTTAAAATTTTAGTGGTAGCAAAGATTTAAGTTGAACCTCCTCTGAAAAATTTTACTGATAAAATATTCAAAAGCAAAACTATTTAGTCATCGTCAGCTTTTCACCTTCTTATCTCTCTTGTGCTTTCTTGGTTACTGTTTTGAAGCAGCTGAGGAAGAGCACAGTTGTAGTGTATTATCGAAATGCCAAAAATTATTTTGTTAGTGAACTGGCTAAATAATAGCATTTTGAATTGGGAACCCATCAGCTAAAATAGGTTTTCATCTAAACTTTTAGAGGGATAGACAACTAGAAGAACCATGCTATTAGGACTTTCATGTTAACCATTTTTGACCTGATTCTTCCCAGGCAGTGCAATGTTTTTCCTAGGCATGATCCCCAGGTGTTAGCAAAATGCTGCCCTTCATAACACTGTGCCCACCATGATTGTACAAACATGCACGCCATCTTCCCTGGGAGTCATTTTCCCTCAGGTTCCAGTACATGGGAAGGACTTCCAATGTCGAAAAATTGTCCAAATTGTCTGTTGAGTAAAAAATTGTCTGATACAGCAAAAAAATGGGGATTAGAACTGATAGCACACAATACCGACAAGAATAATCTCCAGTGAGCTATAGAAATAGAGCCAATTAGATAAATAATTGGAATGATGCTCTGCAGCACGTTTCCAAGTTTTTTTCTCAGAAACAAAATTCTCCAAAATATATCCTACTGTAGTCTGTAGATATATGGATAATGCCATTCTGAAAAGTATAGAATGCTAAAAAATATTGGACTCAGAGGAAAAAGAAAGTTACAACTGAGAAGTGATTGGGAAAAGTAGGTTTATCTCCTTGCATTGCTTTATTTGTCCTCTTAGTAGCTTAATGTATATAATGTTTAAATGCCCAGTAGAATTTTCATTGTCATATGCAGTAGGAATTGATTTCTTATTTTCTACTGAAAATTCCATTGGACATGAAAGCTTGTGGTATTTGATAAAAACTGACAGGTTTCCTCCTAGGCTTGCGTTTAGTAATTTTTCATTTAACTGGTAATAAAATAAATGGATTTTTTGCTCCATTTTGCTACATTCTGGAGTAAGCTTTCTAGTATTTCATTGACAATTCTTTTTGCTAATTGAATATATATTATATATTTTCAGAACAAGTTCTTCTTTACATTTGCCGTGGTCTTTGTATATAAACTGTGTTTTTCTTCCTCATCAGTAGGAGCAACCAGCTGTATCAAACTTTTTTCTATATTTAAAAAAGATTTATTTTCTCCAAACCATACAGGTGTACTCTACCAGACACCACCCTTTAAACACCTGATGACATATGACTGAGTTCACCAAATTTGAACATATTAAAAAAGGAAAATACATTTGACAGAAATTACTTTTGCTTACAAAAGTTTATTACATACAATCTGCATATTTTTGGGCCAAGAAGGGTCTCCTCCCCAGAGGACTTTTACAAATAAAGAAGAGATAAAAACCTGATGAATTATTGACCGTGTCTCCAACACTCCTCTAAGTGCACCACAAGCATTTTGATGGGTCTTTAAGCATTAGCTTGGGTTTTCAGTTTCTCCACAGACATAGAACTCCATCCCTTGGTGTTATCAAGTTAAAGCAAACAAACAACAACAACAACAAAGTCTGCAGCCTTCACCATGAGGTCGAAGGTACCATCAGTGCCAAAAGCAGTGTTACAGAGGATGAGGAAGTAGACAACACATGTAAGGTGGACTGAGCACTTGTTACTTTCCCTCCTGAAATGAAAAGCAAAGTAATTAAGAAACAAATTATACAAATGGTTCTCAGTACATTTAGATATTAGCTTTTGCCCAAATTTATATTATTTTACCCTCAGCAAAAGATTAATTTTTAGGCAATGGATTACGTGTGAGAATTGCAGTCACAAAATGGGCTCCCTACACAGATGGGATTTTATGATGATACCCACAGCAAATCACATTCTGAATCCTCATATTCAGTCTGCAAATTAATAGGAAATTCCAAGAAGATATATGGTTTTGTGTCTTAATCTTCAAAAAAGCAGTAGGCTGCAGAAGCTGCCCTGAGTCACAAACCTTTGTCCCAGAACAAGGAATGAAAGTTAGCTCTTGATCCCTATGTTTGTCCAGAGGAAAAAGTGGTCTTTGGCCCATTAGTGCAGTGTGATTTTTGATCACATCACTGTCTTAAAAGGACATGCTAAGGGGAGCTGTACTCTACAGTGGTAGCGGCAACAAGATGGGAAGGGAACCAGACTGGGTTTCTTCGGACAACAATTGTCCTAAATTAAACAAGCGTGATATGCATAATCTAATTAGATAGAAGACTTTGTGAGAATTATGGCTCAGAAGATATATGAAAGAAATATTCCATCAGGTAGGGATTAGTGTCTTCTGCACTCTGATGATAGCACTGTAGTTTGTAACCAGACTAGAGCTGAAATTGTAGTTCTAGGTTGAAGTTTCAGGGTCACACTTTTTGGTTAGTGTTCCTTAAGGAACAAAAAGCAATATTTAATAAGACTTTAAAATGTTATCAGAAGATTATGATTAAAATGCCTTGTTGTGTATAGGCAAAGATTATGTTATTTCTTTGTTGTTCTTGCCACATATCCTCCCATCTCTTACTTACCTTTGTAATATTGATGCTTTCAATTCTTTCAACATAGCACAGTAACTGAGGAGAGAGCAGCTAGACATCATAATTTACCTAATGATAACACTTTAATACTGTTATAAGTTAATAAGTAAATGGTAATAATTATGCAAGGGAGTCACTGGAACTTACAGAGAGATTCAGCTTATTCTCAAGCAGGCACGTATACAGGGGTCAGCTACCTAAATCCATGCCACTTTAGCTGTGTTACACAGTATGCCTCTGGCTGGTGGTACAGAACGGTGTTTGTATCCCCTAAGTCCCACACCCCATCTGCCAGCTCTGTTTGGGATGCCTTAGGACATTGAAGATGCTCATGTCTTAATACTGAAATTCAGAAGATTAGCTGAATTGCTGTGAAGGCTCCACTGCTGGTCTCTATGGATTGCATCCCAGCTGACTATATTGCTATTTGAGACATTAGTGCACATATAAACATCTATAGCTCAGGTAGGTTTTCAGATGTTATCCTCAAAAGGGAGAAATTTTCTATAAATCATCTTCTTTGTTCATCAGCCTCCCATGATTGCCTCAGATGATCTTAAACATCCCATGTGTCACTAGATACCTTTATTTCTTAAAGAATTAAAGACTCAGATCAACTATTTTATTTAACAGCTAAAGAATTTTGAGAACATTGTTTTTCTGGTAGAGAAGAACAGAGTTAATGAGCATTGCTATAATCACCATGCTTTCAAATATAAGTGTAACCTTACCTGAAAAAGATGGAACTCTGATCTGGGGACTTGCAGTCCCATCCCCTCCTTCACTAACTGCACAGACCTCGATGATGTAGACCCCAACATCAGGAAGAAGTACCACTGCAGAGGTTTTCTGTGTTTCTATAACTTGGCTATTGCTCTGGCCCTCTTGCCAAAATAACACCTGTGGTGGATAAAGTAGATAGTGGTCACAGAGGTCATTCAAGCTCTGTACCAGACATTTTGTGTAGATAACAAAGTCACTGCAATGTTAACTGTTTCATGTTTTCATTAGGGATTTCTTGACATTGTATTTGAACAGAATTTGCTTTTACTCTTCCCTTCCTGCAGTGGCTTCAAAACAGTAATAGCAAAATATTATAGAGATTCATGAATGTGAAAGGATGTAGATTATGACCTACAGCAAAGACAGAGGACTTGTCCTCTTCAGCATTAGATGTTGCACAACTTTATCTCCAAAATTTCAAAATGTATTTTGAGTTCCATTTGGTTCAAATTCTTATCCCAAAGTTCATGTTGATATTCACATTTTTTGCTCAAGAACCCAACTTCAAATGTAAGGAAAATAGCCTGAATAATGAATTTACTGTGTTTACCTTAGCTGGCTAAATCAACTGACAACAGCTCAGATCTGTCCCTGCATTTCCTGTGAAACTCAATACAAATTTATGGCATGTGGTAGGAAAGCAAGTCAGCACGTAGCTGTCTTTTTGGTATTTCTGCATAAGAGCTTCTGTTCCCAGAGAAAATTGAAAAGGTCAGAGAGGTGTGAAAAAGCAAAGAAGTCAACTCTACTATTTCAGAATATCAACTATTTTGATAAAGATTAGAACAGTTTCTGGTTTATTTGAACCATTTTATACTTTCTTGGTGATATTTCCTGATGTATCAGAGGAGATATGAGATTGTAGTCTATAGAAATTATTTGATATGGGCTCCAAAAAACCACAGACTCCACACTTTTCTAAAAACACTGAAATAATTCTAGTTTTATTTCAGGTATTGCAGTGAACTCTGATTTTATGACTTGTTATTTAAGTGTTAATCTGGATTTTAATCTTTACAATTTCAAAACTTTAAATTTCAGATTTTACCATCAGTGCTGCTGACCGTCACTAACATGATCACAAAACAAACTGTAGTACTTGTGTTTCTTTTGAAGGGCTATTAGGAATTTCACTGCAGTCTGAGATTATTATTAGCCACTGCTGACTCAGAGAGGATGGACTGACCCCCTGAGATAGAGGGGAGTCAAATAAATTTTGATATTTTAAAATCACAACACAAAAATATGTTGGGACATTTCTCTCATTTTAATTTTATTTATTGTTTCTCAGAGTGAAAGCTGTTTGGAGACAGTTTTTAGAGAATGCTTCACATGCACAGAGGAACAAGAAAGGGAAAAAGGCCAAAAGAGAAGAGAAACAATTGCTTGGAAGAGAGAAAGGCGAGCAAGGAAGGGGAAGCACTAACCTTGTATCCCATGACATCAGATTCATTCGCTAAAGGTCTGACTGGCTCCCACCCAAGAGACACATGTGAGCCATCCTGTATCCACATAATATTGCCTGGTGCTTGGCTGGGAGCTGAGAAGAAAAAAAACCCGTGTACATGTGTATATTTTTATAGGTGGTTTCTTTAAAAACAAAAGTAAAGCATTTTAATTCTTCATTATATTTGAAACTGGTAATGTTACCAGGCTTCCAACTCTAGATGCAACATTTAAGATTTTTTTTTCATCAGGAGTGTAACTTATTAGATTATAGTGTATTTATTCTGCCCACCCCATAAATTCCACAAAGATTATGAACTTGAACACTTTTCTCTCCTTTTGTACAAAATGCCTTGTTTTCTAGGAAATTAACATATGTTATGAATGCAAAGTCATATGAATTCATGTCTAAACATCAAAGCAATGCCATGAATCAAAGCTGTGCATGATTCATGATTATTTTATACACTTAATAAATAAAAACCTAAGGGGACAGAGGCTGCTCCCTGATTTCTTCCTTCTAGCGAAGGTACTGAGATTACTTACGGGATTTCTTGGTCGCTGCATGCACAGCAGTGCTAGGTGGTCCATACCCTGCAGCATTGTATGCCCTCACAGTTAGGTGATATAATGTGTTTCCTTCTAATCCTGTCAGGAGGATGGATGACTCATTTCCCTCTGTTTTGACCTTTTCTGCTGCTTCTTCCTGCTGCATATCCTTCCAGTAACCAACCTGCCAATAAGCAACCAAATGAAGGATTAATATGGGCACCTGGCAAGCTCATGCTGCCAGATGCTTGGGTTTGTTATCCTCTGGAGGGTATTTTTTCATTTATGCCTTTTTCTGACCATCAGACCCCTTTAAGCATATGGGATTTGCAGCTTGACCTAAGCCATTCAGTGCTCTCTTCTCCAAAATGGCAAGGCATGGAATATTATGGTGTGGACTGGAGCACATGGAATAGCTGTGTACTGGCACAAGAAGAGGTTACTGTAAGACAGAAAATGAGAGGGTGAGCTTTGTCAGGGAGAGCTCATCATTGAAGGACACCGTTCAAGGAGAACTCATTCTCTGGTAGGTCACCAGAATATCTATGTTCACCCTGGAAAACTCTGACTGCATTAGTTAAGTGTTGTGAGCAATATTCTCTTCCTGGCCTGGTACAACTCAGATCCAAGAGATTTCTTATTAATCCAATGAACAGGCAATGACAGAAAAATGAGGAAAATATTTCAATCATCTGAAATATCTTAACAGAAGAAAAAGAAGGAAATGGATTCAGTTCTAGTTCTCGGGTATAAACAGGTTTCTGGTAAATGAAGTTTTGATAGAAAGTTTATGCCCTTCCTTTTCAGACATAAAATGAACCCCTAAATGATCTTTGGCACTTCTTAATTCTTGTTCTCTAGTATCTTTAAATTTATCATATTCTCAAAGAGGTTATAAAGCTGAGTGGAGAATTTGGCCTGTCCTTGTCTTCAGGGACCAAGCACTTGCAGGGTGTAACTGGAGAAAATGTATCTAGGTGAGCTACACAAGTACGGCAATTCTCATGGGGCCCTATTTTGCCTAACAGGAGATGTCACTAACATGCCATTCAAAGACCTATACTCAGCTTACTGTTATTCATGCTGAGACCTACTTGCTTTTCTTCCACATTTTGACCTTTCGTGTGAAGCTGGTTATTTCTTAATAAGTTATTTACATTGTATTGGAATAACTTTTCCTCTGAGGAAAAAAGGTCACAGACAAGACAGGACTCTTGAGAATGTCTCCCAGGAAATGGTGAACCAAAAAAATCCCAAAGGGTTCATAGGAAAATAAGACCAATGAGCACAATGCTGACCTTTTATAATTGCATTAGGACTGCAGTAAAAAAAGATCTGGTTGCAAAAATATGCATTTGAGGTCCTATCTTCACTTGAGAAAAGTGCCTCTGTTAACTTAGATTGAAGGTATATTAGTTTGTGTCAGCTCACAGTCCACTCTTTCCACTGTAAAATTCAAGTATTTGTCTTTTGTGTGTGTGCCTGCATTATCTCATGTTAAAATGCTGTTGCTTTAATTCTTAGATCAGTTACAGCTCAGTTCACAAATCTAGCTGCAGTCACCACTCGTTCTGAAATAAGTGTGATTCACTGAGGTATTTTGCTGGATGAATACTTGACCAAAGCTACTGATATCTGAAATAACACCTATTCAGAGTCAGTTTTCTTTTCTTGAAAAGAAAAAGGAATCAATAGCCATTTGTTCACATCCTACTATTGAATTTCCAATGCTTATTATCTCTTGGGCTGTCAGATTCCCTTCATTTTACTTGTGATGCATCTTCACAAATTTGATGCTACAAAGGTGAGAACTGCACAATATTGAGCACTGTATGAACAGGCAGTGAGGGGGAACATGTGTCCTGGAGACCCCATCATCCAGACACTGCAGTCTGCTGAGGATCCAACAAGAAAAGGGTCAGAAAGGAAAAGTGAGTTGACTAAGCTTACACACGTGAGCAGTAGCAGCAGTGGAAATGAAACTGAAGAAGTTTTTCTCCTTTTTCTAGAAAGCCAGTAGCTGTGTTTATTCACAGGACACATCATGCCTCATGCTAATGAAACGTTCATGAATTAACTTTGATCCCTCTTTTTTTTTTTTTTGTGGTAACACATGCAAACATCAATGCATTTGTTGATGACCCCAAAAGAAATTAAAAGTAGTTATAAAACAAAGAAATTCCAATGATTGTTGACTGAGGTAGATGGTATTGGGATTTACATTGATTTGAACTGAAATGAAAATACTTGTGATGTTTAAAAGTGAGAGACATATATTTTAAAATAGAGGGTTTGTTTATTTGCACTTCTCTGCATTTGCTGGTTCTTTTTAAAATCTTATTTTATGTAACCTTAATTTAAACTTCTCAGAAGGGATCTATAACACAGAACAGATTTTCATTAATGATAACATTGAATATTGATAATATAATGAAGCATAAATCATAAAGTATCCCATATTTGAAAACTGAAAGAAAAAGGGGGGAAGCAAGCATTTTGTCTGTTTAATGCATCCTTGCTTGTGAGGTTTTACATTTTTTCTTGACTTTCTGTTGTTTTTTGCCAAAGAATAGTAAACTTTGATACCTGATTTCCAGAGACCCATCCCTTTGAGCTGCAGTGGAGCAACCTGCTTTGTTCTGATCATGGGTTAAGCAATAGTTAAAAGCAAATCTTGGTAAAAAAAATCATTTCTGTCCAAAATTCTTCTACCTCTGGTAGTTGCAGACCACTTCCTTGAAGTTCTAAGTTAAAAAGTATCTTAAATGATACTACTCCTTTCCCTAAATTGGTTTCTAGGTTATACAGTCTTTGGTTATACAGAACTTAATCTGATCTAATTGCAGGTCATCTTTACTAAGTGCAGTAAATTCAGAGTTACTGGCTGCATATTCTTTCTGTTGACCACAGAAAATTAAAGCTACAAATTAAGCATATCAAGTAAGAACCTAAATTATGCAGAATTTCTGTCTTGCTTTTCCAGGCTGTGCTTAAAATATCCATATGCTCTTCCTAAATTACCTCAAGGTGTACTTCACTAAATAAAAAAAATCCAGTACCATGTAGAGAAAATATTCAGTAATTCTCTTTGAAATGCCATAATATGGTTTTATTAAATAAATAATACAATTAACCAAGTTATTATGTCAAGTAATCCTCTCTGAAAATGGCACTCAAGATTTTCTTTTCATCTTTTATTTTTTTGCTATTTTTGGATTTTGTTTATTTGTTTGCTTCAAGTTGATCTTTTGATTGTATTAACCAAACTCCTATCCCTTAGAGGAACTCCAGCAAAAAAAGACATGAGCTTTTTCATTTATACTTAAGTATTAGCCTTGTCTTTCTGGAAAAGAAAAAAGAAACCCAAAATATCTCTTCTTCCAGTCAGTAATTCTTTCTGTTTTTCTTCCTTGCCAGTAGTGAACAAAAAAATAAATATTGCCTTAGGCTCAAATAGATTTTATAACCTTCAGCTTACAGATTCCAAACAATAAGTATGAACAACACACTATATTTTTCCACAATTCTGACAGTTTTGGAGCTGCTTCTACTTTATCAGACCGTAGCTGGCAGATATTTAGTAAGGTCAGGCGGACAGCTGACAAACCTGTACTGAAGGCAGGAATAATATGTGCTTTGGAAGATGCAAATGAGGGCAGCAAACCTTGCATAAAACTCATGTGACATAATAGTTAACACTGCCTTTCAAGGATGACAACGTGAAATTGGACAAGTTCCTTTGCCTTTCATTACTCCTTAGTACAAAGTGCAAGCAGGGCCAGAGTGAAAGTGGGTCACTGTGAACTTGTCCACATTTAGTAAAAATTCTGTCACTTTCTTTGATTAAAGCCCAAACATTCAAGTGTTAAGAAAATAGCTTCGCCTTTTATCATGCTGTTGCCAAAAGGCCAGAAATGGGAAGACTGTGTAGGAGGTTGTCACTGCTGTGATGACTGCAGCCAGAATACAAATTGAGACATGAAAGCAGAGTGGCCAGTCAGATTGTTTTGCATTCAGATTGAACTGAAGGCAACTCTTTACTTGTGTCCCACAATAATTCTACATTAGGAAATAAGTAAAAAAACTAAAAAAAAAAAAGATAAATAATTAATCCTTTTATAAAAATTACTGGATTTCTGTGCATTATCTATTTGCTCTTTGTGGATTAAAGGAGTACTACAGGCTTTGTTTTCCACTGCACTGAACAAATAATGGAATTTCAAAATCAATTTTGAAATTTAGAGTTTTGCCAACGAGTGAAAGAGACTCTTAAGAAAGTAAATAATATGGAAA
This sequence comes from Peucedramus taeniatus, assembly GCA_013400575.1. Classification (NCBI taxonomy): domain Eukaryota; kingdom Metazoa; phylum Chordata; class Aves; order Passeriformes; family Fringillidae; genus Peucedramus; species Peucedramus taeniatus. Next base: position 32,469 of record WBNO01005161.1, on the reverse strand, counting down.
ACATAAAGCTACTCTGTACTTCTAGGTTTTTTTTTGAGGGGGTGGATTTTAGCCCCAATGTCTTTCTACACAGACTCCTTTCCTGTTTGCACTGTACAGATGCTTTGAAGGTAAACTGTCTTGTATGTTAGGAAAATTGGGCTGATAGTGTGGACCTAGTGTACTTAAGTGAATATTATAATGCACTGACTCACTGTACTGATCCTATAAAGCCTTACCTCCTTTTTGATGAAATCCTTCCCAAAAATGGAATTGAAAAGACCTAGCAATGCCATCCTTAGAAGTTATTAGCTCCCACTGAATTGTGCAGAACAGCAACATTTACTTTTCTGTTTACTGAGTAAGTGCTGCTCAGATTGTAATCATTCCTGTGAGGACAGAGAAGAGCAAACTACTCCATGGAAGATTTGTCTGTCAGAAAGTGGGCAGAGGAATTCTGCCTAAATGAACAAAGACAGAAAGGGCAGGATGGGGTTGGGTAGGATGGGGAGGAAAAAACACCTTCATCTCCCCAGATAAAAGTAGCACCTTAAAAGGTATTACTATTTAGAAGGCTCCTCTAATTCCTTCATGGGAGGAGGTACAAGGGAGCAGTAACTTTTTTTTTTTTTTTTTGTTTTTGTTACAGCAACTGTACGTCCTTGGCTTGAAATATTTACTCTGTAATCTTCATGCCATAATCCTAAAATTGGTGTACAGCAGAGTGAGGAGCCAAACTATTAATAAGGCTCACTCTTAGTAACTTCTCCTGTATTAATGGGCATTTTCAGATTTGTACCTGAGAAATCCATGAGAGACAGAGCCGTCAAGTATTACTGTTTGGGTCAGAGTATGTCCAACTCCAAAGGTCAGAACAATTTCCAAGAGCAGAGGGCCACCTCTGACACAAAGCAAGCCCCCTGTCCTACCTGTAACAGCCAGCTATTGCTAGGACACACCTGCAGAGCTAAAGCAAGTGTTATGTGACAAGCAAGTAAATGCAAAATCCATTCACATCATGAAAGGATAGGCTTCTAGGGAAATAAATTTCAATTTTAGAAATATTTTTTTTTTTTATTTTAAAATATGTAATGCAAAGTTAATAGAAAAATTTGAGAATCATTTTGATCGATTGAATGAGGATAAGAGTGAAAATAGTAGACATAATTTAAAAGATGTTAAGATAGCTGAGAAAAAAAACCAAACAAACCAGACACCTTCCTGAAAAGAAAAAAGACAGTATGCAGCAAGTAAGTTATTTCAGGTGATAAAAGACTGATCTCAAGATTGAAGTCAGCTTAGTAACAAGTGGAACACTTCAACATGGAGAGGAATAGTATTTGCAAGGTGAATATCATCTCTATCAGATACAGTTTTGTTCTCTTTATAAATAGCAGGTTTAAAGGTAAAATGGTCAAATATAACTTTTGCTCCATGAAGCAAGCTATGTGCAAAGGAATAGAAGCATATTTAATGTAAGAAAGAAGAGGGAGAAAAGAACAATGAAAGAAAACTGACAGAGGGTTAGCAGAGTTCAGTATGCAGATGTAGACAGGAAAAAGACCTGAACAAATTCTAGACCTGAGGGGACATGTCAAAGTCACAGCCCATTTGCACTGTACTAGATATTAATAGAGATATTGCTATCCAATATATCAACAGGCTACAGAAACAGGTAAAAAAATATTAACTGTCTGCATTTGAGCTATGAGGTAAATGCTCTGTCCTGGTCCTGGCTGGCCAGCTTGAGGCTGGGCTGGAGAAGGTGCTGGCCCTGGTGCTTCCCAGTCACCTACATTTCCTTCCTAAGGCTATTAGTGACAGTCAGCAGCCGCTGTGATTGCCCAGACATGCTACCAGGGAGACACCCTGGTAGATCACAAGTTATCTTTTGACACCCACATGATTGGTGTCTACCTCAGACCTACATGCTTATCCTCTTTTCAACATTACTGTAGAAAACCAGGAATGAGTCAGCACTGTCTAAAGGTCTAAAGCAGGACAAATAGCCAGCATCCCAAAATCAGTTAATTTGGTTTAGCTGGACTATTTAATGAGGACCAGCACAGCCTGATCCACAAGGTCAGGGTGGGTTGTGGTGGTGGCTCAAAAGAATAGACAGGTGTTCTGCTAGATCTGATCTGTTCCTGGAGGTTTGGATTGCAAACTGTATCCAAAAGGCCAAGGAGACCTCTTTCTAGGGCTGGTTCACTCTCCCAAGTCAGAAAGGGCTGTCTCTAAGCAGCGTTTTATTTATGAACTGTGCAGCTGCTGCTTCCCTCCTGGCATCCTGTTGTTATGGTCTGCCCAGCAGATGTCCCTCGGCCACTGTGGGATGAGAGCACATGGATGCAGAGGCTCTCTCCTTTCTCTGTGCTGACTGCTGTCAATAAATAACAAGTTTGAACTGGTCACTTAGGGCTGGAAACAGTCAATACCTAATTTTCCCCAGCCTGTGAATGATGCATGCTGGGTCACTTGCAGTTCTTCCAGATCTTTCTGAAGTGACAGAGATGTTACAAGGACTGGTGTTGAACAGTTTTCAAGCACAAATAAATAAAAAATGTTCCGGTGCTACAGCTGTGACTGTTGTTCCACAGACAGTGGTACTTATGCTAAAATGAGAATAATTCCTATTGAAGTTTCACTACTGCACATGTTAACAGAATGCAACACTCTCAAAAGCAACAAGACTTCTCATTACGATATTCTGTGTTCATACCTCGAATCCCTGTGGTCTTCCTAGACTTTCTTTAATATGTTTCCACGCAACAAGTATCTCTGATACAGACAAACTCGTAGCTTTGACATCGATGGGAGCAGCAGTGGGTTCTGTATTAAGAAAAATTGAAACAATAAACCTCCACTGTAATAGCTTGTATTTATCAAAAACACTCTGTCTGAAACTGTCATTTACTTCCTTTATTCTACCTTAATACTCCCAAGAAGGTATGACACTTAGGGGGAACATGAAAAACTGAACAAGATTAAGAGATTATTATTGTTGTATTTCTTTATTTGTGTCATGATACATCAATATCTCATCACTTATGATGGGTGCAGCAAACTGTGAAAGAATCTCTTGTCTGTGATTTTTTTAAAAAGCTTTAATATTTGTATATGTGTCCCCTGCCTCCACACACCCCTTTCATAGCCTAACTGCTGCAGTAAACGGAGAATTCATTCTATTTGTGGCCTTTTAGTGCCATTCTGTCAGCTCAGGATGAGCAATGCCTTGCTGGGGTGCTCAGTCAGTCCTGCCCTGGGGCAATACTGAGCAGGAAGTGACACCCAGCACTGTAGTGAAATGCCATGTGAAAGACTGAGGTTTTTAAGGACTATGTTGTTATATCCTTGAAATCACAGGCACCAGTGTTTGGGATGTACCACCTTCTCTCTGCTGTGAAGCATTTACTGTTCTAGGCCTGGGGTGCACATTTTTGTAAAGGCACCAAGACCTGGTGTTTGTCCCTCTGATTACCTGTATTTGTTTCCATTGGCCCTCTGTCTGTGTGTCTATCTCCATGCTATTTATAAAACATTCTGCTGTCCTGGCCTCCTGATTATCTAGAACAGAGGATCCTTCCTGTCATCCAGCCTGGCTGGGCGCCCTTTGGTGATGCTGGGCACAGCCAGGACGCTCACTGAGGGCTGTAGCATGCTTTACATGCCATACTTGCCCAACAGTGCTGTCATAGGTGTGTTTGCCTTTGTACTTTCACATCAATGAGCTCTCTATAGAGGCCCAGCTTCTTTTAGGGGTTGGGAAGTAAATGTCCCCAGATATTTGCCAAGACAGGCTACTGAGCACCCACCACTCAGTTGTATCACCTGTTACAGTGCACTGGGAGTGACGAGTGTCCAAAAATTGTCTCATATAAAATTGGGACATGAGTCAAGAAAATCTTGTGGGTCTTTTGCTTTGTTACCTAAATATGACTGAAAACTTTCTTAAAGATGAGCTTTGGAGACAAGGCCTCTACATACACTGTGCAGCACACAGTAGAGCATTTCTCCACCTTTCTGGTGTAGTTCACTTACTCAGCAAAAATGTGAATTCACATTCCCCTCTGGTCACAGAATCAGTGATTTCTTCCTTGGCCTAATATTCCTCATTACATTTCTAATGTGTTGATCTGTTCCTGAAGGGCAGGAAGAGGTCTTGGTTTTATGTCATAGGGAAACACATCAAAGAGCTTTCTGAAAAATGGGGGTTTGGGGACTTGCTTAACAGGGTTGCAGAAAAGGATTTTCCTTACAGAACAGCCTGAGATAAAATTACATGTTTTTCTCAGTGATCAAACCACCTAATAGGTAAGATACCTAATATCAGTGTTGACTCATTAACTACCCTCCTTTCTCTGCAGATGTTGTTCTGGCACTGTTCCCCAACAAATATTTTTGACGCAGCTCACGCAAATTTTTCGTCCTTTTTGATGTCAAACTTTTAATGCTTGTTACTCTTTTTTGATCTCTTTTTTAATATACATCTGAAGAAAAGAAATTCTGATGTGATACAAAATGGTTTTTGCCAACAATGAGTATTACTAATAAGTATAAAATATGTTTGGAACTTTTTAGGTAATAAAGAATTAAAAAATATGTTCAGGAATAAGAGAAATGATTTTTTGAATTCAATACTGAAAGAATTCCATTATGAAGAAATATATTGCTCATAATATGGTTTTCTGTTCAACAGTTACATCCTGCTTTCTGTTTTATGTACTACTTAGATTTGTGTGGCAAAAGCTGTTTTCTAGTTTTTGCATTATTAAAGCAATTACCTTGTTGTCAGAAAAGATTGCAGTAATATAAATAATTTGAGATGTACACAAAATGTTGGCTGGCAGACTTTACATTTTCTATAAATGAAGGTATCATTTCCTCTTCATATCATTCACTAGGAGAGGTTTATACATTACTTGAATAGAAACATAGAATATTTTCCAATATTTTTAAAAAATGCTTTCAACAAATGGAGCAGAAATAGTTTGGATTTTTTTATGTGAAGAAAATGTATTTCTCACATATTCAGAAATAATTCACTGCAGTTTCACTGATATTAGACACTGAGAATAGTGTTCAGCAAAACAACAGAAATTATATATTGGGGAATAAGATATAGTATGACTGTCTGACATTTTTTGGAGACTAAACAGCATTTTTTATTGATTCAGATATGATGAGGACCATATAATTTCTGGTGATATAATACAGTCTGTGGTTCACTCCAATGTCATGCTTTATTCTCTGTGTCTAAAACTAATGATAAGTTTGATAGGTTCATTAGCTTTTTCTATTATGATCACTGATGTTATAATCATATTATTTTCTTCAGAGCTTGCTATTATGCAAAACCTATAGGTGTCTACCTAAGGTCATACTTCCTGAAAAAAGAAAAAAGGCCATCTTTAATAGTCTCTTTAATATTCCCAGTTTGAATTAAAGATGCAGTACAACAAATTCTCATAAGGCTGTGTGCAATGTCCGTGAAACACTGTCTTTCCCTGTGCTGCAATCACACTTTAACAGAACATGATCGATATGTAGATCTTTGGGATGACTGTAAAATGGTCGGACATGCCTTTACACTAATTTCATTGCTAATGTTCAGAAACGAAATCCTGAATTTTGACACTGGAAAGTAAAGAAAAGCATCAATTACTAGCCCTCAGTGTGTTTTCCCTGTTTATGACTGTAAGCTGATCTGTTTTCCTGAAATATTCATCCTTAAGGATTTCCACATGATCTACCTTAAAAAACAAGTCCAGGAGACTACTCAAATTTATATTAATTCTTCTGTGGAACAGACCCTCAGTGACACCACTCAACCAATCCCTTCATATCTGTTCAGTTCTCATTTTGATTCCAAAAAGGATTTTTACAAAGTAGTCTTATTCAAAATTCGAGCTCTTATTTGAAGCTAAGAACCTCAGACTGAGCAATTGCATTATAACTGCAGGTATGTCTTCATTGCTGAGATTTTGGGATTTCAGCCAGGATCTATTTCTGTGATAACGCCTCTCTGTGGAAAAATCCACAAGAGATATATCAGAAGGAAAATAAGGAAAATTTATCCCTCTTGTGTCAACCTGTAGGTAAAGAAAATAGTAGCATTTGCTTCCTTGCTCGAAATAGCCACATGGACTATCTTGCAAATCAGAGAACCTTCAGTGAACTTTTTCCATTCCTGAGAAATGGAGGACTCCACCAGATCTGCAGTGAAATGTCTGTCTGCAGCATATAGAACTTTCTCCAGAATCTTGTGCTCAAAAGGGAAAAAATATCTAATTTCCCCAACAGCAGAAACTAGATTACTGTTTCCAGGACAGGCCTTTGGAATTGTCACCTTTCCAGAAGTCTTTTCTGTTTTCACCTTCTCTCTGACCATTGTCTTTGCAGAAGACTTTAAAACAGGCAAAAAATTAGAAGAGTATTGGAATGAGCTGTAACTGAAGACCTCTGCCCTGAATATTTTTGATTTAGTGCTGAAATACTCTTTCTTGTTGGGTAGAGCTAATGAAGCCTTCTCCTGTAATGATGCTCTCCTGTACAGTTTCTCACAGTGTACATCCTGCTGTGACTCTCCCTTCCCTAGGGAATAACCCACATTTATTACACAGCAGAATGTCACCTAGGAATAAGGAGCTGCCTTATTCCATTAAGAATTTACCAGAGGAACATTGCCATCTTCATGAATACAAATGGTTTGTTTTCATCAAGTGACATGGCAGACAGAGTTACCTTCAGCACATGAGGAGGGGATGTGCCCATTACATTGACTGCACATCTGCTTCCCATGGGGCTAGTGCCATTGATCAGAGGAGAGCTTAATAAACTCCTGCATGTCAGGATTGTGACTTCATTCCTTAAAAAGTCATTGAAGATAGTTCTAGCTGAGCTTTCACAGCATCTCTCCAGACAGATCATCTGGCAGAATCAGGAAATAACCCTCTGTAGCTTACTGATAGCTAATCTGCCAATTAGTTTTCAGGTTCACCTAAACCCGAGGTAGATCAGCTTTAGCTATGAAATGAATCACAGGATGTTACTTCAAGAATTTAAGATTTTAATTAAAGACATTGAGGCTGTATTCAAAGGTGTGTAATTGCATATTATTTCCTCTCAATGAAAAGAAAATAGTAATTTATTTGTCAAAATATGGAGAAACAAAATTGCAATGGCTTTTGTATGGTCCTTTGCCTTTTAGATAACGGAGAGCTTTGGATCTCCATTGGCTCGATGAATTACCACAAATCCATACAAAGCAAGAAGAAAAGCTCTGTGCAGTATCATTGTATCTTGTATGTATGACAGAAATGCATCTGGGGTCCCTCAGGAGGTTTTAAACAGTGAGTGTGAGAGTCTTCAGGCTTTAACCTGTATTGCTCAGGGCTTTCTATTTCCTATATAGAAGTTTTTAGTAGTATTCACTACTCCCTTTATCAAAATTATAGATCGTTCAATTGTTGTGAAAATAATTCTGTCAATGCCTGAAGGAGAAATTAGATACTGAAATGAACAGAACTGATCCTGTATCACCCATTATGACAATCATTAACAAAAAAACCCTTTACAAAAGGCCTAACTCATCTTGAAACCAGTTGGGTTCCCAGAAACTTGTTTCTATTTCCTTTTATATTCTCATCTATTTCCATACTGTAGATTACTCTAATTCATATTTATCCTTGTGCTTTTAGGCTGCATCTATACTTGTAAACTAAATGGAAACAGAGAGAGAAGGCACCTCCCTGAGCATGGACATACAGCTATCTGTGGCTGTTAGCATCATCCGTGTTGACTCTGGGCAGTTTGTGCTGCCCCAGGACATGATAGCTTTATCAGAATAAAGCCCTGATTCAAATTAAAACATTTGAGTCTTTCTTATGTATAATTTCTACCCCCATCTCCATGAGTAGAAAAACAGAAGAAATTTTATTTATGGTACATTTGAATAGCAAATTCTGCATTGTTTATTTTGGAAAGGGTTGAATTTCTGAAAATTAGCAGTACCAGAAATTTTCACTACAGATATAAAAATTTTCACTTTCATGTTCTTATTAGCTATCCTGTGTATAAAATCTTATTTATTTAAAATAAATGATAAAGTTTTTCATTATTGTTTTCCATTCCTTGATTATATTTAACATCAATTCCTTCCTTACTTCAATTTTTCATGCCTTATATACTTTCCCAACTTAAAAAAAAAAAAAAAAACCCTTAATTTTTTGTCTATACTTGTGTTATTTTTATCTGTTTCATTACTTGGATTGTATTATGTATGTTTTTTACTTATTCTGAATATTTTTAGAGGATACATCTTAAATCCTCAGATGTAATGTCCAGTCTCAGAAATGCACCATTTCTTGCAGTATAAACTTCAAATATTTGTTAAATGTTTCACTTAGAGACATTCCAAAGCACTCCTATTTTTAGTTTCAACAGTTAATTCCAGTAACAAAATAATTTCCTGCTTTTTCATGATGACGTGTTCCACTGTTATTTGTTATGATCAGCTTTTCTATAGTGTCTTAATTATTCATCAGAAGAAGGCTATTGTACTGTTATTTCTTCTCACTTAGTACTGGATAAAGAATCTGCTAATTAGCACAGCCATAACACAAGATCATTAGTCTTTACTAATTAGTTTTTACTATCCAAACTACTCTGAACAGCTAATTTTCTGATAAATAACAGCATTCTTTAATATTTTTCAACAATTAGAAATGTCTTTCTCAACATCCAAATTGATCAGGGTAATCAGCAATTGACCTCTAGCTTCACTTCCAGCTTTTGTAATTGCCCTTTTCCAAAATTACCTGGATCCCAAGGTTATTCTGTTTTATCCAAACACTGATTTTTATTTGTTGATACATTATCATATCATCAGCATGTGATGACATCCAACTTCTTACTTTTATTTTGTCTTTCTTGTGTAGCTCATACTTTGTCTAGCCTTGCTTGTTAAAGAAAGCCAGCCTGGCCATCACTGTTATCAGCACAGCCTTTTCCATCTGGCCATCAAACCTTCACACTTGTATTTCCTTCTCCATTGTTATATTTGTGATTTCCCCAGTTTTCATTTTTCAGTGAATTAAAGCTACACATAGAGATTGCATATGGTTTTCCCTGATACTCAAAGCTTGTATTAGCAATCTTGGAATTCTTATCACCTCAGTATTTAGGTGGAATGTAGTCATCAATAAAAAGAGAGTGCATAAATGTTTGCGTTGTAACAAACAGTGCTAACATTGCTTTTGTTCATTGCTTTATTTTCAGCGTCTAGTGCCTTTACATTTTTTTTTTCTTCTGTGGATAAAAATCATCAGTACCCGCACTGAATTTCAGTTCTGTTTCAGTAATTTCTAGCAAGAATCTGATACCTTATTTTCCAGACAGAAAGTATGGTCAGAAGATTTCTCTCTGTTCTGTTCATGATCCTTTTCAGCCTCAGGCCTTCACACTGCAACCTTTCTCCTGGCAGGTAGTCTAATTTGCTGTGCCCTCATGTCTCTTTCTGTTACTGAAGTTTCCCTTCATGTAAGGTTCAGGCTCATCCTTCTCTGCTGCTGGAAATGTCTGTTGTCTCCTTTTGTTCTGCCTTCTTATTGAAGTAATTGTGCATCCTTTTTTCTATCCTGCATCTTCTGAACATCATCCTCATTCCCTCTTAAGAACTCCTTCCTGGCTCACATCATCCCTTTTAACATCACTACATGTGACTTCTATTTTCTTGTTTTTTCTCTGATTACTTGCTTTATTTCCTTTCCTAAGTTTTCCAGGAAAGGCTTCTCCTTCAAACTTTCCTACTGAATTAAGACACCTTTTCCAAAGAGCCATACATATATTTGTTTTCTTTTCCTTTTTCCATGGGTTATATGTCTAGTTTTTTGCAACCTTTTTAACTGATTCTCCATTCTATTAATTATATTCATCTGCACTTTTAGCTCCTGGGCAGTCTTTCCCATGAACTATTTTCTGGTGATGATTTTCATGAAGTCAAAAGACCGGTGAAGGAAGAAAAAGGTCCTAAAATATCTATGACCAAATAGACTTTCTTGCCTCTTCAATTTTGGGTCACCACTATCATTGATGTTTTAGCCATTGGTGTAATTCTGTCTTCTAAATACCTGTTGGATTTATGTCAAGGTGGAGGCTGGTGACAAGTGGTGTCCATCAGGGCTCTGCCTTGGGACCAGTGCCCTTCAGTGTCTTTATCAATGACATGGACAGTGAGGTCAAGAGCACCCTCAGCAAGTTTGCAGATGACAGCAAGCTGAGTGCTGCAGCTGACACACCTGAAGGAGAGGATGCCATCCAGAGGGACCTGGGCAAGCTATAGAAGGAGGCCTGTGGGAACCTCATGAGGTTTAACAAGGCCAAGTACAAGGTTCTGCACCTCAATTGGGGCAGTCTTAAACACAGAGTGGGAGAAGAACTAACTGAGAGCAGCCATAAAGAGAACTTGTGAGTTGTCATGGATAAAAACCTGGACATGACCCAGCAATGAGCACTCATAGCCTATAAAGCCAACCACACCCTGGGCTACATCCAAAGCAGCGTGGGCAGCAGGGCCAGGGAGGGGATTCTGCCCCTCTGCTCTGCTCTGCTGAGACCCCACCTGCAGGGCTGCATCCAGTGCTGGGGTCTTCATCACAAGAAAGACCCGGACCTGCTAAAGCAGGTCCAGAGGAGGGACATGAAGTTGATTAGAGGGCTGGAGCACCTCTCCTATGAAGACAGGCTGCAAGAGTTGGGGTTGTTCAGCCTGGAGAAGAGAAGGCCCCAGTGAGACTGTCTAGTAGTCTTCCAGTACTTAAAGGAGGCTTATAAAAAAGGCAGAGATACTTTATTCAGGCACACAGTAACAGGATAAGGGGATAATGGATTTAAACTAAAAGTAACAGGTAACAGGATAATGGATTTAAACTAAGAGTGGAGAGATTTAGATTAGTTGTTAGAAAGAAATTAATTACTGTGAAGTTAGTAAAACCCTGGAACAAGTTGCCCAGAGAAGATGTGAATGCCCCATCCCTGAAAATGTTCAAGGCCAGGTTGGATGGAACTTTGAGGAACTTGGTGAGTGGAAGGTTCTCTGCCCAAAGCAGAGTGTGTTAAAATTGATGATATTTAAGGTCCCTTCCAACCCAAATTATTCTATGATTCCATTATATGATCTGACTTAACAGACAGAAAAATACTAGCCACTCTATTTACTTCTGAAAAAGTGCTCAGTGTTTTTGTCAAATTTCTGAGTTCTTTTACTTAGAAGGCAATGTTTTAAGCTTTTGCCCCATACAGAATCACTTTATGCAATCAGAGGGCAGTCTGCTGTGTTCACTGAGGGAACACCTCACTCAACACCTTCCTGCCAAGTTGCTTGCTTAAGAACAACTCAGCCACTACCAAAGGGCTCTGAATGTGAATCATACAATGTGCTGTCACAGTCACACAGAAGAAGGAGAGGCATTCATTCTTAATAAATACGAGATTTCTTTGTAGTTCAGAATCTGTCCCATGAAAACTGTTTTTTCTAGTGTGCTTAGCAAAGGCAACATGTTTTAGACTTCCTTAGACAAATTTGTTATGCCATTAAACAATTGTAGATCCATTTTTAGATGTGAGAAAACTTGTAGTATGCAACATAAACCCTTAATTTTTAATAATTTTATCCTATTGCTTTCTCTAGATGTTTACTGAGTGAATTGGATGTGTGATGAAAACCAAGGAAGCTAAGGTTTTGCTGGATCACCCCTAGGACCATAATACATTGTAGTGTCAATTGTTATTTAATATCTACTGTTCAATAGAAATCCTTGTAAAATTGTGCCTTCAGTTGTTTAGCTTTCTAGGCATGACAGTCCATACCACTTTCAAAAGCAGTTCCCCATTTTCATAGCAAACTAAAATGTCTATTGTCGTCAACTTTCATATTGCCCAAAATTCAGCTCTAATAATCTGTTTCATTATTCCTTTAAATTCTCAATATATTACCTTAGTTTTTTTTCTGAAGGAAAGTTTTTATAAATTTATTTTTTACTGTAATGTCACAACATCCCATATTTTTCCTGAAATATAAGTCTGAAATATAAAATATTTAGGCCCATAGAATTCTTCATGTATAGACACATGCAGAGACTGAATTAGCAAAGCTATAATGGATAGGTACTTTCAAGTTACTGAATTAAAAGCAGAAAAGCAGGTTTCTAGTGAAAGTTAATTTTAATATTCTATTAACACCATTTGTAAAGCTCATATTTTAAAAGAACTGATAGAAACAATTGTTTATATACTTCTAATTTTTCTATTTCCAGTCTTGTCCAAATAACAAGCAAAGGTATAAGGAATCATTACTACAATTCAGCATTCAGCTTTTGTTAAAATAGTTTTTGCTACTGAAAAAAATTCAAGTGTTTGTCTCCCTTCCTTTGCAAAACGTTATTTGCAAACAACTTTCTGCTTAGATTATGAAATTATTAAAAAATATAAATATCACTATTGGCCTCACAGTATCAATTTTACTGAGGAACAGGAAAGCCAACTGTACAACTTTCAACTTTTACTGTGCAATTTTTAAATTTTAAAATGCAATTGTTTTTATAAAAATAAGACTTCGTAATCCTGATTCAAAAAATGGAAAAAAACAAATTACTGGGACTACTTTTAGCAAAAACAGCAACTCCAATCTCTGTAATTACTGTGAGAGAACAGTAGTAGACAGTGTCTGCTATTTCATAGTTCCAAAGTTATAGATTTATTGTGGGTTAATATGAAACAACATTTAATGTGTTCCAGCTTTACATAAAATATTATTATCTTCACAATATTTTTTTGTATAGAGAGTATGAAATTCCTCTCATCTGCACTAGGACTCTGCTAATTTTATTCGCTCAATAGGAGACAGTGAAATAACTCAAAATAATATAGCAATGAAAAACTGATATTTATGAATTTCAATAATGGAGCTTCTGAAAATATTATTGTGGATAAAATTTATTTGCCTTTTTTCTGCGTGGGAATTTCCATACAGTGGGTCCTGTCAAAACAGAACAACTTCTTTTACTAGTACCAATTAGTGTTTGTTGGTTGTTTCTGTTTGGTTCTTTTCTGCCCCACAAAATACTGTTTAGAATTTATAGTAATTCTCAATAGAAATTTTCAAGAAATATTTTTCATTTGTTCTTGGGAGCTATTCCTATAATTCACATTGAAGGCTGGGACATTAATGTAAAGTCAGAATTTTCTACTAATGAAATAAAAATTAAAACAAAATTTATTTCTGTGCACTTGTAGAATGCATTAACTAGGAAATGAGCATTCATAAGTGAATTTATTTATTCTTTAAGCTGTTGTCTGATTAACCCATCAAAAAAAGGATCATGAATCTCAGAAACATTAGAAAATAGCACCCTTTCTTTGCTTAATGTTAGAGAAACCCTGTCTAAAATGATGAACCTTCATGGCGCTTTTTTTTTTTTTAATTTTTATCTTTATTTATTTATTTTTTATTATGACTGATGTGGCTTGAAGTCTATTCCTAAACTTCATAATTTCTTTCTAGGTAAGCTTGGCAAGTTCACATCCTTCTCTGCAAAACCTGTTTAATGTTATTTAGCATATCTGCAAAGAAATTTGTAATTTAAGGTTTAACAAGTGTGTTACAAGAGGATGCATTATATATAAAAGGCTTAATATAGTTCACAATATGCAATTTAACTTCATGTTGAACTGACCTCCTTCAGCTGAGCAGATGACCACAATAGGGCTGAAGGGACCATCTCCTTTGTTGTTGTAAACACCAACTTTCACCTCAAACGGAGTCAGAGGTGGGACACTTTCATCTCTGTAGATGAACTTTGAGGCATCTGAAGATGTCACCATTTTTTCCTTCCACCCACGTGTCCCATTGGGTCTGAAGGCTACAATATATCCAAATCCTTCTCCACTCTGAAACTCTTCTGATACTGGCTGAAAAATTAAGTTCAGAAACTTAATTATGGTTAGAAATAGTTTTAATAATTTAGAAAAAAGTCACAGTTCCATTATAGGATTTTACTGAACATACCTGATCTCATAAAGACAATTGCTTCCAAAGAGGTACCTTCTAAGAGAGTTTCCTCACCTAATCACCATAGTCAAGTCATTGTCCTAGGACTGAATGAGCTCTTGTGCTCAGAAAAGTGTTTTCTTTTATACATCCCACTTTTTATCAGGATGCTTTAACTAGTTGTCTGTAGGTGAAATAGCCCTGTCAGTGGCCTTGTTAAAAATATAGACCAATATATTGTAAGATGATGAGTGTGATAGCGACTGTGGTGGGACTCTTTTGGGTTTTAGGCACCAGAATGTCTAAATTCTGTTCCAAATGGGGTGTTAAGTCTTAGAGATTCAATTCCAGGGTTCAACTTAATACTTAGAATACATTTTAATAAATATAAGTTGTTCTAAGTCTCAAAAAGTTTTACTTCTTTTTTGGTGGAAAATAACACATTTTCTTTTCTCTCCTCAGAGGACCTATGAAATTAGCCACTTAAACTGGGACACAACTGACATAAGCAGGCAGTTAGAAAAGAGATTTGTCTGCTTTAGAGTCTGAACACAGCAAAAATTAAAACTTGGGTGTCCTGCTCAATTAATTGAACTTTTCCTGCCAATAAGTAAATTAGCAGTAGCTTACATTTATTATGAAGTCAATGGACTAGTTTAGGGACTAGTTTATATTTAACAGCTGTCTGCATATTAAACCTATGTGAAATGCCCAAAAATGGGTGTCTAAACTCCCTCTCTTGAAATGCCCATCATAGAGAGGCAGATAATGGACAAATGAATCAGAGTTAGGGCACAGGTGACGCTGAATCCTCTGCCCTCCACAGTTCAAGTGAATGTCTCATCACCTGGCACTTCATGTGCAGACAAAATTTTCTACCCATCCTTCTGAAGCTGTGCGCTGCACATCCCAGAAAAAAAAAAAAAAGAATAATGACTCCATGGGCAGAGGATGAAAAACTAAGAAAGACTTTGTAACCTAGCCTCACCCATAGGTCTCTGATTTCTTTGGGAAGAAAACTCTGGCCCTTGACAGAGTGGGAGTTATAACACTCTCCAGTAGTCCCCCAACCCAGTCACCTGGGAAGTGCTAATAAAACACTTAATATGAATACTGCATGCTAATATATTTTAGGGACTAGGATTAGGTCCGTTCACATCAGATACTGTTGGGGTCTCAGAGGCTGAGATGACCCTGATATGTTTTAAAGTCTCTTTTTTTCCCAGCCTGGCAGCCGAAGAAGGAGTCAGGACTCTTCATCTGCAGTTTCCAAGGTTGTTTATTTTCTCTTATCTGGTACATTTTTTCCCTGACCCGCCGTGATCTGCCTGGAAGGCTAGCCAGAGGCACTATGCACGCCCTCCAGGCGGTGTTGTCTTTTTATACTATAAACTATGTAGACATTATTTACAGTTAATTCCCAATACCTATCACCTATGTTGCACAGTCTGTCTCTGCTCTAAACTAATCCATAAGTGCCAACATCACCCAGAAGATGGAGGCCATTAAGAAGGAGAAAGGACAGGACACGCCCAAATCCCTCAAATCTTAAAAACTCCAAAACTCTACTTTTCTACTTTGTAACAAACTAACTATCACTCTGTTTAACTTTCGTGGCTTGTGCTTCCTCATATAAAGTTGGTAGTTTTTTCCATGGGTTGAAATCAAAAACACAGGGTCTTTGCCTTTATGCCAAGGCCTCTGAGCCCCCTGCGAGGGTCTCGAGCCATCCAGGACAGCCAGAGAGATTTCCTGGTTTCTGACAAGATACAGGTCTAGCCGCCCTGTACTTTTTGTTCAGGATTCAGTAAATTCTCTCCTAATAAGAGAGATGTTGATATTTATCATTATAGAATATAAAGCAAACTGAAATCAGCTCTGTCTCAGCTGTCTTTGATAACTGATATCAAAAAAGGCAGGTTTGCCAACAGAAGCCAGACTTTTTCAATGCCCCAAAATTTGCCAATTTAAACAATTAGAATTTAGTGTGTCTCTTACTATCTGAATCACTCCTCAAATTGGCTAAGCTAAAACTTTTTTCGTTATAATCCCATATCTTTATTTGATGGAATTTTTCTTGAGAATGTATACAAACATATATGTTATGTATGAATTTTTATGAATCTGAAACTGTTCATGATAAATCTAGAAGTTTTGAAGACTCGTTAAGAAAAGTCTCTGTTCTACTGTTTTCTATAATTAGCAGAGAAAGCAACTGTCCCACTGGCATGACTATGTGTCTGGGTTGCATCTTGCATCCCAAATATGTTCTCAAGATTCTCTCAAGTTTATTTTTATGCAGGAATTAAAAATAGTTGCTTTTTAATTGATATTAAAAAAAATTAGAAGTCTTTCCTTCTCTTCTCTTAGCTATTATTTCATCTGGTGTTTACATAAGATCCAGAAAAATCAAATAAACCCAAACAGTAAATCGGGAAGAAAAGCCTGATGAATTTGTAGAACTTTGGAGCTGATGCCATAATGTCTTCTACTCAAACCTCATGAAAATCCACAGTACTTTGAAATTTTAGAGCATGTTTAAGAGTAATATTTTGTGTTCATGTGTTGACAAGATTTGTTGTAAGGAAACCCCAGTAGAGTACTCTTTACTTTGGCCTCAAAGAAATTAACATGAAACAAAACCTTTAAACAGAAAAATCCCTTACCTCCCATGCTATTACTAATTCATGTCGCCTTCCACTTCTGCCACTTACGTTAGCTGGAGGTGTCTTTGGCACTGTGTGCAAAAACAAAACAAAACAAACCAGAATATCCAAGTTATTGAAGTTTTCCCCATTGTAATAAGTTGTTGCAGAAGATATGAGACTGTTAAATCAAAACAGAAATAAAAACATAACACCCTGTGGTAAAGGAAATTCGCTCAAGCTTTATTTCAGAGAATTGCACATACAAGCTAGAAAAATCAAACAAAACATAAGCTGAGAATGAAAATAATATTGGAATAAAAAACTACTTAAGCACTAGGTCTTCTGCAGATTGATAAAAATTTCAATGTACAGATCACCTGAGAGATAAAACAGGAATTACCTTTTTAATGTTTGTCATTTTTTAACAAACAATTTGAAATGCCAGGAAACCTGACATATTCCAGATTTCAGGTAAAATCTTAGGACATAATTTAAAATGTTGTTATTATTTTTTAGGTAGCTAGTGATTGAGAATGTCTTAATTATTGTAAACCTATTTTTCATTGTTATACCAGGGAGCCAACTTTCAGAAATTTTAAAGCAACCCACCTCAAACATGGCTCATGATTTCTTGCAAAATGCTGGAAGCAGTAGTACCCACAGTTCTTGAAAAATTGAGCTCATCATTGCAGCTTTAAAGCACATGAGTAACGGATGAAATTCTTTAAAGTAAATTATAACTATTGTCACCATTTTTACTTGGATTACCATATTTTGCAAAAATAGATATGTCAGAAAAGTTGTTCCATTGGAATTCTATAATTTCTTTTACCTTGTTTAGTGCCTCCAATGAAACTCCTGAAATGGCCAAAGTCATGAGTTTATTTACTGTGAGGAGGCAGTATCTTCATTCCCTATTTGATTAAATATGTCCTAAGATACAAACTTTTTATTCTCTTCTTTACAGCAGTACATAGGTCACTGGTAGAAATGTACTGAGTCTTTAAGTGTTCAGGCCTTATTGCATGTTGTTTAGCTTATTTAGTGAGTAGCACTGTGCCTTTGAACTATACAAAATAAAATGCATTTAAATAAATGTACACAGTCCTCTCTGTTTCCTGTGCCATTGAAAGCTTGAGTTTAATGAAAATGCAATTTGTATTAGATCCTGTATGTCCACCTAAGACTTCAGAATTCATTTGGGTAGTCACTTTCTGAACCCAAAATTCCCTTATAAAGAACAGAAGCCCAATTCTGCTTTTCCTCATAAATTACACAAGCCGACAAAGTGTAGGGATTGATTCTGATTCATACTGTTGGAAATGTGGCAGGTGTTATTTTGTCTGTGGCTCTTAGCAGACTGATAGACAAGTTTTCTATTGTGTTTGTCTCCAATAAACCTGTATTCATCTGGCAAATATGATGCCTTTGACTTCCTTCCTTCCTGCCTTCCTGCCTTCTGCCTGCCTCCCTCCTTTTGACATGGCATAAAGGTAATGAAATTTTCCTTTCAGAAACAGAATTTCCCTCTGGCTTTAAAAAAAGAGCAGGAAGGATAAAATCAATGCGCAACAGTGTGATGAATGGTCTAGCATGAAAAGATGCAGATGAAGCCTCATCGGACAGTTAATTAACATCCAAAAATTATGATGCCATCTCTAATGGAGCATATTTAAACCTTGTTTAGCACCCATTTTTCTCTTGCCTCTCTAAGATATTTTTGGGTAAATTATAGAGACAAATGAAGTTTTTAAGTAGGTGCCTGCCACATCAGAAATGAGAGAGTATGCTGTACTCCATTGAAGCATCCAACATGATGAACTTATTTAACCTGCAGCACCCTCTTTCTAGAGTTTTCTTGTTAACAGCGTTGCAGACTGTGGCCCTATTTAAATGAATAAACGTTAAAAGAATAAAACTGTCAAAACGATGAATTTCTTTTGCATGAAACTAAAATGTACACTCACACAGTGAAACCCTTTTAAATGAATAACCATTAAAAGAATAAATGTGTCAAAAGAATAAATTTCCTCTGCACTGCAGCAAAGCAGAGTGTACACAGTTAGAGTGAGACAGTTTGAAGTAAGTATTAAGTGAAAAAACTATTAAAAGAAAACATTTTTTGCCAGGCACCAAGGCTGTACATCAGCCACGCTTTCAGCACTATCCCCTTTATATCAATGTTATATCTGAATTTACTCCCTCATGGCCTAAGCTGGTTGCCATGCAATTAATGACTTCCCAATCTTTATGCTGTTAATTCTCAGCAGTGGCACTCATGGAGATGCACCAAATGCACAAATATGATGCCTAAACTTGGCTCCTGGAAAAAGGATACATGTGCCTGGGAAACAAGGACATAAGGACCTTTTTTGTTTAAGATTCATCAAAGCTAAGAAGTTTGGTATTTTTCTTCTGAATTAATACACCCCCCCCACTTTGCGCAAACAAACAAAAGATCTTGAAATTAATGTGCCAGGAGCTTGATTTGAATGCAAACAGCAGGATTTTTTTCTTACTGTTTTCCATTTTCATGAAATTACTTTGATATGCTGGAAATGAAAGTCAAATTAAACTCTATTAAAACTTATCTCCTCTAAACCAAACAAAAAAACCATTAACATTTTCTCTAAAAGCAGGCACGAAGAATGTAGCTCTCAGCAGTCCAACAAAGCATTTGACAAGATACTTAAGATATAAATGAAAAGGTGATATGGAAAGATAAAGCTTATACATGAAGCCATGACAATTGTTTAATAATTAATGTGTATCTTATCATTACAAGCTAAATATGGATGAAAAGCAGAGAGTTCTAATTTAGGAAAAAATATGTACATAGACTTGCTATTGCTGAGGGCTTTATGTATGGGAACAGTGGTTATAAAGTGCTGAAAAAGGCTGACAGTGTCATGTATATATTTTAAACCTATATTTAAATGTAAAACATTTGAATGGGGAAGCTTTTGAAATGGTGGGTAATACCGTAGCTGTGAAACCACAAGCATATGGGGTAGATGTTCACTTTCTTTCACTTTCACTGCTTCCAAAATTTTAAAATTTGCTTTGTGCTTTATGGTGATTTAATTAGATTTTAAAATTACCTTTTTCATCAGTCTGCATGGGTGATGGATTATCTGTGGGGTTTTTTTAGTTTAGGTTTTTTGTTTACTTTTTGAATTAAAATGGTGGACTGCAAAGATGAGCTGATTCAAAGATTTTTGGTATTCAGTTTTGGGAAAAATATTAATACTCACTAAATATTTCATTTTCAAATTATAAAAAATGAAGCATAGCAATTTGACCTTGAAAAAATACTTAAGTTGTATTTTGCTTCAGTTTTTAAAAATAGAAAACTTAAAACTAGAAAGACAGATGACAGAATTTCAGCTTGAGTTGACAGAGATTTTTAATTTTAATGCAAGATTATTATTTTATTTCTAATTTGCTGCAGACAAATAAATAAGCAACCAACAAATAAGAAAATATCACACTGAATCTTTCAAAAGTTGAAAGTACTTGTAGGTCAGTTCATGCTCTTTTTAACATTCCAGTCTTGCAAGTAAAATTTTTAAAATATTTTTGAATGAATAATTAAAAATTTAAAAGTGTTTATGTTTTGTGGGTTTTTTTGTTTACTTTTTTTTTCCCAAGGAAATGTCTAGTGGCTTATTTCAGTGGATTTTGTTTATCATGAAGAGAAAGTACAGATTTTTAATTTTGTAGTCTGTCTTAATTTTTGTTCAGAACAAAAGTATTTAGCAGCCAAAATTATAATTGATTATAATTGAGTATAATTGATTGCATTACTGCAGTAGAAACCTGTTCCTAGATTTCATCCCTATCCTTCAATAGGGAATAGATGAGCTAAAGGGAAGACAAAGAGAAATAAGAGTCTTACTAAACTCCTGTTTTTAGACTAAGAGATGTTGAGCTGGACAGCCCAAATTTATAGTTTTCTCATAACCAAATGAGTCCAGATTTCCCAAATCCCAATTCCATACTTATTTTACACAATCTTTCTCATTCTACTTGAATCCTGTATTTTAAAAGATATTTTCCACATGGATACTTTTTGTATAAATTCTGAAACTTTTATCAAATAAAGAAAAATGAAGGAAAATGTTGATATTGCAACATTTTTTTTGGAGATAAATTAATAAACTTGTCTTTCATTCTTAAGAAATGACTTGTACCTTTTCTCAATGTACAGTTGCTGTTATTTATTTTAAGGCTTTTTATAACTTAACATACAGATGTAGTTTGAAAAGCAACACTTTTTAGCTGTAGAGAAGACATAGGCAGGGGAAGGAGGGCTTGTCACCAGAATTTGAGAATGAATTTTCTCATGTGAGACCAAAGGTACAACCCATTCAGTTTTTTCTCCTCAGGTGCTTTCCCTCTATATGCATGTATGTATGTATGTGTGTGTGTATCTCCATATTTCTCCTGCAGTACACATCTAGGAAACAGGAGGGTGATAGGGTTAAGTGAAAATGCTTTCACTCTGTGAAGGACCAGCCCTCAAGCTTTCATCCTCCCAGAATAACAAGGCACATGAAACGTACAATATGCCAGCATCTAGGGAGTGGATGGCACACATATTCAACTACTGGAAAACAAGGATGTCCCTACTGGTCTCAGCATCTGAAATGTTGTTCCAATTTTCTCTGTATTATTAATATTTGTAATTAATTATGAACTTGAATTCAGTTCTATTCACTGACAAGAGGGTCGTATGTGACTGCAGGACTCTTCCTGAATAGTCTCCAAATCACCACCTATAGGGCTGAAATCCTGAATGCTGTGGCATACATTTATGCTATGGGACAAGTGAGTTTTTCTGCTCCATCTTCTGTCACACGCACATTTATATTCCTTGTCAGTATTAGCTTGAGCCTGCAAGCCAAAGTCTAAATAGCCTCCAGTCAGTGATTACAGCCTACTTTCTCCTTTTGTTTTTCTTTATGGAAAAAACACTTTTTCTACAAAGGCTTTAGTAGACAATGACATCATTTGCAAATGTCCAGATACAGAAGGTTATCCTTTTTTTTTTCCCCTAGTGCAAAAATAGTTTTGATAATGGGAAACCTGGAGCTTATTTTATACAAATCACAAATAAAACAGAAAAAAAGTGAAAATAAAGCCGGTCTAAAATGGTCAACTTTTTTCTGGAACAGATACATTTCTTGTTATGCTGTGAAGGAATCCTAGCTGAGAATAAGGGCAACTTAACGCAACATAAGGATTTAGTAAAAATATAGCCAGTGTACACTTTGCTACTAATAGAGTGCATTACATTGTTACCTCATAAAATCAAGTTTGCATGCATGATTAACAGGTTAAACTTTGATTCCACTCAATTTCTCTCTCTCCATGTTTCTCCATGAATAGATAATGTAACTGATGCTTTGCCCTCAGGCTTCAAATGCCCCAACTGTTTTAGTGGAATGCTAGACATGTTTAAATTAATGTTATTGGCTCTTTGCAACTTGTGGACCTGTAAAATATGTATTAAGGCTAGAACTGACAGAAATGCAGCATCTGGCTGTAAGTTAGATGTGCCAGAAAATTGCAGAATTACCTGTTCCAATGGAAGTAGCAATGAAAAGCAATCATGTTAACTAAATATGAGCTAAGTAACAAGATTAGAGTTTAATTAAAAAAATAAAGCAAGTCAAAACTTGTTTATTATTCTGTTGGTTTTCTCACACCATCTGAATTATTGTTTTCATAGATATTTTTAGATAATGGACTAATATATGGTGTTGTTAATATCTTGGATAAGGAGTGATAAAATAAGTAAGGTGTGGGGATAAAAAAAGACTTTAGTCTCCAATCATATTTTCTTGTGTCATTAAACTACAGATGCAGATTTCCATTTAAGTGTAAAATAATGGAACCAGAATCACACATTTGCTGCTCTGTGGATTGTCTACACAGCTTCCATTCAGCCTCACGGGTCTCAACTCTTATCTGAATATGAGTCACAGCCACTTTCTCAGCTGGGAGAGTAATATTTCTGGATTTCCACCCACTGCAGGGGCAACCTGCCCATTTGCACTTGTGGGCCAACATCTACCATCACTGCAAATAGCCAGGTTATTCTGCCTGGATCATGAGTAGAGAGGTTCATGCCATGTTCTTCCTCAAATATGACCTATCACATAAATGTCCTTTAAGAGTTGAGAACTATGATGTTAGAATTGGGCATCATGCTAATAGAAAGTTTCCCTTGAAGCTTTCAAGAAGAAAAAAAAATTAGCAATAGAGAGATTGTGAAAAATAATGGATCAATGGGTTCACTAAGATAGGCAATGATGTGCTAATTTGAAAACCCATATGAAAACCATTGTAAAACAATGAAAACTGTTACTGGTTTCTTGTCTCTTAGGCACTTTAAAAGCTATACCAAGGGTCATAATTCCCCAAATCAGTGAAAGGCATTTCAGAATACAGAGACAACAGGCTCTGAATTTCAGGAATATCTGAAGTTCAGGAAAAGCTGACTGCCTGAAGGAAGCTGATCATGAAGGCTCTGACCTTTCAAGACTACCATATGTATTATGTGCAGTATGCCACTTTTCAAAGAACTGTATCTGTAACAGTTTGGGCTTTTTTATTTATTTGGTTCTTATTTTTTTAAAGCAGAATCTATTGTTTTATTCTTCCAGTTTAACAACTCTGTGCAGATTCTAGGTTCTTTCTTGAGTTAAATACTCTGTTCGTTCTGATGGCAAAAACAGTGGAATGTTACCCAGAGATGAATACCAAGCACCAGATGACACACATTGCATGCTTTGTCTTTTCCATAATTTGGTTTTTGCTGATCAATATTATGATTTATCAATTAATGTTTACAGAGGTAAAATTGCAAAGAATATTGAAAATGAGTATGCATTAAGAAGAGTTTCACTTGAGTTATAAGAATATGCTTTAGCAAATAGAGGCTTAGTTTGTTAATCATTGGGCAAAAAGGAGAAGGAGCCTGAAAACATGCCAGCTGGATGAAAATATATTTTTCTAATATATTCTAATATATTCTAATATTTTTAAAATTCAGTTTTTCAGAAAAAGTTAAGCCCACAGTTTAATTGCACCTGGTCAATTAAGATACTGAACCATCCTTGAAAAAACAGGGAAAATATTCCTCAGTCTGAAAGAGCATAATACCAGGGGGGTAACCTATTTCAGAATAAAACTTTTTCTGGAATGCTTTTGTCCTCTCTGATATGTATCATCTGAATAAATATAAAAGTTGTTCAAACATCAGGGTCCAGAAATACTTGTATTGCCAATGAAATATGGTGCAAAATTAAGGAAAGGATAGTGGTGATGAAAAAGGGAGTTTTTAAAAAATAATTTGCGATGAAACTACGTTGTGCTTTTTATTTCATTTCCTTTTCCTCCTTTTCTTAATGGAACCAGGTATGGAGCATCTGAAGCTTCTGCTATCAAGTTGTTGAGTTTCACACTGTGGGGATCTTGAAGAAGGTGAGGGGCAGAGTTTGAAAGGAAGTGTCTTTCGATATGCGTGAATCGGAATCAAATCACTTCAGTGCTTTTCTGATTGTACAGTGAAATCTAATATCAGCTAGCAACTACGCTGTCATTTAAAGCAGGAAGACATAAATATATCTTATTACAACTGCAGATAGGTTTGTAAGACTCCATTTGAAATAGGGCATCCAATTTTGGGTGCCACAATGTGGAAGACATTGATCAACTAGTACAAGTTCAGGGGAGGCCCCTGGGGTAGGGCCGGGGACGGGGGGCTGGAGCAGTTGCCTTGTGAAGAGAGTCTAGGGAAGCTGGGCTTGTTCAGCCCAGAGTAGAGATGGTCTTGGGGGACCTAAAAGCAGCTTCCAGTGCCTGTGGGGAAGTCACTGAGGAGGCAGGCAAGAGGTCTTCCCAGTGGTGCAACACATTACTTAAAAATTATTTGACTGCTGAAGCATCAAAACACAAAATAATCTGTCTAGGCATCCTAAATAACAAAGAAGAATGAAGAATAATCTGAAAGTGTTCTGACATGTAGTTCTCATCTGAGGCTTTGTCCATATCCTATCTCTATCTCTTTCTGCTTCTTAAAACACATCTAAGTGCCTAGGTATTTTTCTCAGATTCCCAGTCCTTCTTTATCTTCTTTATCTTCCTTCATTCTGCCCAAGTTATTGTCAATGATTCCAGATCTTATGAGTCCATTGTAACTTTCAAGAGACCCAAACAGGATATTTTGTTTTTCTGGTCCCCCACAGTATCATCCTAATTAGAAAGACAATGACATTTATTAAAATGCAGTAGCTGTTCACAGTAGAGTGTGCAAGAAAAAGAAACACTTAGAAGACAAGGTATTTTAAATGAAGCAACTTTTTATGACTTCCCTATCTTACTGAGAAAGTTCCATGTGCAGTCAGTGAAAAAAGTTGTGTAAAATTTGGGGGAAGCGGCTGCTTAGTAGCAGTTGTTTGAAGAGACTGCAAAACAGCCTGATTTAAGAGCAACAGTAGTTTATCAGAGGGAAGACAGCAATGGCTTAAGCATAAGATAAAAAGTAAGGTAGCTCAGATGGAGCAGAAAAGCAGGGAACAGTTTTATTTGAATTTTCTGTAAGTGAAACAATACTCCTGTAATTAAAACAAGCTGGCTCCCCACTACAAAGAATATCACCTTGGAACAGTGATTACTGGACACACAGATGTGTACCAGTGAAAAGAGATTAGGTCTATTATTATATTAGAGCAGTTCTTGTTTCTGATAGTGCTGTAAAAATATCTATTTATCCTTTCCTTACCTGCTTCATTGGTTCTGATCATTCGCGATGGTACACTTGGGTCTCCAGTCCCAATGTTATTGGTTGCTACTACTCTGAACTCATACTCCACCCAAGGGTTCAGTTCCACAGCCATAGCAGACTCCATGTCACCACTTATCAGATCTGGAACTGGAGACAGTAAAGAAATGTAAAGGTCACTCAGAAATCTGAAGCTGACGTGCAGTATCTCAACAGAAAGCAGATTTTGTGGTACAACATGGTCATTAGATATGATCAACATCAAGGATCTAATATGTCGGAAATCGCAGCTAGGTTTTTGGCACTGTAGTATTCCTGAAAAGACACAGATTGAAGGATTTAGAGGAAAGCTTTCTGCTTATTCACAGATGCGTCGTGGCAGGTATCTTTGTGCTGTCCTTTCAGAGCTGTTGCTAAGTAACACAAAAGGAATTAAAAAAAAAGAA
Organism: Peucedramus taeniatus; assembly: GCA_013400575.1. NCBI lineage: Eukaryota > Metazoa > Chordata > Aves > Passeriformes > Fringillidae > Peucedramus > Peucedramus taeniatus. The sequence goes on along the minus strand of WBNO01005161.1, from coordinate 6,558 downwards.
AAAAAAAATCAGTGATTTTAATTTGTCATTGTTTTCTTAAGAGTATCTGATCCTGTAGTTGTCAGTGATTATTACTGTTATGATCAGGAGTTTTGAACAGTCTACTTGTGCTGTTTGAAAATTTTTCTCACCTGTTTTTACGGTCTGCCAGCCAAGAGAAAATGGGCTGCGTGCTTGCAGGTTGTAGAGGGAGATAGGGCTATGATTGTCTGCCCCAGGACTCCAGGAGAGTGTTGCTGTTGTGTCCGTAATTTCCTCCACTATTACAACCCCTGGGGGACCAGGAGGACCTAGAAATAAAGTGGAATAATCAAACAGACTACACCATCATCGTGGATGTGCAGCATTAATATAGGAGATGCATTCTGTAGGGACCCAGTGGAGTTCAATATTCATGAAATACGAGAGCTAAGATACACAGTACTACATCAGGGAGATACCTCATTTCCACGATTTCTGATGGCAAACTGTGATTGTTGCTGTTCTTTAGATGATGCATGAGCGAACATCAATTAACTTGTCAGATTAACAGCTGAAGAACTAAAAATAGAAATGAATTAAAAAACAAACACCCCCAAAAGTCCATTATAATTGTTCTGAACCTAAAATTAGAGGGGAAAAAAAAAGAGGAACTTTAAGAAGCATCCAGGCTAGACTGAACAGTTAGAGTCATCTCTTTGTGTGAGACCTATCAGCGAGAAAGACAGATGGTAAGAAAAACGAAGCACAGGAGAATGTTCTTCATAAGAAACAGTAAAATTAGTAATACCTGAATCAAGAATACAGCATTTATCCTTTTTCTTAAATTCCTTCACTCAGGATAGTGCCTGCCTGGATTCCTGCTGGAAGTCCATATGCTGTTTGATTGAAAGCTACTAAAACTAGAATAAAAACCCAGCCCCAAATATTTTAAAAGCTGAAAATTACTTAGGGACCATTAAAACCCAGCAAAAATCAAACAAAAACTTCCTAATTTGAAAAGTAAAGGATTATTTTTTCCATTTAGCTGCTCTATATGAGAATATGCTAATCACCATTTGTATAGGCCATGTGACTGCTGCAATAAGTGAGGTCTCTGGTAACAAACATGACTTTGCAAAGAAAAATGTGGCTGTAACATCCCACTCCTATCCATAATTTTCATATTTAATTATTCTTGATGATTGATATGAATGGTGCTTGAAAACATTGTCCATTTACATTTGCCAAACTAAATTGGATGCAAGTTTGTTCTGGTTCAGGGTCCTTCTCCATAGTTGTTTTTAATCAGATGTTTTGGGGAAAATTTGTGCCTCTGTCATGTGTAAATGAAAAACAAAGCTCTTTCTTGTAGTTTCTTGTACTTAAGAGCTTACATAAGACCTGGAGGACAGAAATTGATGCTTCCATAAAATATTCATATTATATTCATAGATATAATTATTTATGAAAAATAGATATTTTTTGCATCCAAGGCCCTTCTAATTGTTTTCCATTTTTTTACTATTGAAGGCTGATGTTTTGCTTGTGTTTCTACACATATGGAGGACTGTGAAATCAGAAATTAACTAACAGACACTTTCTCCCAAATGGAAGGGAAAAAAACTTCATTAATAGAAAGCCATTGCTGGTACACTTTAAAGGGAGCCCGATGCTGTTTGAACATATCATGAGCTGTAGCAGAGTAGGACCTTTGGAAACCCACATTCCTCTGAGCTCTGGTGAGTGGTGTGATCCCACTTGCTGAAGTGTCCGAGCTCAGCACTTACAGATCAAGGTGGCAAACACAGGGATCTGGTACCTTCCTTTGAAGAGGAAGTTGCAGCCAGTATTTCTGCACTGGAGAGCTCAGCATTTTTATATTTTAGTGCTATTTCATGCAATCAAATCTTTTCTGGCTGGGTTTCTTAGTGCAAGATTAGAAACAAATTCATCTGAACATCAAAGGCTAAAAACCCCCACTAATTGAAGTATTTGTATATACTATGATTTTTTTTCATTTGCATCTACACACAGCTTTATGTTTCCTCTGATATGCCTTGAACTAAAACATGGTTACATGTACTGTGACAACAGTAGGATCAGAATTTTGTAATAGTTGGAGTCAATATCTTCAGAATGAAAAAAACAATGAATCCTATAAATGAGAGAGCAAATTGTGCTATTCACTTGCCTCTATTTACTTGGCAATGATCTACAAGTAACTAATTGACAATAAAATGTTGGAAATATATGGCATTTAGAAATAATAGCGACAAGAAAGAGAAACAAATATTTGGAATTCAGGAGATTCAATTCAGTAAATTCTAGTGCTGTGAATGTAAGATAGAAGAATATATTCTTCACAACACACTGCAGTCTACACAGAAGCTCAGGGTATGGCTCTGGGCTATAGGAAGAACAAGGAACAAAGTTTTCCACTTCCATGGGCAATGAACATCTTCATTGCTGGGAATCTCTCCTCTTCCCTTGCTCTGCCCACTCACCAGGCTTGTCTTTACTGCTGTCAGTGCCTTTGATCGAGCCACAAGCAATGACTGGAATAAGATGGTGCATTGGACACCTTGGAGCTCCTGACTTTCCAGAGTCCCATCTCATTTGCAGTGGAAATGACTTGCTTTTCTTCCTTGGAGAAAACATTGCAGAAAGATGTGTTCTCTGCATTCCTGCCTTCCTACCAAGTGTTTGCTGTTCTTTTCTGGGGAGCATCAGGTCAGATTTTTGTCTCAGAAGAGAAAGTCCTCGGGCTAATTTAATAAAATAGGGTGATTCTTCAATCTCCACCCTCTACTGTTTCAGGCTATCAGTTGATCTAGAAAAATATTAGTGAAATTTTTGTTTGTAGCCATGAGGCAAAGTTTAGAGGAAAGCTGGGGTTTTGATACAATCATATGCTTTTACTGGATTGGAGCCCTAGGCCCAGAATTATAAAATAGTCCCAAGCACAAACAAGATTAAAGGGAAATATTTTAGTACATTTCCTTTATAACAATATTTCTCCCATGCACTCTGAATATTGTTAAAGTGTTTCTAGCCACTATATTATAACAAAAGAATATGTACCTTGCTTATATTAAAGGATGCAAAATAATATTTATGCAGACATCCCCTGCTAAATTCTCAATATATTTTGTTGTCAGAGTTTTCTCCTGTTTTTAAATGTTTTAAATGCATTCCTAGGCATGACAGTGTGTCATTATGCTTTCGGAGATGTGTGCTCTTACGCAGTCTGTAGGGTGACTGCTAAAAAGCATTTCAATTTCCAGCAGCAGGCATTCTTGAAAGTGGATTAATAAAGGCCAAAGGCCTCAGTGATGACAAATGTATGACAGTTAACCAGGACACGAGTGCTATGCAGATGTCACTCATTTTTGTAGATATCTCATTAAATTTTATGCTTGGATGTTATCATTCATGGTGTCAGTCAGATGGCTGATGCAGAAAGGCTTTTCTCCCAAGGGCTGTGTTATTGCTCAGGATCTCTAAAACAATTTTTTAGGTGAGAATAGCCAATTGAGGAAAAAATGCATGGTCTGTTCAAATGCTTATCTGGAAACTAGACAGAAAATGACTGGTCATAAATGCACTACAGTGCAGTCAACCTTCATGAAGAAAACATTTGGGGCTGTGATAGGCTCTTATACAACTCTAGGAGCACTGGGAATCCATTGTCTAGGTTATTAGTCAGTTATCTCCTTTCAGGGCAATTCCATAGATTGATACTTTGTTTCAGGACATGCATGACAGCATTTTGGCAAATTTGTTTTATGTATCTTTTTATTGTTGGAATGATTATCCTGAGAGGTTGTTAGATTGCTTGCCATGATACAATGTTAATGTGAGAGTTCTTGAAAAACAATTACCAATAATAGCTGCAGTCATTCAGTGAGGCAGTGCCCTTTCCAATGAATCCCAGAATATGCACTGATTTACTCCAGTGCTGCCTGACCAGGAGAATTCTTACTTTTACCAAACAGCTAAGAATCCTGACATGTAGCAATTCACAAACACAGATTTCTTGACCTGAAGATTTTTGCTTTTTGAATGACAAGGTGCACTGGCTTGTCATCAAGTAGGTGAGAGGTTGAGAAAAAGAGGATAAGAAAGAGGCAGTACAGAATAGTGGGAATGGCACATAGAACTGTGGCATAAAGCAGGAGCTTGACTGTTGCAGCATAAATCCCTTTCACTGTACCCAGCTATGACAGACTATGTGTTCACACATGGTGGAGGAGATGATGGAGAGAAATTTGGATGCATAGTAGATGCTGGAGGCACTCTGGTTTTAGTGGATAAATCCATAACGCCAGTCCCTTCATGGGTGATACATGTAAGGTACGTAAGGTACATAAGGGCTGTGGGCTGATGGAGAGGTTATAACCCAGACAGTGCCAGGATAGACAGGAAGGTTAGGGTTAGGGTTGAAATGTAAGAAAAAGAAGACATTGGTTATTTCAGCCTGAATAGTCTCAACTCATTTCAGGGATGAGGGTCAAGATAAATCCCTGATGTTCTGCATGAGAAGTCCCTTAGTGGTACCTATGTCATGTTGTGCCCCTTTGCCCTGATGACTTTTCTGCCTTGTGCAAACCTAAAAATAGTGAATTTGGATGAGGCAACCTTGAGAGCTGCTGATTGATCTGAGCTCAAATTGCAGACTGCCGTCCAGAACCTTTGAGCTGGATTTTTGTGTAGCTGTAGTTGTTGACTCAAATGTATGGACAGTGCTGGGAACGTGAATTTCATCTAAGGCATAAATGCACTAGTAGCCTAGAAATTGATCCTGGACGACATTGCTAGCAGGTCCTATATAGAGTAATAGACTGAGTTTTGGCAGTGTCTCTTTCTTTGGCATGGCCTCCTGACTACCTTTAATGCTGCAGGGTATCCCTTGCCAGCTGTCCCAACCCTGGTCTATGTTGTTTCCTTCACTCTCTGCAGTCCTACTGTGAGCACCAGGACTAGGTGTGTGTTTTTCAGGCACTAAGTTAATAAATATCATCACATCTGATCTCTAATTTAGTATTTGTTTCTAGACACCTTTTGACTGAAGTAAGTTCATACCTATTAGTCGATGCTTGTAGAAAAAGCTTCTTAGAACAAAGGATCATTTTTAAATTCTTGAAAAAAACAGCTTTTAAAAGATAAGAATTTATTTCCCGTTCATATAATTAAAAATATTTTTTAAAAAATTAAAGGTCCTATTATAAGATCAAATTGCTGGAAATGTTTTGGTAAAGTCTGTGGGCTAAAGGGCTGATTCTCCATCTACAGTAATATACTATCTTCCAAAGTTATAAATGAGTCAGATGATACACTGAAGAGGGCAAAAGTACAGATCTGAACTGTAGCCCTGGTCCTACCTGCTCTTATGTTGGCAGACTGACCCCATCAAAATTCCACAAGCCCTGTGAAATAACTTTTCCAACCAGTGTTTTGGCACAATTAATGGATTTCTGTGGGCTCGGGCAAATCTTTACAGGTGGTCTGCCATGCCCATCCTGAGGATTGGGACTGGGAATGTAATTGTAGGAATTGGAACTCTGCTGTACCCACTGGCCTCAGGGAACAGTTCTGTATTATGGAAATATTCTGTGAGTCCAAATAAAGGGGTCTGTGCTCAGGGCATCTTCCTGACCTTTGCTACAGCTCAAATGTAATTTCAAGGACCAGCAAGAATCTGCTGACCTTGTTTATGTTCCATTTAATAATATGTTTGAAGGCCTTTAAGCCCAAGTACTTGTCTTTAAGTTTTATTGGCAATATCACAACAGAAAGGAGCAGGGTGGTCAACCTAACCAGCAGTTCCTGTGTTATATTTACTCCGGGTCACTGGAGTTCTGAGGAAACATTACTTTTCAAAAAATAACGGATAAGAGTGGATTTGTTGCTTAGATTGCTAGTTTTGCCAGTCTATAAGATGAATAGCTTTAACCTTTTTATTTTATGTTTAGACCACAAAATGTGTACTCAAACCACAGATTGCAGTCACAAAGACTTTCATCCCTTCACACTACTGGATTGTGCTCTGCTTCATTTCAACATCTTACAGCTTGCAGGTAGATGTTTGTTTGATCTCAACACTCATGGGCATGCACAGTAATTTGGTTAGCTCTCAGGGCACAGTCTTAAAATACATGTGTTATGTTGTAGGAGGAAGCTGATTTTCATCTCAATTTTAAGAAGTTTCCTGCCATGTTTGTTTTTTTTTTTAATCTAGTATTTGTACTGGTCAAAGAATCTTAATTAGCTCCATATATGTTCATAATTTTCCAAGGGTATACAGCATTGATGCAGAGAATTAAGAGGACTAAGCCTAATTTTTTTTATTCTTAGAAAATCACGGTGTCTGTTGATATCCATAACAATAGAAAACACAATTTGAGCAGTAGAAGTGAATGGGATAATAAAAGCCAACAGCGAGTAAACTATTACTAAAATACCCAGAAAATAGCCAGCATCTAAATCTACTAAAAGACTTAAGTGTAGATGAATGAGATAGTACTGTAAACAAATTAAACTGTATGCTTAGAGAGCACAGGTCTAGCTGTAGTGTAACTGACACCAATACATTATTTC